>JAMJFZ010002280.1:0-89786 GCA_026225945.1 Cricetomys ansorgei
CTGACTGCGAGGTTTGCATATGAGCAGAGTTAAGAAACACCACAAGAGAAATGCCCTTCCCCAGCAGAGCACTTGGGCTATTCAGGGTGGGGGTAAGTGGGGTGCATTCTGATACAGACTGGCCTGTTTGAGTGAGCCTTTCCCACACCTGGGTTGTTAGATTGAGGGATAAAACAGCCATTTGGAAAGTAAAAATGCAGGTCAGTTTGAATCTCACGTGACACATAATCTTAGAAACGCAAGTGTAATGGCTTCCTGGACTTGAAGTTTACTGGGGAGAAGGGGCTAAGACATCATAACACCTGTCCATGAGCACAGTCCAAGGTCACAGTCCGATCACATCCACGAAGCCTTTTCTGTTTCAACGTTCTGCCCTCTGCAGACCACGGTACAGGGTTTTCCTTTTTCTAGCAGAACAGCTAGGAACCTGGAAATCCATGCAAGGACTGCTGGGATTCCTGGAGCAGTGGGGCGATGAGATCATTGGGCATCCTTTGGCTGACATTTGGACTCCCTGAACATGTTGGGAGATAAGGAGCAGCCTCATTGGCTGGCAGGGTTGGAGGAGCTAAAAAGCTGGGAGGAGGGACTGAGAGTGGACAAGAGGCAAAGCCGAAGCATGTCAGGCGGGCAGGTTGGTGGGAGAGGGGCCAAGTCGCGTCTGGAGGGGCAGGTGGTGAAGGGCAAGCTCAGTCCTGCTCAGTTGTATGGGCTCCTCACACAGAGCCTTGCACATTCTTCCCAGTGGCTAAGCAGTCGGAAACTGGGCTGACTGTGGCCATATTTAATTTTTATACCAAAGGTTTACTATTTCTTGTTTGCCTTCTGGCTTCAGCCACATCAGCCTCCTATTATTTTTACAGTACCCCAGGGGTATGCCTACCCCAGGACTTTTGTACATATGGCCTTTCTGTCTAGGTTGCTTTCACTTTGTTCTCTGAACTTCCTGGGGACACATGAACAAACCAGATGGGGCGGTACTGACCTACCAGAGGTGGACTCCATTCCACTGGAGTCCAGCTTGGCCTTACTTACAGAGTGTGGGGAACCCCAAAACAGCCATACCACAGAAAGGATGACATGACGATTTTTCTATAACTACAAAGATGGAGTCCTTCCCTTCAGCTGGCATTCCATCCTCTAGTACGAGACCATGTGCAGCTTCATAGGCATAGGAAGGGGTGATGGGACTCTCAGGCGAGGGTCTAATGCCCTCCCACCCCTTCTTCATGAGGGACTGTCCTTGGGCCTGGGTCTTGAGAGTCTCTTACAAGTAAGTAGTACACACGATGCTGTGGTGAAGATTGTCATAGGTGCTAGGCTGGAGGACAGCAGTCTACAGCAAGCCTTTATCTCTTTTCTGATTATTGCTCAGATTCTCAGCATGACCCCTGGTCAAGGTCAGGCACTTGGTAAACTGCTTTGGAATGAACCAGAGGGGCGTTGTTCACTATACTCGGCTGGCATTGTACAGATGAGGGAACTGAGGGAAACCTGTCCAGGGTCCGGAACCAGTGATGCAGCCAAACCAGGATTTGTCGCCCATGTGGGGTGCCCATCTTTGGAGTTTATCAGTCTCTGCTCTGCAGAGTGGGAGTCTGGCACAGGATGAGAAGTGTTCCCAAGTATCCCTTGTCTTTAGGTGACAGCTCTGTCTCCATTTCCTCAGGATGCAGTTCTGAGCCGGTTGTGGTTCCCGATGGCCCCCCGCAGCGACTCCGTGGAAGGAAGCCCTTTCCGTCCTTCACACTCCTCCTCCGCGGTATTCGATGAGGACAAGCCGATAGCCAGCAGTGGAGCTTACAACTTAGACTTTGACAGCATTGAGCTGGTGGATAACTTTCAGAGCTTGGAGCCATGCTCTGCTGACTCTAAGGGTCAGGAGTGTAAAGTGAGCACGCGGAGGAAATCCACCGAGTCCGTGCTCCCCCTCCAAGTCTACACTGTCTCGCTCGCTCAGCCTGCAAGCCAGCGACTTCGACGGTGCTTCCTGCCCGGGCAGCCCCGAGGCTGGGGCCCTTGCCACAGATGCGTGTGGCACAGGATCCAACAGTGCTTCCAGCACCCTTAAGCGAACTAAAAAAACGCGCCCCCCTTCCTTAAAAAAGAAACAGACCACCAAGAAACCTACAGAAACGCCCCCAGTGAAGGAGACCCAGCAGGAGCCAGACGAAGAGAGTCCAGTCCCCAGTGAGGAGCACTTAACGCCAGAGACAAAAACGGAGTCGTCCACACCTGAGGGCCCCGATTGCACCTTATCAGAGGAGACGCCCCTGGAGCCCGAGGCTGTGCCCACAGCTACCTGTCCTCTGACTTTAGAGGCTGCAGAAGACGTCAGCCCTCTGGTTTCTGGAGGTGGCAGAGTGCAGAACTCACCCCCTGTGGGGAGGAAATCAGTGCCTCTTACCACAGCCCCTGAGGCTGTGGAGGTGACCCCATTGGACAGTGGTGGGCAGGAGGACTTGCCTGCCAAAGGGCTCTCGGTGAGGCTGGAGTTTGACTATTCCGAAGACAAGGGTAATTGGGACAGTCAGCAGGAAACGCCCCTCCCTCCACCAAAAAGATAGGCAAGAAGCCAGTTGCCAAAATGCCCCTAAGGAGGCCAAAGATGAAAAAGACACCCGAAAAACTCGACAACACTCCTGCCTCACCTCCCAGGTCCCCTACTGAACCCAATGACATCCCTATTGCTAAAGGTACCTATACCTTTGATATAGACAAGTGGGATGACCCCAATTTTAACCCTTTTTCCTCCACCTCAAAAATGCAAGAGTCTCCTAAACTGCCCCAGCAATCATACAACTTTGACCCCGATGCCTGTGAAGAGTCCCTTGACCCCTTTAAGACCTCCTCTAAGACCCCCAGCTCACCTTCTAAATCCCCAGCCTCTTTTGAGATTCCTGCCAGCACCATTGAAGTGGACGGGGATGGGTTGAATAAGCCCGCCAAGAAGAAGAAGACGCCCCTGAAGACGTAAGTTCAAGAAGGGAGGTGGTGAGGATTCAGAGTGGGTGGGTGTCCATTACTGTGATTCTTCAGTCCTGTGCCTGGATAATCCCCAGCCGCCTTCATCCTGCTCCTTGCTGCTGTAATGATCCCGTTTTTGAGGCTATTTCTCCAAGCAGGCAGGATACACATTTCCTTTCTGCAGCCTCTGGTATCATCTTCCCAACTCTGAACCTACAAGTCTTTGACCTTTCGCCTTAATAAGTCAGTGGTTTAAAGTTTTATGTTTGGTCAGCGATGACCTGTTCAATTCCAGGGAACTATAGGGAAGCCCCATAGAAAAGGAACAGACTTGAGAGACCTAGCCACTTTCCTGTTGGTGCCTGGCTCCTTCCCTGTTAGCATATGCACTGCCTTTTGGATAAACTGGGATCTACACCCTACAAAATACTGTTAAAATTTACAGCATTTGTTTCTACTTGCTAATGAGACTTTAATTCAGGAAGCACATATGGTCCCTTGCCCTCCAATGAGCCTGCAAGAAAGGGGTTCTTTGTTGCCTTCCCTCTCTCTGGTCATCTTTTTCAAATAAAAATTGAAAGTCTCTATAAGACCAGAGAGCTTAGTAGAACCTGGAAGCGGAAAGCAAATCCTACAGTCCCTAGGAAGAATGGCTTTTGTCCATAGAGACACTTCCCAAAGACATCACCTCTCGATGTTGTGTGCTGGTGCCCCGGAGCTCATCATCATATCCTGAGGACCTGTAACCAGGCATCCTGGCTCTCAGGAAGCATCTGCTGAAATTTAATCAGGTGGAGGAGACTGAGCGTCCTATCCCAGGGCAGTGGAACAAGCCCCGTTGCTGTCTACTTGGGTCTGGGTCTACTTGGCTTGAATAAGAAGAGCGCCCCATCTGCATTGACTGAGAAAAAATCAGGTTCCCTGAGAAGATAGTCTATGCAGGCTTTGGCCTTGAATTGTTCTATCACCATCTTACAGTAGCTGAAGGCCATTCTGGCTCCAAACATGAACTTTTTTTAGCTCTGTACCCAAACTAGTTCCTTTTTAGAGATTCTATAAGACCTGTATTAAAAATATATATATAAATATTATATATATATATATATACGTATATACATATATGTTTTAATTTTTTATTGAAAATAGACTTTTTTTTTCATGCACTATATCCTGATTATATTTTTCCCTTTCCCAGCTCCTCCCAGCTCCTCCATATTTCTCCACTTACCCAAATCCACATAGATTTTTTTTCTTTTTTTCTTTGATCTTTTTCAAGACAGGGTTTCCCTGTGTAGCCCTGGTTGTCCTGTAACTCCCATCTATAGACCCTGCTGGCCTCAAACTCACAGAGAGATCCGCCTGCCTTTGTCTCTCCAGTGCTGGTATTAAAGGCGTGTGCCACCACTGCCCAGCTTGAAATTTAATTTAGGAGTGGAATAATACCCAGGAATGCCTGCACCTCGAAGCCATAACTTCCCTTCTTCTGACCCAACATAGTATAGTACATCGCCAATCTCTTTCTCCTTTGTTCAGTAGAGCTAAGGAAGGTCAGGGAAGCTGACCCTGTATCCTGGTCTCACCCTTGGTACATGTGGGTCTGCTGGTTTGGAAGACTACCCAGTGGAGGCAGAACTCTTAGGTACCAACCCTCTTGGGTGATCAGAAACTGGAGAGGAAGCTGTATCCCAACAACCCCTTCCCAGAAGGCTGGACTGTTGTACCCTGGAGCAGAATCTGCTATGGATGGCTGCCACATCCTAACCCACTGGTGCCCAGTGTCTGCGGAGATTTATCTTTTTGTCAGTTCCTTCTGTCTGTCTCTCTTCTTTGTCTTCTTGTCTTAGGATGGTTGAAGATGTGATGTCTGTGTGTTCTCTGTTGTAAGTAAATTTCATGTAATCTGCTTCTTGCACCCAATGTGCTGCTTCTGCCTTGTCTCTGCTTGCAATCCCTTTCCCCTCTTCTCTATAGGTGGCTGCTGTATTTCTGTGTAGAGCTTGGGAACAGTGGGTGCAGGGCTCCCCTGGAGTCAAAGGTACTTTGCTGTTTCATCATGATTAGCATAAGACTGCTTGGCTGTGAAAACTTAATGAGCTGACAGCTGCCTGCTTGGAACCCTTCCCCTTTCTTGTTTTTTTTTTTTTTTTTTTTTTTTATCTTCATCGGAAATCCATACACTGGTTTTTCTCATTCCATTCTTTTTATTTATTTATTTTTTTAAGTTGGGCTGGCGGGTGATTGCTTTCAGTAGCAAGACACTCATCGTAGGCGCTGCTTGAAGCCAGGGTAGAGACTGTGAGGCTGCTGCTCGTTTCATCGAGAAGCACCACCACCACTGTTTGGGCTCTTCCAAATTCAGGCTTCCAGAAGTCCGAGGGAATGTTGGGTCAGCTCAGAGCGGCCCCCATGGCCAAGAGCCATCGCCAGAGTGCCTTGTGTCATGTTCTTGGTCACTTATGTCTAGGCTGGATGTCAGCACGTGTCATCTGCGGGTAGCCCTGCCGGGCATCAATGCAGCTGGCCACCTGTGTGTCTCTGGTGCTCTGGCCTAGCCAGTGCAGAGCTCAGGGGGCTCTGAATCGATGTGCCTTCTCCCTGCCCTTACAGGCAAAGCTGACCTGGACCCCGGCTTCTGGCAGCCCCCAGGATAGCATGGAGCCTCCCAATTCTATCCTACCCACGCAGCTTCTTTAGTATTCTCAAGTCATTTAGCAATTACAAAACAGTTATATATTTATATGCATGAATAAATATATGCCTTATGTTGGTACTGGACCGCTTTTATGGCAAATGCCATAAAAGCTGTAAATAACCATTTATGCTTCTTTTTTTTTTATGATCAAATGCCATTGTTGGAGTGTTTTATTTGAGAGTACACAAGGAAGGAACCTGGGTGCCAAATTTCTCTGCCTACATAGTTAGCATGGAATGCAGAGGAGGAGGGTGGCGGGATTTGATGTAAGGGGCCCTGCCTCCTCCACACTTAAGCTCTAGCCTTGCCTGGTCCCAAAACCAAACGGGAGGGCTGGAAGCCAGGAGGGAAGAGCCAGCTTGCAGGTTGAGGGGTTTCATTTTTCATGATAGAAATGACCCCAAGAGCACGGTGACTAGTGGGCAGAATACTACTGTTTGTACTAAAACCCATCCCTTTCTCCTGGGGTCAGTCTGATGCCCCCCACCTCCATTACTTTGTACAAAGGAAAAGGAAAGGGAGAAAACAGTGTGGAATCTTGTCCATTAACGACAGCCAGGGAAACACATAAAATATCACCTTCCTTGACTCTGCCTTTAGTCAGAGTCCTACCCAGAGTCTTCCAGAGCAGAACCCATTGTGCTCCTGTGTTTCTGTGTGTACAAAAGCCTCCACACATTCCCCACAGGATCCAGAACTTTCTGTTTCCACATGGGCTCCTCTGGCTACTCATTAAGAGATGTGTCTCCTTGTCCATGTGAAAATTGGATTCTGTTAATTAGTGTCGTGAGCCTGGAGCACCTCCCCCAACCTTAGCTGGCTCAGAAATTAATCTCCTCACCACAACTTTGCTTTGGAAACGTAAGAACCGACCGTGAGTCAAATTTAGCTGCATTTTTCTGGGTCAGCTCTCCAAAATGGCTTCTCTTTAAAAAGTTTCCGGCTTGATGGATCTTTCCCTTCGGGGCAAAAATAATATCAGTTGAAAAGTCAGAATGAGCTGTTGCCATGGACCCCGTTAGCTGGGGTTGGGTGGGTGGGAGGGCTGGGCAGTTGCCGGGTGAATGGGAGTAATCTGTGACCCTGTGTTTACATTTCCCATTTTACTTACAGTGACACATTTAGGGTGAAGAAGTCGCCAAAGCGGTCTCCTCTGTCTGACCCACCTTCTCAGGTACAGTACCCCCTTGATCCCTTGTATTACACTGATGAGCAAGGAGTTAATGCTGCTGTGTCTGTGCACAGACGCACATACACACCATGTGTATACACAAGTATATACATGCACATTCATCCTATGCATGTGTGTACACACACATCATACATGCAAGACATACACTGCACACATACATGCATGGGTGTACACATAAATGGACACACGTTCACCATGCACACATGTACACACATGCGTACACCATGCACACACACATGCACACACACATCAGATGGCATGGAGGATCTCTTGGCAGGGCGTTTTGACCCCCCTCACTTTGGCAGAGTATAAAGTATGTGTTGAGGGGAATGAGCAGAAATTCTTCTAGTCTGTTTTGGCCATTCAAGCTGCTGAGAACTTGTATCAAGTTGAGAGAGTCTTTTGAGATCAATGGACACAGAGTGAGAAAATAGGGGGGAAGGCTGATTATGTATCAAGAATACCAAATTATGCCCTCAGGCTTAGAGTGGGAAGATGAGGGAAGCTTACCCTTAAGAAATGGCAGCTTGGGCCTAGAGAGATGGCTCTGTGGTTACAAGCACTTACTGCTCTTGCTGAGGATCCATGTTCAGTTCTCAGCACCCACATGGTAGTTCCCAACTGTCTGTACAGGGAAACTAACGCCCTCTTCTGGCCTCTGTGAGTACTGCACACAATGGTGTACATACATACACAAAGGTAAAACACTATACACATAAAATGAATATTTAAGAAAAGAGAGTGGGACCTTGGTTTATTATGAGTCTCTTTCCCTCTTGGTTGTGTTTCTAACAAGCTCATGCCATGTCTTCTACCCTCCTTATAGACTAAAGAAGGTAATCCTCGGGCAGGCTTGCTACTATTCTGGGTTATAAGACAGGCTGATCTTCAAATCCAAACCAGGTTTAGTCGCTGACCAGGTGGAAGTCATAGAAGATGCTAGGACCTTAGCTCCAGGAATAAGAGACTTCAGGTCCAATTGCAGCTTTCCCCTGTGTTCGCCCTGTCCTGAACAATGGCAGTAAAACCCCTTCTTTCTCTTCATAATGACTGGTGTGAGGATTCTTAGACAATGTTGATCATACTACTACTGTAAAACTAACTGGTATATCTCAGATAACCAAGACAGAGACTTATTTAAGATTTTGTTTTGAGGCAGGGTCTTACACTAGCTCTGGCTGGCCTGGTCCTTGCTACATAGCCCAGGCTAGCCTCAATCTTGTGAATCACCATTCTGAGGCTTTTTGTTGCTATTTTCAGTGCTGAGGGTCAAACCCAGGGCTATGCACGTGCAAGGCTAGCACCATTCCATGGGGCCACATCCCCAATCCTTGGAGAAAGGGTCTTACACTATAGACCAGTCTGGCCTCATGCTCCCAGTAGTCCTCCTGTCTCGGCCTCTCAAATGCTAGGGTTACAGGCAGGAGTCACCATGTCTAGCTTTAAAAAATAAAAAAATAAAAAAAATTAATTAATTTTGATAAACCCATGGTCACTCCCTGAAATCAACCACCAATAAAGGAGATCCATAGAGAAAAGAAGGTGTTTCCTTGAGGGATCCCAGGGGGGTAGATGGAGGGGCTTCCCTGGTTTAAAGGGCTCCAGACTCATGGGTGGGCATGGTTTCTGATCAGGAGGCTGGGTGAAGAAGAGGCTGGCTGTCCTTCTCCTCACAGGACCCCACTCCAGCTGTCACGCCAGAAGCACCCCCAGCAATCTCTGCAGTGGTTCATGCCACAGACGAGGAGAAGCTGGCAGTCACCAGCCAGAAGTGGACGTGTATGACGGTGGACTTGGATGCCGACAAGCAGGACTTTCCGCAGCCCTCCGACCTCTCTAACTTTGTAAATGAGACCAAATTCAATTCGCCCTCAGAGGGTAAGCAACTCAGTGGCCAGCCAGACCCACATCTTGCCTTGGAGAATATTGTCCCCAGGGGGCAAAGAGCCAGGAAAGATACTTGCCAGCCAGGTAACCATTACCCGTGTGACAATCTTCACACCCCCTCTCCCCACTGTATGCAAAGCTAAGGCTTGAGACCAGCTGTCCCTTGACCCCACGATGCCTGCTGAGAACCAGGATGGTACCCTCTAACCCAGATCCTGAAACCTCACTTGCTTGTTCTTGGCTGTATGGCTTATAATACCTTCGGTAGTTTTGAAAGGCACAGCTCCAAGGGAACATCATTTTCATTAAACTTCCACTGGAGGTCAACCCACCTGTGGGTCTTTTGGTGGCATCATTGTTCACATCCCCCACAGGATGGTCAGACAATATGGCTGTATGTTTCAATCAAGCTTGGAGCCAGAGGTTTACCCCAGGCTTGCTAATGAAGACTTGATTGCTTTGGGAAGCATTTGTCTTATCTCAGTGTCTTCCTTTGTGCTGTGTATTCAGTTTCTGCTTTCTCTCTGATTCTTTGATTTGAATAATTCATGCATCTTAGTATTGGGGTATACTCAGTAGGTAGAGTGTGTGCATGAAGCCCCTATTCCCACTGCATAAACACCAGGTGTGCTCCCAGCACTCTGGAAGGTAGAGACAGGAGAGCAATTCACTCTCCATTTCCTGCCTTTGTCTGTCTCACCCTTTGCCCTGACGAATCCTCTCCTTTCCCGGCTTGCCTTTAATGCTTGATCTGGAGGCTCTTAACACCATGATGAAGATGTGTGTACATTTTGCGTTCATTACTGGGCTGTTTGTTTTCTGAAGGCAATAACTCTGATTCCTTCCATGTCCCAACACCACTAATGAACATCATAGGATTAAAGATGGGCTTGAGGTAAAATAAATGCAAGGCCAGGGCAGTTAAACAGCTTAATGTCAGTTTAGTAAATCTGATCTTTGCAACAGTCATTACCTGCATCAAATATAGAAACCTGAGGTGGGAGAGAAGCCTAAGTCCTAGAAGCAGTGAGCACATCTGGACACAAGCACCTTACTTGCCACTTTGATAGCATCTCCAGTTCCCCACCGGCTCACCTATCTTGAGCTAGATAAGAAACTAAACCTCGGAGAAGAGCATTTAGAAGCCAACTTGGGCTCGGTATTGAGAATGAAGACACATTAGATCTGGGAGTGTATTGATCATTTACTAAAACAGTTCACTAAACATTTTGACAGTTGTTTCTGCAAAAACCCAGCAACTAGGGCTTAAGGAGATGACCAGTGGGTAAAGGTGCTTGCTGTGCAAACCTGAGATCGATTTCTGAGAACCCATATAAAAGCCTGGTGCACATAATATAAGTATCTGTGATCCCAGCACTCCTGCAGGGAGGTGGGGAATCTCCAGGAGATCGGCGGCCAGCCTGCCTGTCATATTCATCTGAAGAGACAAAACAAGAAAACACACCTCAAACAAATGGAAGGCAAGGACTGACAACCAAGGTTGTCTTCTGACATGCATGCACTGTTGTGTACATACACCCACATTCACATATATGAATATTCACACACCCATGCTTTTAGCAAATAGGCATATATTTAACTTTGATACAAAATTCTGTTAAACATGCCTCCTTAGAAAACATCTGTAAAGATTTGGGAAGTGACAATCAGTTGGAGCTCTTGGGTGATGGAGAATCCGCCACATGAAGGCACCATGGACTTAGGAGGCATTGACTCTGCTGTATCCATCTCTGTAACACACTTTGGATGTGGCGCCTTCTCATCAGATCTTCTTCCCTCATGTTCTCTTAGTAAGGTCAAGTTCAGCGCATCAGATGTCTGGGGGTGCCGATATGATCCCCAGAGTGAATCAGTTCAGGGCTGCAGCTGTGCTTGGAGCCGTCATCATTCAGAAGTCACCAACCACAGGAAAAGGAAATGTAATTTCCTGTAACACTGTAATTACTGTTAGAACACACATTCACAGCAATGGTAATTCTACAGGAGGGAGGAGTAAAGCCGGGACTATCGCTTTGCATGCAGAGCTTCATGTCCTCTGAGCTCTGTGGTAGACCCTGAAGTTCTGTGATTTAAGACTGAGGAAGCAGAGGCTTTGCACTGAGAGGGCCTGGGGTGATCTGTGGATGCCAGGTCTGCCTGGTTTCGTAGTTCTCTTCTGCTGTTGAAGTGAGAACAGGCCGGGCCTCCTGCCTTCATCTGTAGAATGAGGATGTGAGCTAGTCGTGTTCCCGCCTGTGTGCACAAGCAGTACTGAAGAGCTTCAAGTTAACTTTGCCATTTCAAAGCCCTAGGGGACAGTAGTATAGCAATTACCCATACAGTTGCAGTAACATACAGCCTGTTGTTGTATGTGTTGACTCCATAACCTTCCGTTGATTACACCCTCTGGTTGACAGTTGAAAGTGTGCTCACCTGTTCAATGAATGCCCTTTCTTCTGATGTTTTCAGACATGGTGGCATGGGAACAAACCTGTTCTCTAGGAAGAAAAGGTTAGGAAACATTAGGTCACCCTGTCTCTGGGACCACATCTGTCTTGGGTCAGGGTGGAAGCAATTGCTTTTATTTTATTTTATTTTGTTTTAGATTTATTTATTTTTATTTATATATGAGTGTGTGCTTATATGAGCCTACGTGCATCATATGTGTACAGGTGCCCTTGGAGTCCAAAGGACGTTGGATCCCAAAGAGCTGGAGTTACAGGTGGTTGTGAGCCATCTGATGTGGGTTCTGGGAACTGCTCCTGTCCTCTGGAAGAGCAGTTCATACTTTCAAGTCTCTGCAGCCCTGAGCAGTTGCTTTTAGACCCACAAGTCTGGGTACCATTTGGCGGCCCCACCTCCCTATACACAACTGCATTGCCCCCTTCTTCCCACATCTATCAGAGGGCAAGGTGTCCGTCTGGGTGGGCACCATGGTTGTCTCATAACAGAGACTGAGAAAGAGCCAGGAGGTGAATGTAGTCTCCGTATCCTTCTCCAGGGCTCTCTGTCCATCTCCTTTCAATAAAACACCACTTGTGGTTGAAGAGAAATGTTAGAATGAGCACCATTAAGTCTTGTCATAATCCTTGACACTGTATAACTCACTGTAGGATTTTTGTGTTATACCATGTCATTTTATCCAGGACAGTGTGGCACTTTGAGTTTCATTTTTCTGTCAAATCAGAAGGTACAGAGAAGTCCAGTCAGTTGACTTCACTGGTCCTAGAAAAGAAGACCCTTCATCTTCTGCCCAGGGCACTTCCCTAACAAAGCTCCAGCAATTAGATTCAGGAAAACAGTTATATCCTCTTTGCTATGTGATTCCCCAGTGTTAGGTAGTTCTCCAAAATGGTCCTTGGATATGAGAGGATTCTTTAAAAATAACTATGGATCTCTTTGATATGAGTAGCCCCATCCTTCAGTGACTCAGCCTTCCCTGAAGTTGTAAAGACATGTGCCACTTGGTGCAAATAGTGGAACCCTTCCTACCCCACCACCTGCCTGTGGCCTGGTAAGGGAAGGGGCTAGAGTTGCACTAGACTTTACCTGCATGCCAACTCTGTGAGGTTAGAACTTAAAGCAGATGAGACATTTCCTTCCTTCCTTCCTTCCTTCCTTCCTTCCTTCCTTCCTTCCTTCCTTCCTTCCTTCCTTCCTTCCTTATACTAAGAATTGTACCTATACTATACATGGCCACTGTACATTCCAGGCAAGCAATCCTACTGAGCTTCATCTCTAGCCCTCTTAATTTTTCAAATTTTGAGACAGAATCTCTTCGTTCAGTTGCGTAGGCTAGCTTTGAACCCAACGCTGTAGCCCAGGCAGACCTTGAACCCATAGTACTCTCCTAAATCACTGAGATTACAGGACCCCTGGCCTAGATCAAGAGAGATCCTTAAAACCATCTTAGTAAGATACTCTCTCAGGTGTCAGACATGAGCCCTGAAGCCGCCAGTAGAACTGGAGGAAATACCCATCTGATGTTGCTACACTGGAGGAGTGTTGCCTGCCCTTCTCTGGGTTCAGACTGGGGCTGCTGAACCCACAGGGAGGGACAGGTACACTCCAGTTCCAAGATGTCACTGCAGCGTGTCATCCTGTGTGCAGCCCTTGAGAGTTAGAGAAAGACGATCCCGGAGCACATGTGCCATCCAGTCTGAACAGTGGGAGCACTCGGGTCTGCCCCTCGCAGACCTTACCTGTGGTCCCAAGGAAACTCACACTTCTAAGGGCAGAAGCTGCTACCAGCAGGGAGCTTACACACTGCCTGAAAATAGCTGAGGAGTTCCTTGCTGGAGGCTGAATCAGAAGACTGTAGTCAGTGATGGTTTCCAAAAGCTCAGCAACTCTCATGCTGGGCCAGGTCTTTTCATCTTCCCCTGATGCTCACTGCACCTGTTTGTTTTCAGAGCTGGACTACAGAAACTCCTACGAAATCGAATACATGGAAAAGCTCGGCTCCTCCTTACCTGTGAGTTCCTACTATACATTGGTTTGGCAGGGGCTTCTATGGGGTCTCCAGCAAGGCTGTGCAGGGGCCCTTCAGAATTGTCCCATTACATAAAAATGCCATTCCTCATTCTTGAGCTCATTACTCCAGGCCTTGGGACTCTAGTCTGACCACCTTTCTGTTAACTTCGTGTCCCCTCCACTCCCACCCTTTATAGCCACACATTATATAGTCGGTGCCACAACCCAGCTGAGCTCTCCTATAGGCCCTGAGTGTTGATGGACTCTCAGGGTTCTGAGCCACAGCCCCTGCTATGGCCTCTGCTCATGACCCTCCTGCCCAGCCAAGGAGAAAGAAGCTTTGCCGTTTCCGGCCAAGCCCATTGCTCTGTCTCCTTCTTTGGGGTCTGCCTTAGTTACTTTTCTGTTGCTGTGATAACACTATGACCAAGACAACTTACAGAGGGAAGCGTTTACTTGGGCTTATGGTTCCAAGTGGAGAGGAGTCCATGCTAGCAGAGCAGAGGCATATCTTGAACCACAAGCAAAACAGAGCGAATGCTCTAGAATCTTTGAATTCCCAGAGCCTTCCTCCAGTAACATGACTTCCTTCACCAAGGCCATGCCTCCTGAACCTCCCAAACACTCTCATTGAGGACCACATATTCAAATGCCCGAGACTGTGGGGGACATCTCATCCAGACCACCACAGGGCCTCAGCGCAGTGCTCACCACTGGAGTCAGCCTGCTGCCATCCCCCATTCCATTGTGAGAACCGAGAGCTTGGCTGTCTGGCTCTGCATCCTCAGTACTGGTGTTTGCTACCGTGGCCATGACGCCTGGGGGCTGAACAGGACACATGGCAGCACCATCCGGCCATCCCACCTTAGGTCTACACAGGCCCTTCTCTTCTACCCTCCTGGCCTTCGCCAAGTCACCTCATGCTTTCTTCTCTCTTCCTGGAACTTGAGAAAACTCTAGGCTTACTTGTTCCTTAATGGGTGCTTTCTTCACTTGGGTGGCTTGTTCAGGCCAGTGTACCCAGCTAATGTGTGACTTTGGTTCCTGCAGCAGGATGATGACACTCCGAAGAAGCAGGCCTTGTACCTTATGTTCGACACCTCTCAGGAGAGTCCCATCAAGTCTCCTCCAGTCAGGATGTCAGATTCACCAACTCCATGTTCAGGGTATGACTTCTATGATGGGAGTGTTGTGGCTTCTACTAGTGGCCCCCAAGTCCTGTGCACCTTCCCCCCGTTATCCTGACTTCATTCCATCGCATGTCTGAAGGTAGCCCATAACTCAGTCTGTCCAGAAGGGCACGCATATGCATGGCTTCTTTTTTTTTTTTTGGCTTTTCAAGACAAAGTTTCTCTGTTGTAATACTGGCTGTCCTGGAACTCACTCTGTAGACCAGGCTGGCCTCGAACTCACGGTGATCCTCCTGCCTCTCCCTCCCAAGCGCTGGGATTAAATGTGTGCTCCATCACTGCCCTGCTTACATGCATCCCTTCTATTCCCCAGGGTCCTTTGAATGAAGGTGAAAACAGTCAGATGGCAGTATGGTCTAGCAGACTCCATCCCCCCAGTTCACATTCAACTCTATTTTGTCATCTGTCCAATCGGGGCAGTGTGGTACAACACTGAGTGCTTAAGTCCCACCTCTGTATCTGGCGGGAGTTACTTGGGTGCCCTATGCCTCAGTTTCCCTATGTGTAAAGTGAAAGGAATCAAGTGATTTCTAGGGATTTAGGGGGATTAAAGGAGACTGTCAGTCCCCAGAGCAGTCAAGTGGCAGACGCAGGGAACCTGACTTCTGGGAGATGATGCATTGAAAGCCCGTATCAGAGTGTCTGGCTTATGTAAAGTGCCTGACAGACATTCACTATTAATGTAGGTATTAATATTTGCTTGTGCCAGGGCCCACATTCTGAACGATGTGGTTTTTGATTGGGGAAGTATGAGGCATTGCTCCATTATTTGGGTCATCCCATCCACCACAGGATTCCTACTCTGTACTGAGCAGGATTGTTTGGTTAGGTGTTAGTGATGATGGAGACACTGATGTCATCTCTGCAGGGTGGCCCCCATGGCAGGCACTGTGCCGGGGTCCTTGCATTCAAACAGCATCTTCATCTTCTCAGAGGTGCTTATCTCTGTCTTCTAAAGAAGGAAAGTGGGTGTGATGCCCAGACTCTTCCCTCAGGGTATACAAGCAAGCAACTGACTGGTCCCTAAACTCCAGAGGTCAGTCCCCTTGCCAAAGGCATCTGTGTTCTGTCCCTCCCCTGTCAGTTGAACCTTAAACATGGCTGGACAATAGCCTGCCTCTGCGTGGATGGCCACTGAAGACCTGGCCTTTGTCTCTCCTTGGAAATCCCGGTGTTTGTGGGCTCCCTAATAGACTTCAGTTGAGTCTCCAAGAAGACCCTAACGATTGGCTTCATTCCCTCAGGTCAAGTTTTGAGGAGACTGAAGCCCTTGTGAATGCTGCAACAAAACTCCAGCACCCTGTCACACGTGGACTGACCTCCAACCAGGAACCTCTTCTGCAAGTGCCAGAGAAATCCTCCCAGAAGGAGCTGGAGGCCATGGCTTTGGGCACCCCTGCAGAGGCCATTGAAATCGTAAGTGTTGCCTGAGGGGCTCTGTGGCTGGGCCTTCTGATGTGGTCACTCTTCACAGGACTGTAGGGCCCGCTCTGGCCCCTAGTCAGCAGCAGTCAGCCTAGGAGACCCACATCACACAGTGAGGGAAAGGCCTTTCCTTTTTCCCACAGTGACTGCAGATCTGAGTGCTTTATTTTCTCAGGCTTGTTTTCCATTTTTCTCTCCTTGGAACCAGACTGATGGACAAGCTGGAGCCATGGTCTGCCAGCCCCTGCCTCTCTAGCCTGCATAGCAAGGCAAAGAAGGGCAGAGGAAGGAGCATCCTCCTTTGAGGGATCAGCTGTGTTTCTCCTGGGTCTCAGCCTTAGGAGATTTCTCTTGTCCGTGGTCCAATACTTCAAGTTATCTTCTCCCAAGCCCTCCTGAAGCCTTACGGGACCCATTGCCCTGCGCTGAGGCCCCTCTGTCCCCCCTCCCTGTGTGTTACCTGTGCTTTCCCTACAGTGTGTGACAGCCATGTGAGGGTCTTCCACATGTCTTAAATGAACCAACGTTATACTTTTATTTCCTTAGCCTCCCTCCCAGCAGTCCCCGTACAGGTTTGAAGCTGTTGAATCAGTGTGTTGCTTTTCTTCCATATTAGGCAACTTGATTTGTCTCACGTTGACAGACATGTACGGAGTAGCTGCTATGTATGTGGCAGTTGGATGCTGGGTTGGAGACACAATTCGTGAACAATAAAAGGGTCTAGATGTGAACTGATCTTGCAGATAAATACCATGGCACACTTGGCCATGCTTCATCCCCTGCTAAGTTGGCCTCTGATTGAGTAGTCTGTCTAATGCACCAGGAGTTACCTTTTTTATTTGAAATCATCTTTTCACGATTGAAAATGGCCCTTGCTCAGCTCTTACTTTCCTTGATATTTATCCTTGGTGCTGTTTCTTTGATGAACCGTGTTGACATTTTGAAAACCCATCAACTCACGGAGATTTTCAAATAAAGAAGCCGTGGTTGCGTGGCTCCCACTACACAGACTAGGGAGCAAGGGTGGGCTGGGCCAGGGGAGGGCACGTGAGGCTTGGGAGAGGGGGCTGGGCCTGCCAGACTCGGTCCAGGTGGCAGTGTGAGTATTGGCTGCTAATTGATACTCTCTTTAGCCTTAATGCAGCAGTGTACAGTGTATGGATGTGTGGTCTTTGCCTGAAATCAATATCTTTCTACTCTCCTCTATTTTCTGTTTTCCTCTCTGTCGGCCTTCAGACAGCTCCGGAGGGTGCCTTTGCCTCTGCGGATGCACTCCTCAGCAGGCTGGCCCATCCTGCCTCTCTCTGTGGTGCACTTGACTATCTGGAGCCTGACTTAGCAGAAAAGAACCCCCCAGTATTTGCTCAGAAACTTCAGGTTTGTAGCCCACATGTGACCTTTTGGGAGTTTGTCAAAACCTCAGTAGAAAATGAACCCCGGAGCCAAATTGGGCTGAGGCAGGACTTAATGAGGCAATTCTGGGAATGTTCCAGATGATGTGTTTTCCTCTCAGACACTGATATATGTGTGTGCTATATCCAGGATGCCAGAATTATAAAAGTTGTGTGATTACATGCTGAACGGACTGTTTCTATTTCAATTGGGAAATTGGTCCCAGTAGTCATTTTTCAGATGTATCAATAGCCCCAGAGGCAGTGTTCGTGAATTAGTCACTAAACCAAAGGTATCTGGTCAAGCCAAGCTGTTTAAATACATAAGACAATCCCAGATTCCCATTGAGATAACAGCTGGTCTTGGTCTTACATTTAGAACCAAAACAATTTTCTCTAGTGGAAATTTGACAACTTAATTTGCTATCCCCCAGGCTAGGAAGTAGGGCAGACCCAGAGAGATTGTTACCAGGCATCTGGGAGATGCACGGGCATTTATAGCATGTGCTGGCCAGCTTTTAAAAAAACAAAAAGAAAGAAATCAGGAAATACGATAGATAAAAATTGCCGTCCTGTTTTGAAAATTAGTTCATATATGACTGCATGATACTTCTTGACAGACCTTCAAATGGGGCGATTTTTTTGTTCAAAAAGGAAATTATACCCTCGTTTCATGATCTGCTGAGGTGTTGGTTGTGAGAGAAAGCAGAGCGTATGTTTTTCCACGAGTACCTGTCATAATGCGTTTATGTGGCACATTCATTCCTGGATGTGGAAAACCTGTCTGTCTTGATGCATTTCCCTACGGTCTGCTCACCCCTACCCCTCGGGCAGGAGGAGTTAGAGTTTGCCATCATGCGGATAGAAGCCCTGAAGCTGGCCAGGCAGATCACCCTGGCTTCCCGCAGCCGCCAGGACACCAAGGTACCCGTTTGCCGCTGCAGTGCGCTGCCTTCTGGGAATGCTGTGTGTGCCACGGGGTCCCAAGGCTGCTTTGCTAACCATTTGGCCAGGTGGGCATTGTGGGTGTCCCATGAAGTGTGATTTCTCTGAAGCTGAAAGTGTAATTCTTGCACAAACACACCCTGAGCACATGTGTGGAATGAGGTAGTGTGGCTAGTGGAAGAGAGTGGGAGAAGCCAGCGTGTAGCGCAGGGGATTAAAAAGGCTTTGGATAGGTGGTAGACTAGTTGTATGTAAAACTGGTTAGTACTGGTTCACCAGGACAAAAAGGAACCCTCCCCCCTTGGGGTGACCTTCCTTTCCTACAGATACCCTATGTCTCTATGAGACAAAGTAATCTGTAACTTTTCTGTTTTCTAGAAGTTCCCGTGTAACTTTACTGAGAGTCAATAATAAGTAGGGAGTGGAAACCAGACTTGCTTGCCAAGACAGTGGGTGATGATCTGTATGAGGATAAAGAGCCATGGTAGATATCTCAGGCTGCAGGGCCCGCCATCCGTCTCCTCTGTCACTGTGCCACCGAGGCAGACTGGAGGTATGCGGAGAAGTGGCCTATTCCAGGAAAATGCTTTTTATTTGTTCTTCACAGAAGGGGCAGCAGAACATTTGGTTCACAGACCAGAGTGTCTCAGCCCTTGATTTTTGAGTGGAATGTGACATTGATAGGACATTCAGAATCTTCCTGCCTGCCTTCTAGGCTTGGGCTAATAATTCTTAACTGTATGAAGCTGACATGTAGATGATGTCTTACCCTCAGGCTGCTAGGGAACTGTGTCAGTCCCGATGCCTGCTCCACCCTGAGTTTGGCCAGCCCAGTGGACTTGGTATGTCAGTCCAGGGCTGGACCCCACTTTGTTCTGTAGTTTGACCCTTGAATGAGTTAGTGAACCTCGCTGAGCCTCAGTTTTTCAATCTCTGAGATGAAGATCATCAGAGTAAGTTTGCCTGTGGTGGTGAAGACCACGCATGTGGACAGTAGCTTTGTGCCCGCACACCTGACATATACTGGTGTGCGGCTAACATCAATCCAATATTCACAGCATCTCTCCTGGGAGAGCAGAGCTAAGTCTCACTTTACATCTAGATTGGGAAACAGGGCCACATATCCAGAGTTCGCCAGCCTGTGGGGACTAGGGATGGGGTCACCAGTAGACCCGCCTGTCCATCTCCACCTCACACTGTAGGTCATTTGCAGACGAGCTGTCAGCTGTGGTCTGGGAACAGAAATCCTAGCTCCTGCTCTGTCTCAGGAGCTCACACATAGGATCTCCCGGCTGTAGCTCAAATCAGGTCCCCTCACGGAGACAGAAAGCAGTCATAGTGTGAGTGTCCAGACTGAGAACAGTAGGGCATGGGGCAGGATAAGAATGTAAACAAAAATCAGAGCTGTCTTTGTTCTTGTTGCCCACGTATAAACTTGGGTTGAATTTCCATGGAAGGGAGAGTTCAAAAAACACCAAGGACTGAGGAGCCTGCTGCACCCCCCATCCCTGTAACTTACCCCTGCTGGATTTAGTTATTCAATCTTTGCAGAATAACTTTTAAGACAGAGTGAACTGCCTGAAGTCTGACCACTGTAAATACGGTGCATTCCCGTCCTGGAGAATATTGAAGTAGAGTTGAGCACATTCTGATAAGTAGCTCAGGCTTGAGTACAAGGCCTCCTAGGAGCTGGGGCACGCTGACTCCTACAAATACGCCAGCGATGCCCTTAAAAAATAGGAGTTGGCATCCCATCTGTGACAGCCTCAGAACATATGTCCGGCTTTGATTTAGATGGCAACACCACACAGACTCGCATAGTATAGACCGCGAGGAAGCCCTAGTCACCTCCTGATGCACTTTGGAAGTGCGCACTGTCGAGGGAGAGCTAGACCATCTTGTGAGGAAAGGAACATTTACTATAGTAACTCATATCACTTCTGGAAAATACCTGGCAATCGTGGTGCATTGAAAACAGATGCCTCTGCTGTAACCAGCCAGCCCCCGAGGGATCCGTTGGCTTCATTGCAGGGAGTCCCCCTTGTGGGCTCCTCTCCTGTGTCTGTGCTCGGTAGCTCATCTCTGTCTCAGACATGGTGCATGTACAGATAGAAAATGGTGGCTGTGGGTACAGGTTACCCTTTCTGCCCCAGGATCTCAGACGCAGCTGCTGTAGATCTTCCTGCTAGCCCTGCCACCTTAAACTGAGGATCAGATTTTAAAAAAATGGAATCACTTAGGAGGAAGGATGTAACTCTGAGTGGATGAAAAAGCAGCTTGAAATGGGAGGTGGGGAGTCCTGACTGTTCCCTAGAGCAGCTTTGAGATGGATGGGGCTGGGTCTGCCTCCACAGAACTGCGTTGAGAAGCCCTGTGCCCTCCTGTACAGAATCAGTTAGAAACGGGGCAATGTCCCTAGGAGCTGGGGCTCTAGGGTCTGACTGTGGCTTTCTTTTTATTTTTTTTAGTTTCTTGTTATGATTTTTAAAATTTATTCTTTGAGAACAACATATGTGGGTATTTTTTGATCATATTTACCCTTGTGGCTCTTAAATTATCCCACTCCCCTTCCCAAAGTCATGTTCAGGGCATTCCCCCCACCCCCACCGTACTTTATTATTGAGAAAAGGTTTTTCCTCTGGGCTGTAGCTTTCTTATTCTGTTTCTCTCACTCCTGCTAGAGCCGAGTTCTGTTTGTCCCCCAAGGAATGAGTCTGAATAAACCCTCTGAGTACACAGTGCGGCAGCCCTGCGTTCCATCTCTGTGGTCCTGTCTCTAGCCTTCCAAGGTATGGGGAGCAGGATATCTTGGCAGATTTTGCACATGTGACAAACTGATTTTGATCTCTGGAGCTGTAGGTCTTTATTGATAAGGGGGACCCACGGTGAAGATGGAAAGACGTGTTTGGGCAACTTAGGAACATGATCATACAAATAACAAGCTTTAGGTTGGGAACAGTTCCCACCAAGAGGGGAATCCTTTGTGTGATTGTCTCAAGAGACCTGGCGTAGGTGAGCAAGTGCCTAGAGTTGATGTGAGCGGGAGCGAGAATAGGGTCAGGGGCAGTGTGTGTTGCTGACAAGCAGCCCAGCATCAACCATGTGCTTCCTGGTCTCACAGCGGGCCACTCCTTCCCGCCACCGTTTGGCGCTTAGTCCAAAGCTGAGGCACGTCTCTGGAAGCCACGAGAACAGTCTGAGGAAGAGTGACAGAGGACTAGTTGGATGGGCTTCAGTTTGCTCTCCAGCTTCAGAGTCTGTGGTTGGAGCCTGTAGTTTACAGATGGGGAGGCTCTCGGCTTGGTGGGCAGGCACAGCTGGCTGATGTTCTGGTGAGGATGCCTTCCATGGAGAGGGACCGAGGTGTGAAGCGAAGTGCTCACCTTTGCTTGTAACTCCTGGGCTTGGGAACTGTCTGCTGTCAGATTTGGATGTGTAGCATCTGGCCAAGGTCCTTCTCCTTCCTGGATATTACCATATGGCCCAGATACCTCGTTGGGCCCCAAGCCTGTACCCCAAGCCTTAGCTTGGTTTTCGCAATCCTTGGCCTCACCTGCGTGGCCCTTCCTCGTGACTCCTCAAGCCTCAGATTTCAGTTTGCCCCCAACTGAGTTTTCCTCTGACTGCTCTGGGGACAGTGATCTGCCATTAGCACGATGTCCTGCCCCCATTCTCCAAGGCCAAGTAATAAGGAAGGTTAGAAGGAGAACTATGGGCCCTATCTTCAAGGCCAGCAGGAGGCACACAGCGCAGGGATCTGAGAGGCAGACAGTGGTGTGAGGAACTTCCCAGTTCAGGACTTAAGGAATTTATAGGAGGTTGAAGGTTGCAGCAAAGATCTATGCCTTTGGAGTTGTCACCATTTCACATTTTAGTAAGTACGATTCTGGTGGCTTTGTGGTCTGTGTGAAGTAGCAAGTCTAGCATTATTTGAGAGAAATGAAGCTGGTTTTAAAAATAACTGATCTTAAAATATTAGTGAGAGACAGACCTTTTAATTTCACTTGAAAACATTCATGGCTGAAAAGAAGAACCGAGCTGTGAATCCTGAAGTTCGTTATCACACAGATAACTTTAGAAGGCAAGGAGTCAAGGTGGTCCTGAAACTATTTGTTCCCTGGTTGGAAATGTCAAGTGGCTGTGGATGAAGGGTGACTGCAGTCGTACACTGCTGTGGCGTCTCACCAAGGACGACAAGGAGGCATTTTCATAGGTGCAAACCCTGCCAGACCTCAGCAGAGGGAGCCACTATCATGGCAAGCATCATACTGGACAGTGGAACCCTGAGCACCCCAGCTCAGGTGTTTTTATTAATACAGATCTCTTCAGGTGATCTACTGATAGCATGTGCGGATCATAGCAATCAAGCATCCCCCACATAAATCCAACACCTGCAGACAATACAAAATGCCAAGACCTAGGCAGCCCCTCACCCAACAGTGCACAAAACAATTATTTTATACATAACTAAAAATAAACTTCCACAACAGGTGACACCATAAGGTCTGACTCCTTTGCATCCACTTAGAAACCTCTGTGTTTACTTTTCATCCCATCAGGCAGATTAACAATCTCTAATGTGTTCCTTGGCCATATTTAGCTCCTGCCCTGGGTGATAAGAAGTTAATTTTCATTATTAAATTTTCTTTCCCTTGCATTGCAAGGAGCTGCTTTACTTTGAGGTGGAGTTGAACCTTATTTGGGAAAACTTTAGAAACCAAGTTCTCATACCCTGTACCTGACTTCAGAAATTCTGGATTAAGTCTGGCTGCTCCAACATCTTGTTCATTTTGAAATTTTATTTATTTTTGCTCAAATTTTTTAAAAATTTACTTTATGTGTATGTGTGTATCCGGTGCCCACAGAGACCAGAAGAGGGTGTCAGATCCTCTGGGACTGGAATTACAAAGTGAGCCAACGTACAGGTGCCTGGGAATTGAACCTGAGTCCTCTAGAAGAGAAGTTAGTGCTCTTAACCACTGAGCTACCCCCATTTTTTAAGGAGCACATTTAAGAGTGAAAGGAATGGTGTTTTTGTTTGTTTGTTTTTCCTTTTTAAGTTCTCTTTATAATTTTATGTTTGTGAGCTTTTCTAACTACACCTACTGAGTGGTGGTTTCCAGCTATAGTTTTCCAGTTACTACTGAGACCTTTCCCTTAGAGAAGTAGCACTGTGCGGTCTGTTGCCAAAGGCAGAGGTAAACCCTTCATGCAGAGTTTCTGCACTGCTGCCAGGGGGCGCTTTTTCTCCTGAGGGATCTATCCGCTTGCTACTGGGGGCTGCCAGTCTGTGCTCTAGGCAGATGTCCTAGAAACAGAGACCTCCCCAGGACCAGAAGCTCAGAAAGACATTCGTGGGATTCCATCTGACATGTGAATGGAGCCAGTGCACTGCCTGGCCAGGTCCGTGTGCTCCTGGCTCTGACATCAGATCATGTGGCTCCCCTTCAAATGAGCAAGGGATTTCAGGGCAAGCATGAACAGTGAGATTCAGGTTTACGTGAGTGTCATTTGAGGGTGAGTCCAGAGTCTTGAGGGTAGGCAGGGTCAGTGAGTTGGGTGACATGTGGGTATCACTCGAGGGGTTAGCTCAAGGTCTCAAGATCAGGCCGGGACAATGAGATACAGGTCACAGCAGTTTTCTTCCAAGACAACTAAACTATTGTGTGCACCTTGCATGCAAACACTAATGGTCCTGAATTGTCACCTCCAGTCCTATCCATTGCTCTCCTATCTGCATTTTCTAAGCTCCTCTCTTCTCTAGGCCCTTAGCCCTGGTACCACAGCAAGGTGAGGTGGGGCTGGCGATTCTTGTGGTTATTAACATTCTGCTCCTGGGCCTCAGGCTCCGCCCCTTCCCGTGGCCCCTGAAGGTTTCATCTCACCTGTGCATTTTCAGCCCCCACCCTCCTGTCTCCTCTCCCCTTTCTATAAAACCGAGGTGTTCTGTTCACTGCCCGGTTTGTTCTCCTAATTCTCCAAGGATAGAGCAGTCCTGCTCTGCCCGTCTGGCCACCATCACCTCGCACTGTAGCTTTGATTTGTACTCTAACTGGGGCAGAGGCTTCCTCGGCAGCCATGGCAGCACCATGAGGTTAATGTATAGGACTGTGAGTGGTTGATTGGATGTTTCTGTTGCCGTGGAAGGTAGGCTGACAAGCCTGGCCATGCTGGTTGACAGTGCTCCTAACATTGCATTTTGACTGTGTTGCAAGTTGCTGAATGTTGTGTAACGGAAGACTAGCCATGTACCCCTCCTCGCCTCTCTGAGGCTTGTGACCGACCCCTACGGAAGGCGGCAAGAAAGCTCCAAACTATTATCAATTGGGTGGGGGTAGGGCACCACAGCACTTGTTGCAGGCTTCATCGGGAAGTGTAGATTTCGTCGTTGACCCCAGCTTTCCCCTTCACCGTTACACAGCAGACCTGGTGGCAGCATACTCTCAAATCCAGACAGAACCGACGAGATTGACAATAGTAGGCTTCATGTTTTGTGCCAACCACATCCTTTTCAACTGAGCCACGTGATCACAGCCAAATTTACATGTGGGCAGTTGTACAGAAGTGATCTAATCTTTAGCTATTCAGAAGTAGGCAGTGTAGACCAGCATTCAGTATCAGTCCCCAGCAAGACTCTGCTTTGGAGGTGGGGCCAACAGAATACTCACTGGTCTTGCTTACCGTGCCAAGTTGGCTCAGTGATAAATGGCGGTGATAAGCAGGCCTCGCAGACATGCTGGGCCCCCAGGGTTCCTAGTTACAGAGACTGCTGTCTCGTTCGCCCCTTCCGTGAGCCTGCGCGTATGCAACGGGAAGGCTCTTCATCCCCTGGACCTGGCATCACCCCCTCCATGAGTCTCTGCATTTTCTCATACTCTCAATGTTCTTTGTTTCAAAACCATGCAGCTGAGCGGGTGAAACCATACGTGAGACCATACGTGCGGCCCTGTTGGTCATGTGTTAGTGCTAACTGTTCTCCATTTCTTTCTCTCTTTAATGAAAAAATAAAAATCACATTCCACAGAGAGAAGCTGCTCACCCATCAGATGTCTCCATCTCCAAAGCCACCTTGTACTCCCGCATTGGGCCCACCGAGGTGGAGAAACCTCCGAGCCTTCTGTTCCAGCAGCCTGACCTGGACTCTGCACTCCAAGTTGCCAGAGCAGAGGTATGAGACCAGTGGTGTCTGGAAGTGCTGTGCTCTTGACACCAGGATGGGGTCCAAGTCTGCCAGTCGTCAGTAACTATATTTACGTATGAAGCCAGTGTCTTTGGAGACAGACTGTTCTCTAAATACTGCAGGCTACACGGGTGGCACACAGTGGGTTCTGATCTGCCTAGTTACCATGCTTACAGGCATGGCTGACTTGTTTTAGAAGACATCTTGTCATAGTTGCTTTCCAGTGGGCCTCAGGGGAGTCTTTAGTTCTCCTGCTTGGAGAAATCTCTGGGTGGAATTCTCTTGCGTTTGGTGAGACGTTTTCATTCCATGCATACATATGCTGCTTCCTGGATTTGATCAGAGCCGAATGCACTCATTTGAGGGGTCTACCTTTCTCTTTTCCCTAGGTTATCTCCAAGGAGAGAGAGGTCTCAGAGTGGAGAGACAAATATGAAGAGAGCAGGCGGGAAGTGATGGAGATGAGGTCAGTGGAGCACGAGCTCAGCCTTCCTGCCACCCAGCCAGAAGCACTGGTCTGTGGCTTCATGGCGGTTCGCGCTGAGGTGCCCCTCCCTCAGTGGGGTTTTCTATAAAAGAAACTCGTTTTTCTTTATTATTCAAGACTCATATTTTTACATGGGTGATTTTTAAGAGATTTTCTTTTTAATTTTTAAAATGTTTTCATTATTCTTAATTCTGTGTGTCTGTGTGTGGGGCTCGTGCACATGAATGCAGATGCTCTTGGAAGCCAGAGGCATCAGATCCCCCCAGAGCTGGAGCATAGTTGAGAACCACCCGCCATAGGTGCCGGGAACTGAACTTGGGTCTTCCGAAACAGCTCAAGCCTCTAACTGCTGAGCTAGATTTTCAGCTCCTACAAGTGTTTTTAGAATAACACTATGCATGGGTTAAAGAGTCCATTCAGATAAATGTTTAACAGTGAAGATGTCCTGTGCCCCTTCCCTCAACTCCAGCCAGCTTACGGTCCTGTGTAGTCTCCAGTAGCAAGCAAACACCTAGATGGTCACAGCCTGTTTTCCAGGCTACCATCACAACCTCCTGAAATCTCTGGTCTAGCTTTTCCTGATACTTCCTACTTCTTCCTGATACTTTCTGCTGCCATTTTGCTGATGACTAGATTGAATAGGTGAACCCTGAGTCTTCAGAGGACTGCTCTTGTGGAGGGCTGCTTGACACTTCATTATTTTCACCTAGGGGAGTTGCCAGGTGTGGTGGCACAGTTAATTAATGGTTTAATCCCAGCACTCTGGAGGCAGAGGCAAGCAGATCTCCGTGAGTTCAAGGCCAGTCTGGTGTATATAGTGATTTCCAGGCCAGCCAAGGTTACATAGTGAGACCCTGTCTCACTAACTCACCCCCCACCCTCCAAATAATACCATATTTTATGTTTAAAACTGCAAGGGAATAAGAAGTAGCCTTGGACTTTGGGGAGCATCTACCCCATCAGTGGAGAACGGCTCCCGTTCTGTGATACAGAGAGAATGTTAGGGAGCACCGAGGGAAATCAAGAAAGGCTTCCTGGACAGACAGGTTCTGAGTGCTAGAAATAGAAGGCAGAAGTAGTGTAGCCTGGGCTACACTTGCAGTGAGAAAGCCTAGCTCAAGGAGGAAATTGCTGTCCATACTGAGCCACTGTGTCATGAGCCGACTAGAAGGCTGTGAAGGCGATGAGACCTTAGTGCTGAAGGCTTCAGCCGTGGAAGGTCTGGCCTTTTGTTTTACACAGCAGACAGTGGGGCTGCTGCAGGGTTTGTACAGTGCACTGGATCGAGAGTTGTATGCCAGGAAGCTGAACCTATTGATGAGTACAAGGAAGAGTTGAGGGGTGCGAGCCCCACACTGACCAGGTGGATTTGTCCAGTCGCTCATTGGTTACACTGTCCAACTCTGGGGTGGAGATTTAACACCACCCTGTTCTTATCATTCACCATACCTTTGCCTTTCTTCCAGGAAAATCGTGGCTGAATATGAGAAGACCATAGCACAGATGATCGGTGGGTGTCGTGACTGGAATGCTCAGGTCCAAACTGTGGGGTGTGGGGAGTAGAACTGGGATGGGGGTTAAGGGACAAACTCAGAGCCAGTTCCTCTAAGAGCAGTGAGTTCCTTGTCAGGGACCAGAGAGGCTGCACTGCGGCTGTACCTTGAAGGTACCCATAAGTATGTGCTTCACGCTGCCCAGTGTCTCTGTAGCACTCGTTTGCCCAGCCTGGGGTGATCTACTGTGTTGGGAAGGAGTTGGGTTTGGCCAGAAAAGCATAAGATTGAAACCTCTAAACCCTAATTTAGTTTAGAGTCAAATGATTAAATACCCATACAGCCTAAACACATGGATTTAGGGCCAGGAGGCAACCTGTGGCAACTCCCAATACCCTTCTTATGGCTGGAAGACCCTGTTAGCTAATCCCAGATCTTCCTGAGATGGGACACTGCCATTAGAACACTGCATCCATGACAGCCAGAGCTGACAGATTGCTTAGGCCTGTAAAGAAAGAAGGCCCCAAGTTCACAAGTGACCCACAACAACCTTCCTTCCTTCCTCCCTCCCTTCCTCCCTCCCTCCCTCCCTCCCTTCCTCCCTCTTTATAATGAGAAACAGTCTTGGAGATATTCCAAGCCCAGGTTTTTATAGTAATAGTCTTAGGGAACTGGTCTTCATATTGATTTATGTCTAGCTATCTGTTTATTGCTTAGGTTCATTATAATCAGGTTTTTAAAACAATTTACCCCACCCTCTAAGAATTTGTGGCGTAAACATGCAAGTCACTGCAAACCAAGTTTATGTGCTCAGGCTGGACCTGCACTAGCATGAGAGGCCTCTTGCCGATGTTTGGTTTTATGAGTCCCACCCATCTGCAGCTTATCCCAAGATAAACAGCACAGTAGCCTTTGAAGTAGCAAGAGGCTGATGGTTGGATGGCTTGCACTCACAGAACAGTTAATAGAGGCTTAGGAAGACCATTTCACCTCGACCTCCCGAGGCATATTCAGCCACACTGGTCCCATGGTGGATGCAACACATCAGAACGAAATTTACAATGAGATGGAAAATTTAAAACTCTGGGAATTGGAAGTACTTGTAAAAGCGCTGGAGAGGAAGAATGTTTATCTCCATGTGGAAAGGGTTTCCAGACCTTTGGCCTCCTGGTGTCTTGGGATGTGTGTCCTTGAGATGCACTGGCAGATGCGGGTGTGGGGTTGAGGGGGAAGGGCTGAGGGAAGGGCGCCATAGCCAGCTTGCAGCACACAGCTGGGTACTTTCAGAGAAGCAGGAGATCCCTCTGGGGGTGGGGGTGGGGGGCTCCAAGTGAGAGGGCCTCTCTGGTTGATGTCTCAGGGTAGCCTGCCCTGACAATGATGGAGAGGTTACTAGGTACTGATGCCTGCTTCTCAGATAAATTGTGGCTTGATAGCAGTTAGAGCATTTTGGTCTTTGACATCCATCAGAGGAGCAGGCCTCAGAGGCATGGTGCATTTCCTCCTTGGGCTCTTTGAACAGTTCTCTATTCTCAAGAAAATCACCCAAATGGCTCAATCAGAGTACTACCACATCCCCAGCTGGGAGCATTATCACTCGGATAACATCCCTACTGTGTAGATAACATCCCTACTGTGTGTGTAGCCACTAGCCTCACTCACCAGCCTCTTCCTCATCCACTTTTCTAAAGCTTTTTTAATCTAGAAAAACTGTATGTCAGTTGCTCTGAATGAGGCCACCAGACATCTCAGGCTCCATGTAGACACCCTGTGACATGCCTGGGAAGGTGGGTAGTCCTGTCTGCCTTCTAGAAAGTGAATCTTTTAGAGAAACACACCCATGGACCTCATCTGGATATCGTGTTTCCTTCCCATTTTCATTCCCCCTGCCCAGCAGGGAGGACCTGGGCCGGAGAGCTCGGCAGCTTAGGACCAGAGTGAATGTAGAAGTATTTTGAAGTAGACCCTGGTTCGTCTGACCCGTGCTAGGCCTTCCTCTCATGTAGCTATCAGACGCTCCACACCTTGTCATCCCTTCCCACCAGCTATCTGAAGAAAGTGTGCCTAGTTACAACTCAGTACTGGATCCTTGGAATTTAGGACAAAAAAGGAACCTCTGTGCTTTCTGCATTCCAGATTGTTGCAACTTTTTGTTTCTGCTTTCCTAACAACTGCCCTGATTATCTGTTTTGCTTCCATTTTTCTGTTGCTTCTTGCCCTTTGCTTGCAAAACAAACAGGCAAGCCTGGTAAGTAGATGCTCCCCCCACCCCACCCCATCTGACTCCTACCCATTGCAACCCTTTGTGTTTTGTTATTCTGGTTTGGTTGATTTTGCTTCTGTGTACCTGCTGCATTCCCCATCAGATTTAATAGTGGTTTGCCTGCAAACGCCAGAAAACCCCATCAGGGTTGCGAGTCCAGCGTGTCTGGGCTGAGGCTGATTTCCTGACTTTAAGAGCCTAACTGCATTGCTCATGCATAAGATTTGTGCTGTATCGCCATTGCCTGGCTCTCCTGGGAACTGAGCAATTCTATTTTTAAAAGCGACAAAAGGAAAGCTGAGGCTAGGCGACATCTTAGATCCAGGAAATCAGATGGACTCTGTTTGATAGATGGCTCCTTCAGCCGGTCTGGTGAAATGTATACTCGATCCACAAATCAGCCCCGAATGGACATAGTATGACATGCCGGGAATAAAGGAAACAGCTAAAATTCAGGTAGTAAAAGCTAGTGAAACTTGCAAATGCCCTCTCTTTTACAAGTATAGATGTAGCAAGTAGATTACATGTATTAAACAGTTCTCTGGATTTAAAAGCTGGCGCCTTACGAGTCATTGTGACACACTGTCCCACTGAGTCAAGGGTGACTGTTCTGAGCTTCTGTGGACAGTGATGCTGTTAATAACAGGTCACTGATTCCAGACTCTTCCTGAGTGCCAAAAACTTTGTATTCATTTTATTTTTTGATCTCCCCAAATGCAATGGACTAGAAACACTGCCATCCCCTGGTCCTGGTGAGGATACTCAATGAGTGTGAAAACCCAGTCCAAACAAAACAAAAACGTGGTGGTGCACGCCTTCAATCCCAGCACTCAGGAGGCAGAGACAGGCAGATCTTTGAGTTCGAGGCCAACCTGGTCTACAGAGTTAGTTCCGGGTCAGCCAGGACTACAGGAAGAAACCCTACCTTAAACAAAACAAAACAAAAGAAAAAACAAAAAAGGAAAAAAAAACTCTCCAAGGTCACACAACAGAGAAGTATCAGAGTTGAGATTCCAATCTGATCTGTCAGACTCCAGAGTCATGCCCTTGGTGGCTTCTGGCTGCTGTTACAAAGAGCTCTGGGATCATAGAAAGACGAGGGAGGGAGGGAGGGAGGGACATTAGACATCTAGACCAGTGGTTTTCCAGGCAGGGCCCTGGGCCAGCTACATCTGAATCTTCCAGGAGCTTGTTAGTCGTGCAGATTCCCAGCCACATCCTGATCCGCTGCATCAAAATGTAGGATGAACACGTGCCTGTTTGGGTAGCCCTCCAGCTGGTGTGTGCTCACATCTGACAGCCACCTTGATTTGTACATGAGGCCTTGGGACCACAAAATATCAGGACTTTTCAACATGTTTATGTCAGGCTTGGAGCTAAAATTCAGGCTGTGACTCCACCATGCCACATAGCAATAATATGCCTAATTTAGACAGAGCAAGATGCCAGTCTGTCGGAAACAGAAGGAAAACAACCCAAATCAAAATCTCCCTCTGTTCCCTGTGGGAACCTTCCGGGTCCATCATTGCAGGACGCTTGGGTAGGACTTGGTCGAGGCTATGCTTTTGTCTTTGAGTCCAAGCCTGGACTCTGCTGTTCCCCCAGTGAACAAATAACTTCACTGTTCAAAACCCTTCTTCACCTTATAGGGACAAGAAAACCTTGTATTGGTCATGTGAGGCCACCCCTGTTTGCGCACTGCCTGGGTCACGTGGCAGCCCATTACTTGTATGGAGGTGTTCTGTGTGCCCAGAGCAGAGCAGTGAACCAAACAGACCCACTGTCAGCCCCTGAGGAGAGAGGCCTGTTATCTGTAGGAACTGTGTTACTTCTGTCATTGCTTTTACCTGAACACCTGACAGACTCAACTGAAAGGAAGTGATTACGTTTGCCTAACAGTTTCAGAATAATCACCCATCGGAGTAGTGAGGACATGGTGGAGCAGAGCAGTTTGAATTTCGACAGACAGGGGGTAGAGAAAAAAGATATAGGAAGAAGCTCGGGCAAGATCAGGCCCCAAGGACTTGGCCCTAGTGATCTACTTCCTCCAGCCAAATCCCACCTCCCACACTCTGCCACCCCTCAGTAATGCTGTTGTATTGTGACCACATTGATGAGGTCCTGGTCCTCGTGATCTAAGTGTCCTGAAGATGCATGCACAGGCACAGTGGATGTATGCTGTGCTGATCTCCACATCTCTCAGTCCGATCAACCTGACAAAATCGCCATCTCAGGAATGGCATGGCAGCAGGAAGAGCCTGGGGAGGGGAAAGTTGGACTACAACAGAACCAGAACCCACAACTGGCCTGACCACACATGCACACACACACAGGCATGTTCCTTCATGTGATGAATGGAAAGGAAGTGATAAGGGAATCAGAGACACATGAATGGGGGGAGCCTTGGGAATTTCTAGGGCAGGAGCTCTCAGAGCTGGAGCGAGTGTGTGGTGTACAGCCTGGGTTTTATTCTCTATACAAGAGGTCCCTACAGGCAGACTCTGAGTGAGTCTTCGTTTGCAATGGAGGCTGGTGGCTGCCACTGCTGTCACTGTTCTCAGTTCCAGATACGATTTCCCCACAGCAGTCAGCTCTAACCAGTCCTGGGCAATAGATAGCACCCTCCCAGGTAGCCTGGGAGTGACAGAGTTCTGCTGGGCTGCTTGCTTTCCCCCAGGAGCTCTTGGTGCTAGGGATGGGAGCCAGGGGGTATCGTTAGGTCTGCCACCATCAGGACAGCAAAGGGTGCCTTGCTCATTCTGTCAGCACCCAGGCTAGAGGATGCTACACAGGTTGGGAGCTGTATTCATGTCAGAGACAGTTTGTCCCATAGAGCAGAGACATCTGAGGCCAGTGGCTGAGGGCCAGAGAGATGGGTGAGAGCAGAGCTGTCACTCAGGCTGGTACCAGTTCTCTGAGCTGGGCCCACATGGGACCATGTTGCCTTACTGAGAAATGGACTTTGCAGATACTGTCTTGGTTTGCCTGGAATGTGGTACTTTCTACAGCCAAGAAGTCAGTGTTGCTGTGAACAGAATCTCAGGGTTTTGGGATGTTTTAGGGATAAAGAAACCTCTTTCTCCCAGTGACTTTTGTCTGTCCCGATACCATTTAGAAAGAGTCACCCCTAAGGCCCAGGCCACTGCACCCTTTAATCTCATCTCCTCAGAAAATACAGTAGTAATGTTTTCTTTCTGACCTAGTGTGGATCTGCTTAGTGCAGAAGAAGTCATGGGGTCTCCAGTGTAAATTTGTGAGGGGCTGCATTGATCAGGTTAAAGATGGACCTCTACCCCACAAGATACCTCATGGCCTCTGGTCTGTGCTTTCAGTTCTTTGGGTTTTGTCTCTTCGGAACCATCTGGGAGGGAAGACTCGTGTTCATTCCAAGTACACATTGAGCTGCACACAAGGCCTAGGCTGGCCCTGTAGCCCTAGTTTGGATTGGATGGGCTCCATTGTCTGACTCCTGTCTCTCCTGCCAGAGGATGAACAGAGGGAGAAATCGGTCTCCCACCAAACTGTGCAGCAGCTGGTCCTGGAGAAGGAGCAGGCCCTGGCTGACCTGAACTCTGTGGAAAAGTCTCTGGCTGACCTCTTCAGGAGGTATGAGAAGATGAAGGAGGTCCTAGAAGGCTTCCGCAAGGTGCGTCTGCAGAGCTGGGGTCCAAGTGGGGTGAAGAAGCAACAGCAATTTTCAATGGGGGACGGGGAAGGCATCAAGTGTTGGGGTGAGAGTCCAGGAAAGTCCATCTAGAGCCACTGTGAGCAGGAGCTCTTCCAAGGCTAGAGAGTCAGACTTGGCGGTTTGAGGTGTTCTTCTGCACCCCTCAGTGTGTCTTCTTGTGGTCCTGTCATGCCAGAATGAAGAGGTACTGAAGAAATGTGCTCAGGAGTACCTATCCCGAGTGAAGAAAGAGGAACAGAGGTACCAGGCCCTGAAGGTGCATGCGGAAGAGAAACTGGACAGGTAAGTCACTACTCACTCAGTCTGTGAGCTCCGGCTGCACCCTGACATTGGCTTGCAAAGGGTGGCTAATCTTTCTGACTCGGGCTAAGATCACACTCCACTACCACCCACTGAGATAAGTGAAGGATTGCGTTGCAATGTCCAAGGCACCAAAAGCCCTTCCATATCATGACAGGGGTGGGCTTCTTAGGGTTTCTATGTTCAGGCTCTAGTTAATGGGGCTGGATCCAGACCTGTCTCCCTATTTAGAGATAGAAGGAGGGAGGTATCCATGCAGCCACCTACAGTGCTCCTTGTTCCAACAGGGCCAACGCAGAGATTGCCCAGGTTCGAGGCAAGGCCCAGCAGGAGCAAGCAGCCTACCAGGCTAGCCTGCGGAAGGAGCAGCTGCGAGTGGATGCTCTAGAAAGAACTCTGGAGCAGAAGGTAAGCGGCTGAGGGTCGGGCACTCATGGTAGTGAGGCCGCTCTCTGACTGTTGCCAGTCTTTCTGGTAATGGAGGCTGGGATGCTTGGGAGGGAGCTCCAAAGCAAAGCCGGAGCAGCTTCTGTAGTTGTACTCTGCTGCTAGGGCAGCTCACCAAGAGAGACACAGAGGCATTTTCATAGGTGCAAACTCTGCCAGACCTCAGCAGAGGGAACCACCATCCTGGCTAGCGCCAGGCTCCATCGGCAGTGGAACCCTGAGTATCTGCACTCAGGCATTTTATTGATTCAGAACTCCTCAGGTGTTCTACTGATGCCATGTGCAGGTCATGAGCAATCAAACGTCCCCCCACAGAAATCCAACACCTGCAAACAATACAAAACGCCAAGACGTTGGCAGACTCTTACCCAACAGTTCACAAAACAATATTTTAAACACAACTGAAAATAAACTTCTACAACAAGCTTCCAATAAGCTCACGCCTTGTGTCCGTACCCATGTTACATCCAGCTTGGGTTTTTTTTTTTCTGTCCGTCCCGGAAATGGCAGCCTGCGTGGTGTTTCTTTCATTTTTTTTCAGACATTTTCCTTGAACCTTTTCAACTATAATTCTTACTAGAGAGTGGGTGGGGAACCCACCATTTTCCTCACAGGATGGGCAGTGACAGGGTCAGGCACATTCAGCTGTCTTCAGGTGATCAGTGGGTGAACGTCCTGAGGTCACTCAGCCTGCGCCTAGGTTCCCTGATTTCCAGCGTGGTGCTTAGCCTATGTGTGTACCGTTGCCCTGGGTGTCTCAGCAAAGATCTCTGTCATTCCAGAAACACTGTAGTTCCAGGGTGGTCCAAAGCAGGCAGGGTTCTAGGCTGAATATCAGTACCCTTCGCCCTGACAGGTACTGACTCTCTCCTGCTAGGCACTGTCAGAGAAAGCCTGGCAGTGGAGCAGGTCAGCAGCTCACACGTTCCACCAATCAGATGGTCCCGGTGAGCCTCACTGTTCATCTCGCTGCCTTGGTCCCCTTTAGCCCTGAAAATATTTTAGATGAATTTCCCCGATGTCAAGTGTGATGCTAACCCCACCCCATTTCAAAAAACAAAAACAAAACTGGACAATCATATTTAGCCCTGTTCCTTTGAGGATGAGCAAAGGTCATGGCTGCTGGTCAGTTGACAACAAAAATTATGTTTTAGTAAAAGTAAAAGCTAGACCCAGTGCTTGCCAGCTACGATAGCCCCTGGTGATTTCTGGGTTCTGCTGATTGTTCGTAGCAGTCACCGTAGCAACAAGACACAGCTGCAAACCCATGCATTTGTTCACCCATTGATAATTACTGAGCATCATTATGGGGTTCCTGTTGAGTCTGTGTGCATTTTTATAGAAGTGGAATGTTCCATTAAAATAAAGACTGCATTCCCTAGTCATTTTGTGTGTCTGGAAGTTGTCAGTATTTCGTCACTCTGTAGCAATCCATTTGAGATGTGTTTGAATTGCAGCACAGTGTTAGTTCCTGATGTTTCCAGGGCCCTTGGCCGAAACAGCTGCAAGTGAAGGTGATGCCGGGTTTTCTGGTAGATTAAAATACCCAGATGTAAACAAGTTGGGTCACATAGTTTGAGAGAATAGCAAAGATCAAAATGTATCCACAAACATAGTTACATTTTTAACTGAGCTTCCAGAGGAATGAATTTAATCATGGTGTTCACCCCCGGAGGACAGTAAATGACGTATAGCAAACAAGGCTTGGCTTAAAGAGATTCAGAAACACATTCACCGCAGCAGGTCCTGTGTGAAGACGCTGGGCTCCACAACGGAGCCCTCTGCCCAGTGGTGGCTGGTGGTGCTGGATCTCAACTCCATCCTCTAGATATAGATCTCCAGTGGGTCTGTGGAGCTTCTGCCACGAGTTGCTGCACAACTGAAAGACACCACATGACATGACGTTAATAGACATGAGAATAAAGCTGTGTAGTGCAGGCACAACTTATTTGTGTGCCAGGCTGGACACATCTGTTCCTGTTTGACCGGCTCTGTAATCTTATACACGGCACTTAACCTCTCTGAGCCTCAGTTTCCTCACTGAGAAATGGGATAATAATGGTTTCTGTTAAAGGGCTAGTGTGAGAACTGAAGGAGGCCAGAGTATCTGGGATGGCTTCCGCCTGGTGTTTGGCATGTGGTATTCACAAGATGAAGATTAGCACTCAAGCCAGCAGGGGGCAGTAGTGGTGCTGGGAATAGCTAGGATTAGTGGTCAGGGCTTTTCAGCACCTGTGTGGGCTGGGGCCTCAGAGTATACTTCTGGGCAGGGGTGGGCCATGGCCAGGCTACTGGGAGAGTGTGCTCCCTCCCATGACAGCACAGGTTCCTCCCCTGCGTGGGCATCGTGGTGTTGAGTGCTGGAGTCCCAGCCCAAGGACAGCCATGGACTGAGCTGGGACTGAGTTGCAGGAGGTTCCAGGAAAGGGTTTGGTGGAGGCAGGCCTTCCTCAGCATCTCAAAAGAAAACTAGCTGGAAACGTACATGAGATGCAAATCTTCTGTCCTCAGAGAGGGCTGCTGGGCACTCGGGTGCTTGGGTGTGAAAGAGGGCAGCCTTGAACTTGGCATCTCAATTGCATCACTGAGTAGAGCCACCTCTATCGTCTGGATGTCTTCCAGCTGGATCCCCTTCCTACAGGACAGGAACTGTCCTGTTACCTGTGCTACATGTGTGTAGCTGCCTTTGTTTGGGCTTCAAGGGTAGGCAGAGGTCGCTTGAGAGGAACCCCTTGACGTTGCCTGCCTCTGCCCTGCCTCCTCCAGGACCCCTGTATTCACTGCGCCACCTACTGGACATCTTCTAAATAATGCCAGCGTTCTCTACACCAGTGCTTCTCAACCGTCCTAATGCTGCAACGCTTTAACACAGTTCCTCATGTTGTGGTGACCCTCAGCCATAAAATTATTTTTGTTGCTACTTTGTAACTGTGATTTTGCTACTGTTACAAATTGCAATGTAAATATCTGATATGCAGGATGGTCTTAGGTAACCCCTCTGAGAGGGCCTTTCAACCCCCAAAGGGATAGCAACCCACACGTTGAGAATTACTACTCTAAACTTTCCTGTGCCTTTGTCAGGAAAGCCATGTAGGAGCTTAGCCCAGCTCTTCCTCACCCCAGGCCTCAGCCTTTAGGGACAAGAGCTAGGTAACCCTCTGCTGTGGTCTGCTCAGTGTGTCTTTACATTTACACAACTTCACATCTCTTACTGAGTTTCATTCTCACCTACATTTTAAAGATAAGAAAGCCAAGGTTCAGGTGGCCGGGAAAATTTCCCAAGTTCACCCAGCTGTAGCATCCAGTTTGCTTCCAGTTATTTCCTCTAATTACTTTAGATAACTTTAGAAGAGACCAAGAGACCGGGTCTGTGAACTCTATCCCCAACAAGGAGGCAAGTGTTGCTTCTGGTTCACTAGTAATGGTAGTAGTTGCTGCTGTTGAGAGAGGTTATCACTGTGGTCCTGATGGCCTGAACTCCACTACATAGATCAGGCTGGCCTCAAACTCACAGAGATCCACCTGCCTCTGTTTGGCAAGTACTGGGACTAAAGACATGCACCATCACACTTGGCTTCCTTCCCTTCCCCTTTCCTTTCCTTCCCTTCCCACTATTGCAGCTTTATGGATCTCATGCTAAGCTGGTCATTGTGATTCATAGGCATCACAGCTGCATAGAACTATTGATTGCCTCCCTCCCTTGGTGATTTGCACAGCAGTTTCTGGTGCTATGGAAGCTAGACCTGCAGGAAGGAGGCTTTCGAGTTAGATCACCTCAAATCTCCCAAGTCCTGTGTCCAAAATGAGTGAATTCTTTAACAATAGGGACTTCAACCTCTGAGAGACCTCTGAATCCTGCTAGTCCCCCCTCTAGCCCCCACCTCCATGGTCCCTTTTTACTTTGCTGGTTTCTGCAGTTACTCTGTCCACTTTTCCTTTTTGAGACAGGGTTGATCACTGGCCTAGAGCTTGCTGAGCAGGCTAAGGCTGCCCAAGGATTCTCCTCTGTCTTCCTCCTCTGTGCTGGGCTTACAGGTGTGCGCTACCACATCTGGATGGGTTCTGGGGATTGAATTCAAATCCTCCTACTTGCAACACAAGCACTTTGCCGACCGGTCATCACCCCAGCCCATGACTGGCTTGATTTCAAACACCAAAAACACCTCTCTTGTCTTTCATTTTCAGAATAAAGAGATAGAAGAACTCACCAAGATCTGTGACGAACTGATTGCCAAAATGGGGAAAAGCTAACTTTGAACCAAGTGCTTGGACTTGGCCGTTGCGTGCAATCCGACCGTCAGCACACTGTTGTCCTTCCGATTCCGTGGACAGGTTCTCTTCACTTTCGTATGCACTACTGTGTTCCTTTCTAAGTAAGGTTGGTTTGACCGTATGCAGTGCCGAGACCTACCGGGATTCCTTGCTATGCGTTTGCATTTTCTAGTCTAATTCATAGCAAGTTGACCTCAGAGTTCCTGTATCAGGGAGATTGTCAGATTCTCTAACAAAAGACAAATTGCTGACCTTGGCCTTGTCCTTTGGTGAGCAGCATCTGATGTGACATGAACATATGCAGCCTGCATAGGGACTCTTGCCTTAAAGAGTGTACAATTGATCCACATTTGCTGGTTTGTTTTTGTTTGTTTTTTTAAAATGCATGTTTCAAATAAAATTCTCTATTGTAAATAAATTTTTTTCTTTTTGAGTCTTGGCAGCGAGTGTGGCTGTGAGTTATTTTCCAAGGTCGCTGAATCCTTTCTTGCCTTAGTTAAGCCATATCAGGTTTGGTCTTTGGCTCTCCGCCCCTCTCCTTTGTCCATTGATTTAAATAACATTTCCTTCATTATTGTGTCTGGGTTTGTGAGAGAAAGCTAATGAGAAATATTGACTCGGGCTTAAATAATTAAGTGGATATATTGGATTTGCTTAGACTTAATTTTTTCAAAGCCGCAGTCATTAGGGGGCAAAAAAAAAGTCTGTTTCCTTTTATTGTGTGCAGCAAGTAGCAAGCCGTCAGTCTTTCTGTCATTCCCCCACCCCCCACAACCCTCAACCTGGTGCCTAACCAACCCTGAAACACTGCCATCTCCTCTGTAAGTGGTTAGGAAAGGGCCAGGGACACCTGGTGGGGGGCGGGCAATTAGTCACTTAGCAACCTGACTGCTGCCCTCACCTGCACCTGCACCCTATGGTCTTTGACCTGCTAGGGACCTGGGGGGCTAGGATGAGATGGGAAGATAAGGAGGAGATGGGAGGTACATTGGTTTTCTGGGGCTGCATCAGAAATTCCCACAAGCATAGCATCTGAGAACTGTAGATGTTCAAAGCCATCAGTGAGGTCGGGCACTCAGAGAATCCACTCTGCCTCTCTCTCCTAGCTTGCCATATTCTGGGCAACACTCCAGCCCCTGCCTTTCAGTTCTCATGATCGTCTCAGCTCAAACAGCCCCTCGTAATAAATGCTTTTACCACTGGCTGAGCTGTATCTCCAGGCCTCTTAATTTTCCCTATTTTGAGACAAGGTTACTCAAACTGCCTTTGGATTCATTCAGTAGTCCAGGAAGTCCTTGAATTTAGTCTCCTGCCTCCGCCTCCCAAGCAGCTGGGTTTGCAGGTCTGTGCCACCACAGTCAGTCCTTCTCTTTATAAGAATACCATTATTGGACTTAGAGCCTACTGCAAATCCAGGGTGATCTCACCTAGAGACCCACAGTTCTATCCGCAAAGGCTATCTCCGGGTGCAGCCATATTCACGGGGAGCAGCGATCAGGAAGTGTGCATTTATTTAATTTTTTATGGCGTTATTTATTTATGAGTGAGGTCAGAGGACATCTTTTGGATGCACACCTGGTGTGCATGTAGAGGCCAAGGGAAGACTTGCTGGCCTCAGTGCTCTCCTTCCACCATGTGGGTCCTGGGGATCAAATGCAGGTAAGTCATCAGGCTTGGCTGTGAAGAGCCGTTCCGCACTGGGACACGTGTACGGCAGGATGTGTGCTGTGGTTGAGTGTGAAAAGCACTGTGCTCCTGTGTCTCAGCTGAACTGCCCCCCTTTCTCCCCAGGCACAGTAGCGCTGAGTCACTCATTGTAGAGGTGCCCCACCCCCACCGGGGCAGGGTTTGGAAGAGAGGATGGGCTGAAAGTCTCCGATGTGACTTACAGGGTAGATGAAACTCGGCCATCCAGTCAGCACAAAGGAAGAGGGAGATAGGTATGCTCTTGTTGGGCCACCGGCTCAGTGATAGTGTACCTCCTCTTTGTGTCTGAGAAGTTTTGCATCATTTCCTCTGTGTGGGCTCACCCTCACCTGACAGGCACCTGAGCCCCCATCCTCCTGCCCAGCACACACTGGTCCAGCCAGTAGCCCTGACCCAGGAGTCCTCACTCACCCGGGCCACACATCCCTTCCTTTCCAGGATTCTTGCCTCTACTGCTTCCTTTTTTATTTTCATCACTTAAGAAAAACATTTTTATTTCTAAAAAGATTATTAACAGGTAAGGAAAACATCCCAATTCCAAACTAAGAAACCACAGATATTTTCATTTTGTCTTTTTCTTGGCATATGAAATATTTACCTATTTTTTCATTGTGCTACTTTTTAAATACTTCTTATCTGTTTGCTTATATGTGTACACCTGTCCATCTATCCAGCCTCAGGGTCCTACATCCCATTCCATTAACTTTTTTCACCACCGAATACTATTATATGACCATCATGGAAACTCTCTTGGTAAAATCATTAAAATATTTTTTAAGTGCCATACTATCTAGAATGTCATTGGCCAGTGAAGACAGTGACTGTTGACCATCAGGGCAAGGGAAAGACACCTTCAGTGGTGTGGTGTTTTGAATGAGAATGTCCCCCATAGGCTCAGGCAGTTGAACAGTTGGTCCCCAGTTGGTGGCACTGTTTCAAGAGGTTATGGGGAGGTGCAGCCTGCAGGAAGAACATCACTGGGGGTGAGCTTTGAGTAAAAGCCTTATACCACTTCAGGTTCACTCTCTGCTTTGTGCTTGTGGTTAACAATCTGATCTCTCAGCTCTCTTCTACTGCCACTGTGCCTGCTGCTTGTGGCCATGTCTCCCACCATGATGGACTCTTATCCTAGTGGAATGGTAGGCCAGAATAAACTCTCCTGAGTGCTTCATCACAGCAACAGAAAACTAACGTATGCAAGTACTGTGTTCCTGACAGCCTTACATTTTTTTTTCCTCCAAAAGGCATACATTATGTACAAAGTGATTCCGTATTTTACAGATAAGAAAAACATTTTCCTAGAATCAACTTCTTCTCCTGTGTATTCTTCCTTGTCCTTTCCTCTCTCCGCTGGGCGAGCCTCAGCTGCATTAGCAGCTCCGTAGCTCGTGGCAGCAATACCCTTCTTATGTCCTTATGTCTTAACATCCTGCTCTTCCTAGGGTAGCTTGTCCCCTATGCAGGGTTGGTTCGAATCTCTCTGAGGGTCCTTGGAACATCTTTGGTTTGGAATGGTACTTGGAGCAGAAAAGAAGTTGATTCTAGAACTTGCCTTCTGTTTCCCTGTAGATGGATCTGTGTGTTCATTTTTCCAGAAGGACATTATTTGCTTTGCCACATCTTATTTTGCCTTATTGAGACAGGGTCTCATATAGCCCTGGTTGGCCTCCCGCTTGCCATGTAGGTGAACATAACCTTGAACTGCTGACCCTCCTGTCTCAACCTCCTGACTGCTGGGATCCTGGGTGTGAACCATCATGCCATGCCTGGCTTCCACGTCTTCGCATTTCCTTTTCATTTCAGTAGACCTGGTCTACTTTTGAGTCCTGCTTTGAAATTCTGAGAAGCTGATGGAGGCTACCGTGCGGCTCTTGTGTTCTTGCATAGAGAGTTACAGAGGCTTCAATATAAAGCACTCAATGCAGTGTCATGTGATAAATGTTTGCTTCACAGCTGGTGGTTCTAGTTTGAGAGGTTCTAAATCAGTTTTTAGGGGGTGGGGCCTAACTGCAAGTCACTGGGAGTGTCCCTGTGAAGGTTATACCTGGGCCTAGGTCCCACTCCTGTTCTTGGCTTCTTGTCTGCCAGGAGCTTGAGTAGCCTCTGTCACATGCTCCCGCCGCCGCTGCGATAGCCCTCACACGGGCCCAGAAGAGTGGAGCTGCCCGATGCACTGAGTCTCTGCAGACACACCGAGTCCTTTCTTAGTTGCCAGCTGTTTTGACCTGGCAGTAATGAGAGAAGTTCATCTGAGGATGCTTTGTTTCTAAGAATCTCCTTTTATTATAAGAACCTCTCACCTGCATTCAGTAACCTTTCCTTGGGGACTCTGTGCCCATTGACTGCCACTGACCCAAGCACTCTCTGTGGAGGTCAGTGAACTGCGGTCTGAGGCAAGTTTTATATCAATAAATGTGGCCATTCATTCCTTGGAGTGGCCACATAGCATTCCATGACACCAAATAAGCAATTATCCTGGGGATGGTGGACATTTAAATTGTGTTCAATGTTTTGCTAGTGTTTTGAACTACCCAAGAGTCCTTATGTACCTATATGAACATACTCCTTTAAGCTGAATTCTTTCTTTTGTGGATTGTTTTTGAGACAGAGTCTTATTATGTAGCCCTGCCTGGCCTGAAATTCACTATGTAGACCAGGCTGGCCTCTACTCACAGCCCCACCCACCTCTGCCTCCTGAGTGCAGGGATTAAGGCGTGCACCACCACACCCAGCTCTTAATTTTTATTTACTTTTATTTTTTTATGTGTCTGATTGTTTTGGCTGCATGTAAGTGCACCATATGTGAGCCTGGCATCCATGGAGGTCAGAAGAGAGCATCAGATATCCTAGAAGTGGAGTTACAGATGGTTTTAAGCTACCACGTAGGTACTGGGAACCAAACCCCAGGCCTTTGCAAGAACAGCAAGTGTGCTCAATTGCTGAGTCACCTCTCCAGCCCCTAAACCCAATCCTTTGGAGTGGCTCACCTGGCCGAAGATGCTACTATGCTCCAGACCCCCAGCTTCTTAAACTGGGTCATGATCCCATGTGGGTTTGTATAACTGAATGTGGGGGTTGAGAAAAAATTGGCAATAGTAACAAGTTTCTGAATCTGCAATGCCAAAAATTAACTAAAAATTAAATTCATGAAAGCCCAGCGGTGGTGACACAGACTTCTAATCCCAGCACTTGGGAGGCAGAGGCAGGCACTCGGCAGGCAGATCTCTGTGAGCTCAAGGCCAGCCTGTTCTACAGAATGAGTTCCAGGGACAGCCAGAGTTACACCAGAGAAACCCTGTCTCAAAAAAAAAAAAAAAAAAAAAAATTGAATGCAAGAGTCTAAGGTATTTCCGGCAGCCTTTGCCTGTGTTGTGTTCCACAGATTCACTGCAGCCTGGGTTCTGAGCACAGCACAAGCAGTTCGTACCGTGCAGGCCGTGACGCCACACGGTGCCAGCCACTGCCCAGAATACCTCGGCTTCCACTTGAGGCTGCCATAAATGCAAAGTTTTCTGCTCTGATGATTTCATTGTGGGAAACGTGGCTTTTAATGTTTTCCGGCCACCACTTCTCAGACTCTAAGTATAAGGTTCATATTTGGGGAGGCTGTGCTATTAGGATGCTCAATTTTAAATGAAGCTGAGTTGGAAACGTATGCTTCTTGAACTTCCTCTACATGGATTTTTGGCCTGGGATTAGGACAGAAATGTCAATCAATTTCTTTGTCCTCTGTACTGTGTATTTATGTGAAGCTGTGTTCTCAGCACTGATGATGATAAAATCTAAATGTTGACCAACTCTGGAAAACATTGAAGGTACTCTGTATCCTGCAGTGTGAAATATTCAGCTAAGATCTTATTTTTTATGTGAAAATGAATAACCATAGTGTGCAGATTTGCTTTCACCTTTAATAAATGGTAAACTATGTCTACCAAAGAACTCTTTCAAAATAAATTTCCCTGTGATTTATTACTGGTAAATAGCTTGTTCATATGTCATTTAAATGTCCATAAACACAGGGTTGGGTACCAAAAAGCCCCTGCTGTAGCCAAACACTAGGGATTCTGGGTATGGGTGGACAGGTTGATGTGGAAGCAGGAAGCCCACCAGGGGGAGCTGCAAGCATCTTAGAAAAGAGAAAGCTTAGGAAGGAGGAATGCTTGATTCTTGATGTGGTTCAGATCAGGTTCAAGTCTGTGTTTGATATGTTTACAGAGTGGTCCTGGTTCTTTTTGATCCACCACAATCTGGGTGGCCTGTCCAGCGCTGATGTTCTATGACCGAGGACCACATGTGAGGTCCAGACCAGCTCTGGGACTTCGGGGGGCTGCCCTGTTCTTTCTCCCTAACAGCCAAGAAGCCTTGAAATGTATTTTTAAAATGTTTTTGTTTGGTTTTGGTTTTTTGAGACAGACTTATATAGGCCAAGCTGGCCTCAAATTCATTATGTAGCCAAGGATGACCTTGAACTCCATATTCCTGACTCTACATTCCAAGTGCTGGGGTTGCACATGCCACAACACCCTCTCTGTGCTATGCTGTACTGGAGATTGAACTGCAACTAGTTTTTAAAGTTAAGGAGGTTTGTTGTTTGAAACCTTCCAGAGTTGGTACCGATGTTGGCTAGTTTTGTGTCAACTTGACACAAACTAAAGTCCTTGGAGAGAAGGGAAACTCAGTTAAGAAAATGCCTCCAAAAGATCTGGTCAGGCTGTAGGGTGTTTTCTTAATTAGTGATTGATGGGGGAGGGCCCAGCCCATGGTGGATAGTGCCTAATGGCAGATGGTCCTGGATTCTATAAGAAAGCAGACTGAGCCAGCCATGGGGAGCAAGCCAGTAAGCAGCACCCTTCCACGGCCTCTCCATCATCTCCTGCCTCCAGGTGCCTGCCCTATTTGAGTTCCTACCCTGACTTCCTTCAATGATGGGCTACAATATAGATGTGTCAGTCAAATAAACCCTTTCTTTCCCAACTTACTTTGGTGATGGTGTTTCATAACAGCAATAGAAACCCTAACTAGGACAGTACCCATACATATCTGCTCCCTGGCCTTCGGGAGTGGGGATGTGGGCTAACCCTTGGACTGCTCTCTGCCATTCAGCTGGCTTGGCCTGGCTTCCAGCCTATTTTGTGCTTGGTCACCTCTCTTCTCTGGTGTTGCCTGCTAGGGATGCTGAGCTGTCAGTGAGAGACTGGGGAGAGCAGCTGTGTTGGCTTCTCCACTGCCTGCCATATTAAGGGACAGAGTAGTGCATGTGTCCAGTCCCCTGGCTTCTTGGGTCACGCTGAAGGACTGCACCAAGGCAACACAGAGGTATGAGACAGGTACACTTCCACAGGCAAAGATGGGGGCAAAGATGGCCATGGCCTTCTTCCTTCTCCACTTCCTAGAGGGAACTTATGATCCTCCTGCCTCAGCCTGTCTTCCGGTGTTACAGGCATGTTCCACAAACCCAGCTGTCTGTGCTCTCTTGGGGAGTGTTGGGCCTCTCTCAGGAGATTCTTTACTTGCTTGCTTGCTTGTGATACAGTGGCCTCAAACTCTCTATGTAACCAAGGATGACTTTGAACTCCTGCCTCTACTTCCCAGTGTTTGGAGTATAGGTGTGCACCTCACATACCTGCTCTAAGAAGATTATTTTTAATTTCTTGTGAGATAATTCATCTATCTTTATAGTCTGGTCAGAGGTTCATTTTCTGTTTTGACTGGGTTGTTGCTTTCCTCTCCACATTTTGGTTGTAGGTGTATATATGCATGTGTGTGTATGCACACACATGTGTATTCCCTTGCATGGATAACCACCTCTCTCTCTTCATAGATGGGCTTTATATGGGGAAATCCTTCACCGACAAGCCTCAATGGTGATTCCACAGCCTCATAACCCATTTCTGGAGATGTATCTTTGCCTGAGCGTGTGCACACAGCCTCCCCATCAGAGGAGCTGCCGTATTCTCTGTAAGAACTTACCTGTGTCTCTGAAGCGTAGCAGGTGCTCAGGCATTGCAATAAGAGGGCAACTCATTCTTACCAATCCTTCAAGAGCCAGAACATGCCAGGTGAGACAGAAAGCAGCCCCTGGACAGTCGCCAAAAGCTAGAATGGTGGTTATCTGCTCTTCTTTTTCCCTCGCATAGGCTGTCCTAGGGTGGGTCATTGCTGTCCCTGGCAAGTGCATGCTGCCAAGTAGAGCTTCCAGGGAGAGGGGCTAGAGCTATTTATGTGTGTTTGTAGTCTTTGACTTTGGCTTACAACTCAGCACCTGAGAGATCCATGGAGTGCATGTGCTGAAAACTCTAAGGGTGAGCTGAAAGCTCTAAATCCTTGGGTTTAATTACTACAGAAAGTGATCAACGCAGCCAAAGCCTTGGGAGCAGGGATGGTGATTGATTGTGTCACCCTGGGACACTTCCCAAGTTTGGCCACTAGGAGGCACTCGAGTGCTTTCTCTTAGCTGGTAGCCCTGGAAGTGGTACCCAGAGACTAGATGGGTTGAAAAGAAGGTTCAGGTTCTTGTATTTCAAATACATTAATTAAAGTCATGCATAAAGCGCTCCACTCCAGAGAAAATTTACATGGGGAGATGTTGTTTTCTCTCTGCCTGCAGGGTCTCGCTTCCCTCCCCTGCGCATGGCTAAGTTATCGTTCGCTTAGCTTAACGCCCCCATACCCCAGAAAGTAAAGCGCAGGGCAACACATCCAGATAGTCCCAGATTGGAGGACGACGGAACTCACAGATTTCCAGAAGAATGTTGTCAGTGGAATATCTCTCACCATTAATGAAAGGGTCCTTATATTTTATGGGGTTGGGGTAAGGAGGGCACCACAGGGGAAAGTTTGGGGTAAAGAGGAAGAAGCAACACGGAGAGGGCAGATCTGTCCTTTGATGCTTCTGCCGAGGCACCTCCTCACACAGACACCACCACTCAATCACACCGTGGCCTTGGCACTAGGCTAGGAGGAGAACAGCAGATGAGACTCAAGGTCAGAGAGCAGACTGTGTGTGCTATGGTGGCATGGGTGGTAAAGGCTCTAGAAAAGTGTATGTAACCCCATATGGCTTCTGCCATCCCCATACAAAGGAACACAGCCTTATGGCAGGTGCCAATGTCTGAGTGGCTGCTTATACTACCCATCACTTTCTCCCACATCAAGAAACAGTGTCACCATTATCAATAATATATAGGAATGGAGGGTGTGCCGAATGTGTATATACATGCACAAATAATAGCAGAGTATTAATGAAGGTTAATTTTGGCTATGAAATTCAAATTACTTTTATTGTCAAAATATTTTGGCAGTCAGGCATGGTGGCACATGACTGTAATTTATCCCAGTTCTTGGGAGGTAGGAGCAGGGGGATTGCTGCAAGTCTAGGCCTAGCTGAGCTGTACAGTGGGCATGAGGCTGACTAAGGCTGTACAGTGAGCTGTTTTCTAGGAGCCTTCCCCTCCAAGTTTTGCTGCCTCCAAATTTGTCTCCCCCACGTGTGGAATTTATAAAAGAAAAATTAATCCAACCAACTTTGCTTCCTAGGAATAGAGAAGACCCACATCCTCTGGCCCCTGTGAGCCCTGTGGCATCCACTTGAAACCCGCTTTCAGCCTGGATACACTCAAGGATTGTGGGCAGACCCTAAGCTGGGCTCCCAACTCCTGTCTGCAAAACAAAGCCAGTGCTTTGGTAAGCACTGTTCTCTGTCACCAAGGTCTCCCACTGAGCATCCCTCCTGGCCTCTCCTGCCACCAAGGTCTCCCACTGAGCACCCCTCCTGGCCTCTCCTGACACCAAGGTCTCCCACTGAGCACCCCTCCTGGCCTCTCCTGACACCAAGGTCTCCCACTGAGCACCCCTCCTGGCCTCTCCTGCCACCAAGGTCTCCCACTGAGCACCCCTCCTGGCCTCTCCTGCCACCAAGGTCTCCCACTGAGCACCCCTCCTGGCCTCTCCTGCCACCAAGGTCTCCCACTGAGCACCCCTCCTGGCCTCTCCTGCCACCAAGGTCTCCCACTGAGCACCCCTCCTGGCCTCTCCTGCCACCAAGGTCTCCCACTGAGCACCCCTCCTGGCCTCTCCTGGCATACTGGGTTGAGAGAAAAGCAACAGAAGATTTTCCTAGTCCACGGTCCCAAGGGGACATGACTGAAGGGTCTTTTACTTTCTACCCTGACCTCTGATATGCAAAGTCTTGGTCACATCCTTGACTTTTAGGCAATTCTTAGAGGAAGCAGATTAAAAATCACCCATTACCAAATTAACTCTTTGGGGTAGTTTCAGTAATGTAATATGTGATTTTTATTGAAATATTTTTGTCAGAGCATTTCTAGACACAGGAAAGCTAAGAACAGAGTATCCCAAATACTCCGTTATACACAAATGCCAGAGGGGATAGGACCTAAGGTTTTTCCAGTGGAAGGGCTTGAAGATTGGAGGGTGGGTCTTCCAGGTGGCCCAGGTGCTGGAAGGATGTTGATATGGTTGGTCCCCTGAGCAACTAGTACAGCCTCCAGACAGAGGCTGGAGGAAGCATGTGATGGTCTCTGTGGGGTGCTGTTACACACTGTCTTATGACAGCCTGGTCTCCCCTCAGCAGAGAGCCTGAAGCCCTGAGCTCAGCTAACACCAGAACCCGGAACAGGAACCTTGGAACCTGATTGCTGTTACCGTGGTAGCCACAACTACCTCAGGAAGCCAAAGGAAGGCTCCCCCAGCAAAGCATCTCGGCCCATAGGAAAAAGGGGTGAGCCCCAGATGTCATGAGAGCTTTCAAGATTCAAGCTCAGAAGGTGCTCAACCTCCAGCTCTCCCATAATTCAGAGACCAGTGCGACAAGCCTTCCTCCACTCCACGCACAACCTCTGTGAACAGCCCCCTTGGGTGGCAAGACTTCAGAACTGTAAGTGGGACTGTACCTCATTCACAGCAGAGGCCAAGGGGGCACCTAGTGAGGAGAGCTGCTTGCATGTGGCTTCACCAGAGTAGGGAGGTGCTTCAGAGATTCCTGGCTGGGAGCTGAAGGACGGTCACAGACAGCTTTCCCACAAGGGGACCTAGGAAGCAACAACCAAACCCCACCAATGGCATTATCTCCTGTTGGGACATAAAACAAAATAAAAATAAAGTAAAAATCCACTTGAATGCCATTGAGATGCTCCTGGGGTTCAAGGTCAGATAGTAAGACTCTTGCGTAAAGGAAGCAGAAGCTGGGTAGCTGGCTCTGAACTGAAATGAGCCTTCTGTATGGAGGGTCCTGGCAGAAGCATGTCTTCCTGTGCTGACCAGCTTTGCATGAAGACCATATGGAATCCTCTTTTCTCTGCTCAGATGCCTCTGGGCCACACTGAAGACTCAGAGCTCTTTTCTAGAGTAGTAGAAAGTAACTCTGGTTCCAGAAGATCTGCTGTACAAAAACTAAATGTATACATAAAAAAAAAAAAAAGAAAAAGAAAAAAGAATTTGGCTTGAGCAGAACCACGTGGAGATGGAGCATGGGGAGTAAATTTGTCCTTGTGGCAGCCGCTGACAAAGGCAGCCCTTGGAGCGCATACCTGAGTCCCTGGAGTGGCTCCTGGTCTCCCTGGGAGTCTGAGTGTCCTCCTTCCACCATCCCTCAGGGGCCCTGCCCTCCTCTCCCTGTGACTATTTGTTGACATACCATCAATCGGATTGATCTCCATTGCTTGTAATGCAACTAACTGCATTCAAGCCAGCAGAGGAATGAATGCTCCTGTCAGGCTCCTGTCAGGTTTCTGTCAGTCTTCTTTCCTGGCCTCTAGGCCAAGGTAATCTTAAACCTGCTGGGCCCCAGTACGGCCCTAGCTTTACCTGTTGTTGGGGGTAATTGATGAAGTCATCCCTTGAGTCTCCCGATCCAAATAAAGCATTGCATGCTCATCGAGTTGCAGCCACCCGTTGATCTGCATCCTCTTGACAAGGTGAGAAGTTGTGTCTGTGTTGCTTCGTCTGAGCTGCTTTTCCAGCGTGAGAGAGCACAGGCTTATCCACAGTGTGCCTTTTAGAACCTAAGCCTGGGCTGTGGCTCCCGGCTAGAGATCTTGTGCAGTCTGAGGCCCTGCATTCAACCCCAGAACAAACACACACAAAGCCTAGATACTTCTTGCTTTGATACATGACCCACACATGAGGCTTTCTCGTTATTTCTTTTGTGGTAAAATATGGATTCCTCCGGCCAGTCTCCTCTACAGCATCCCGATGAAATGCTTCGGAGATGTGTCAACACTTTCAGCTTTAGCTCTTTTGTCTTCCAGGTACTCATCTCTTTCCTTCTGTGTCATCTCCACTACCATTCATGAAAATGTTTAATCCGGTAAGTAGATCCTTTCACAAGAAGGCAGGCAATGGCAGGGCTGGGGAGATATTCATTGATGCAAAACCACAACTCTTGCCTCAAAGGGGATGAGGGGTAGTTTATCGTGGAGCCAAATATGAATGATCATGGCACAGAAACACAGATTTAGGGTACTCTAAGTTCTGTCTTCTAACACGGTAACAGCTTCGTGATGTTTTATAGTAACTGAATACAGAAGGTTGTGAGTCAGCACACTGTCAAGTACCTTGGTGGGAACATCAGGTCACCACAACATGGGGAAATCTCTGCTACGGATGCAGGTGTTAGTTGATGACATTTTGAATTTTTAGGTTGTTAACACATTTCAAAAGGTTTCACCTGATAGTCACAAGGATGTTTGCTCAGACACAGAGGCAGGCAAGGAACGGCTAGCAAGGGAGACTAAAGACAGCCCAAGAAAAATTGTGATTAGGCTCTGGATCTGCAACATTCCAACCTCTACAGAGCCACTGAAGTCCTCATGAGCTGATCAGCCTTGTGCTCAACTGTGTAAGGCGCAGCTTCTTTCTAGGGAAACTTTCATTCCCATGGCTCAGTCAGTTAAGTGCTCACCATGCAAGACTGAGAACTTGAGTTTGATCTCCCAGAACCCATAGAAAAGGCTGAGTGTGTATGGAGCACCCGCAGTGCTGCTGATTGGAAAAGACAGGAGAATCCCAAGGCTTGCTTAACAGCTAGTCTTGCTGAATGGATGAGCTCTGGGTTCAGTGAGAGACTCTGACTCACAAACAAGAACAAAGGGCGATAGAGAAAAACAGCCAATGTCAATCTCTGACCACACATATGTGCTCATACACATAGGTATGCATACATGTACATTTATGTACACACACACACACACACACACACACACACACACACACACCATAAGAAGGCAAGCAGCACGGAGTTACAGTGGGATTCCCATGTTTCCATAAGGGCCAAGGCCTGTACCACTGAGGGCGCTGAGGGTCTCAGGCTTTGCTAGCTGACTATCAAGAAGGGCAAGTCCAGGCAGCACGGTCCAGAAACCAGAAAGCAGCCCTACTGCTGAGCTGCCATTGGCTCATGCCTTACTACAGCAGGACCACACTAAACTCAACCCACAGCTTACAGCCACCTAGCTAGGCAATGTGCCAAGACACATTTCTCCAAACTGTTCCATTTTTACCCTCTTTTTTTTTCTTCCAGTTTTTGTTTGTGTTTTTGTTAGTTTTTCGAGACAGGGTTTCTCTATTGTAACTCTGGCTGTCCTGGAACTCACTCTGTAGACCAGGCTGGGCTTGAACTCACAGAGATCCACTTGCCTCTGCCTCCTGAGGGCTGAGATTAAAGGCATGCACCACCACTGCCCGGTCCATTTTATCCTCTTAATAACTCTAAAAATAAGGTGGTATCATCATGACCACCATCTTTGTCACTGCCACCATCACCATTGCCGATATCACATCATCACCACCAGCACCAACGCCTCACCGCCAACATCAGTACCATCATCAGCATCACCGTCATTGCTGTCACTACCATCAGCACCATGACTATCACTGTAGTCACCATTGTCACTTCCACCATCACCCCACAGGTACCGCCACTCCTACTGCCATCGTCATTTTTCATCACAATCATTATTACCATCCATTTAAGCGAATTCCCATCTGACATGTCCGAGAAGCCCAAAATCAGCAATCAACAACTAATAATAGGAGTCGAACTCAGACCCCACATCCCATATTTTCTCTATTCTCTTGGTGCCTCGGTGGTTTAGGATTGAAGACCTCTGTTCCCATGGGCCCTCGAGGTAAGTTTTTCCTCCCTGGGTGTCTTTGAGTCATCAGCCCGAAAGCTGGATTCCTGGTGTTCTCTTCCACTAAGGAAATGGTAGGGCTGTTCCTAGCAGCACGACTCACAGGAGCTAGAGCCAGAAACAACTCAGATGTCAATTGATAAAAGGATAAACAAACTGTGAAACAGTCACACGATACAGTATCATTCGGCCTTGAGAAGGAAGGAAGCGCTGATACAAGGATGAACCTTGAAAACATGCCAACTGATAGGAGCCAGACACGAAGAGCCAGACACTGTGAGATTCTACACTTACAATATCCAGAACAGGCAAAGTGTTAGAGTCAGAAAGCAGCTTAGTGGTCCCCAGCAGAAAGGATGAGGAATGGGGAGCCTGATGGCTCCAGGGTCCTTTGGTGGGGCATGAAGATGTTCTAGAGATAGATAGAGGTGCTGGGTGCATAAGACTGTAAATGTACTAGATGCTTCCAGGTGGTGGTGATTCGTGCCTTTAATCCGAGCACTTGGGAAGCAGAGGTAGGCGGATCACTGTGAGTTTGAGGCCAGCCTGGTCTACAGAATGAGTTCCAGGACAATCAGGGATACACAGAGAAACCCTGTCTTGAAAAACAAAACAAAACAAAAAGTACTAAATGCCACTGAACAAAACACCATAAACAAATAAGATGGTGAATTTTATGTATTTTACCAAACAAAAAACCCTCTGTCCGTAGTATGTCTCTGAGGGAGGCTAGTCCTCAAAGAACAGTAGTTGAAGCACAGTACTATCCCTACTTGTGGATTCTGAGTTACCTACAAAAACCAATTAGCCTTTTGCCCCTGCCAGCTCTTGTTCCAGACCCCAAATTCTGAAGTACTTCATAGTTTGAACCACAGAAAACAGCACCTTTACCTTGAGAAGATGCCCTGTGACAGACGCTAGCCAGGTCTGAGAATTCACCAGCAGTTTGAAGTTTGCATTGATTTTCTCTGTGCCTTACAGCCCTGGAAAGCTAATGTTGGGGTGAAGTTAAATACCCTTCTCTTTTTGATCAAGCAGCGCAAGACTCGGATGGAACGCCAGATTGTTGGTGCAACCAACCGATGGCGCTTTCCACAGCAACATTTCTGCGGGGACCTGCTGGCACTTTCCCAGATTTGCAATGCTCTAAACATAGACCTTGATGACGCTCTGAAAAACCCAGACAGGTAGGGAGAGTCGAAGGCCCATGACAGGGAATGGCTCAGAAAAGGAGGGGAGGTACTTAGTAACTAGACCACCACACTGACTAACGGTTCAGGAACTGCTGCAGGCATGTTTAAAAGGAAACGTCACTGGAGGATCATACATAGGCATGGACAGGGTCTGAAGTGACAAGGTCTGTGGTTGGTGACAAGAGAGCTGCTTTGGACCCTCATGGGATTCTAAATTCATCATCCAGGGAGAAATGATCTCTTGAAAAATCTTCATGGCTAAGAGTTTGGACATCTCTCATGAGTTCCCATTTCCACCCAGCCTACCATCTCCTTCCCTCTCTTAGAAAGCAGTCTCAGAATTGGGCTAAACATCACTTCTCCAAACCCTGAGTTCCACTTGTCTGGAGGACACAGCAATGGACCTTATTATAGAAGGACCTCTTCACTTCCTGGTTCTTCTGCCCTGGCTTGATGCCACTACTCTGAACGGGTAGTACCTACCTCATTAGTTCATGGTTAACTCCATCCAAGCAAAAGCTGCCCCTTGGAGCAGTCAGTATCTGGCATGGAAGATGCACTGGTTCCATGTCTTCTGAGTGACTGGTCAAATGTGACCTTTAGCCAGTGGCTAAACCTCACTGAGCCCTGCTTTCCTCGTCTGTGAAATGGTGGTGATGGAAACTCCCTGAAAACCCAATGGATGGCTAAATTTAGTGCATTATTCCAGGCTGTATAATAGAAATGCTTAGTATTATTCTTACAAATAGATCCTGAATAAATTGAGCAATTGTCTTGGTGGAGTCTGCCACAGTGTGGAGGAAACGGTTTTCTTTCATGAACATGGGATCACAATTCTGTCTTTGTAGTTGGAATTGATCTCTGGGACTGTGAGAAGCTCTTCAAGAATCATAAAGGTTCTATTTATTTTTTTCTGTGTGCTTATTTTTTTATATCGGTAGACAACATTTAAACTAGGTAATGAAGGATGTATTCTTAGTAACACTCTGTACCTTTAGACACCAGGAGACTTTCTGATGTCACCTTCCAAGGTCAGTGTGTGTGGGAGGAGTGTCTGGAATTGTACTATATAGCGTACACATGTCTCCCAGAGCATACGCAGTTCCCCAACCCCACCCCATCAATGAAGTTCTGGCCCTGCCACTTGTGTTGCAATTGTGGTTTCTCCTACATGGGGTTATTGTCAACTTTGACAGGAGCCAGATCAAACTGTAGTAAATGTGTCACATCAAAGGTCACTCAGCTTCCGGCTCCTGTTTATTTTGGGTCTGGAGCTGTGCCTTGGACAGGTCAGTGTCCTGGGAGTCATCCATCTGACCAGCTCTGCTTGTTGTGTCTGTGGGTTTCCAGGGCATGGGAGATTCTGGGGCTGCTCACTTTCAGATACTGTGAGGGGTGAGGGGTGGGTTGGGTTGGGACTGGGGCTAAAAGACAGAAGCGTTGGCACCTTTCATACAGTTATAGTTTCTTATAAGCATATTGAATATGCTCTCTTATATGACACTATTCATGGAAAAACCTTGAACAGACACATTCAATAAAATAATCCAAGCTGCCTTGGGGGGTCCTGGCATATGTGGATCTATCACTTACTCAAAGAGGCAGCATAGGGAGGTGCTGCCCAGCCAGGACTTGAAGGAAGAGCCCTCCCACTGAAGATCCAGGCATGCTGAGAAATGAGTCCCAAGTCCTTCCTGATGCCTGGATGGTGACCTTGGCTGTTGTTTTCCTTTCATTCTGTCTGCAATTCCAAGTTCACATCAAGGACAGGAAGGTCATACAAAGAGGTGGAGATGTCCACAGGAGACCCCTTGATGTTTTATCAGAGTACCATCCTGGGAGAGGGAGATTAGGTACGTAGGACCTGACTTATAGGGGAAGCAAAAGAGCAAATATCAGCCAGGTATAGGCTTAATGGTAGCCCCGCAGACCCTCCTACTCTGCCCAGGCATCTATGTTTTATGGGGGAAAGCTCTAAGACCAAGAGATAGGTCCCAAGTCATGTGGAAGAAAATGGAGGGACTGGAACCCAGGTCTGTGTAACTTTTCCCAGTTAATCAGACTGGAGTCCTTGATACCCTAATTATCAAGCCAACATTCCCATGTGTGTAGTTTATTGCAGGAGGCTTATACATCCATGAGAAACTTCCTGAATTCCCTTTCTCCTTCTTCACCATGGGCCACAACCTGAGAGAGCAAGTGCCAGCCTATGGGCATGTTACCATTGGCCCCTGCCACATCTTCACAGGGCATTTTCCTCCTGGTGAGTGAAGAGATGCTGTTTATACCATAGACTTCACCAGCAATGCTAAAATGACCCTGCACCTTGGGATCTACAAAGCCTGTGTAGTAAACAGCTATCATACCCAGGGGAGGCAATATGGCCGTTTTGTCATCTGGCATCTCCTGGCTCAGCTAGTAATGGGGATGTTTGTGAGGTGGGTTGAGATCATGGACAATGCCCCATATTTTCCAAAGCCTCACTTCCATTTAAGGTGAAGGTCTGAACTCTTAACCCTGCACAGCTCTTCTCAGACATGTTACCTAAGTAATGAGGTGGGTATGAGGGTCCAGCCTATCACTCCTGCTGGGTAAACAACTCAAGCTCCCAGCGCCTTCCTGAGGCTGAGTCATTTGCAGCCATCTCTGTCCTGGAAAGGGCGGCATGCTGTCACTATTATTCCGGAAACAGGCTCCCGCCCAGACCGCCTCCGTACACCTGGCTCATGAGTGCTTTTGAATTACTGAAAAACAGCATTCCCAAGTGGACACTGCGTTACACAGACCAGATGTGGTCTACACATGTCCCTCGGTTGGTTGGCTTCCTTGGGGCAATCATCTTCTAACTGAATATGTGACTCACGTTTTGGTTTATTTCCACACTTCGTGCGGAGTACATAGTGTCTGTGAAAAGCATTATCGCTGTTGCTACTCATACTCATGGACTCAGTGGACATTGACCAAACACTTGGACAGTGACTTGTGCCAGGGCCACAGCAGTAAACAGGCACCCTGTCTGCTGTGTAAAGGACGCAGGAATAGACGGGCAACCAGAAGACATTGCAGAAGTTTTAACGGGACAGTCGTGGGGGGTGCGCGTGGGGGTGGGGTTGCTGTGGATGCTGGCCCAGAGGAAAAAAACAATGAAGCTTTTCCTAGAGGATTACTAAGAGCCCCTGGAGAGAAGCAGGAGAGCCCTTGGCACAGGAACAGGGCCCGTGGGTGTGTGGGAGCTGCGTTTAGGAAGCCAGAAAGGGCTGCAGCCAGAGCAGGAGGCGCAAGGCTGTAGTGAGGCGGGAGTTTGTAGCTTTGCCAAGGAGTCTGTGGGGACATAATGGAGGACAGGAGAGACAAGACCAGCTCTGTGTGTTGAGTTGGGTGTGTGTCTTAGGAGAGTAGCTAGGAGACTGGCAGTGACTGGGGAGGCAGGAGGTAGCCTGGGCAAAGGTTAAAGAACGAAGGCAAAGAAAGATGCGTGAACAAATTGAAAAGAACGTTCCATCCGATGGAGGCAAGTGGTCAGATGTGACAAGTACCAGTTGGCTGGCTTGGGTATCTGAGGGACCATTCCCTGCAACAGGAACTGGGGGAGAGGAACAGGGTAGGGTTTGGGGTGTACTACGAGGCTAATTTTCAGATGCCCTGAGACTGGCAGTTTATAACTGTAGTTACTATCCTAGAAGAAAGCACTCTGCGTTGCTCTCAGCGGAGATTTATTGAGCACTGTACGCCATTGTTTTAGAGACTTTCCAAAGGAAGTGCCATTCCACAGGCAGGGGTAGCCTCGAATACCTGCGTGGTAAGTCGTTCTCACCAGCAGGAACAGGGATCAGTGTTTGGGGCCAGCCATGTTGAGAGTTGAGGAGGCTCTCACAAAGCGAGAGCTGTGATAAGGGGCTGTTTTAGGGATGGATGCTGTCAGGAGAGATGACGTGTGGGTGCTGTAGTGACAGATGCTGCAGCGGCGGCTGCTAGGAAGATGGGTGAGGGAGGAACCGGTGTTTAAGTAAAGTATACAGTAGGATGAGTTGTGGCCCAGTTTCTGAACCCTGGCATGAAACACTATCACAGAGTTGGTGAATAACAGTAATTATACCAGGAAGAAGAAACAGGTACCCTAGGCCGCATAGCCAAACTAATACCAAAGCCAAAAATAGCGAGATGGAGCTATGTGGCACTCCGGGGTCTATCTGGTACAGACGTTTCAGGTTTGGGGCTGTTGTCCTTCTTTCTCCATCTCCTGGCTCATGTAACGAGTCAGGAGCCTGTTACCCTCACGTTTCATAACTGTCATAGATAACACAAATGATTTAATATTAACCCCTGGGTCTTCTGTTTGTGTTTTCCCTCGAGGTTATGCATTTCGAAATTCCAAAAGCTGTTCTCTGAGAACAACAAGAACAGAGGCATCCAAAGCGGTGAAGCAGGTGAGTTCTCAGTAGTGGGTCCCACCTGGGCCTCCTGTACTCCCTGCAGTCCCCGTGGAAGGGAACCAGCTGTGGGCATGTCTCTGTTCTGTGAACCTCCTTTCTCATGCACCACGTGTCTAACATGAAGCAGGTAGACATTCTTCTATGTGCGATGAGTGGAGCCACGCTCAGCACATACATTTGCGTGTGACAGCTGGTACAGTGAAGACAATCACACTGGCGACAATAAGTAGCCTTACGAGGAGCCTGAGCGTAACATCAGGCACAGGGTTTTTGTCCCTTTGGACTTTAACCAGTCATGAAGGACTTTTTTATGATTGGAGCATATATCAGCATAGGAAAAAGATCCACTGAGCCAGGTGAGGAAACTGGGAAGACAACTAACTGTGGTGTGTGGGTTTTTTTTTTCTACCTTTTTTGTTGTGCTAAACTAAGTCCTCATGCATGCCAGGCATGTACTCTACCACTGAGCTACACCGCAACTCCAAAGTCAGTTTCTTAAAGGAGCTATTTGGGGTTAAACCCCACAGAATGGTTGTCTGAGGTTAGAGACAGCCTCTTTTCCAAAAGAAAGCTAATAATTTCATCTCATCTGCAAACTCTAATGGAACTAGAAAAGCAGTCTGAGACCTTCTCATGGTGAGGAGAAAGAACACCAGGATTGATTAGTGATGTCTGCCGTGTAATGGCCATCTTCAAAGTTGAGACTGATGTCCAGAGAGGGGCCATGGCAAATCTACAGTTCTGTTCCTTCCTATAATCACCCCACATATATGGATCTTATTTTTTTCTAACCCAGCTTAACCTGCTGGGCAAACTGCCTGAGACCATCCAAGATTTGAGATGCAAACTCAGTTTCCGAGCTCCACCATGAAACTATCTTAAGTTGCTGGATGACAATATCAGGAGGAAGAAACAGGTTCCCCAAGTCACATAGGCAAAGCCAAGAAACAGCAAGTAGCCTTTAGATGGCATCTGGTTTAGGACAATTGTCCCTTTCACCAGGCCCCCTGCTCAGTGCCAACAGAGCTGAGTCATGCAGCGCCCTCTCACCCACTCCCCTTGTGCCTCACCTTGGCAACCTTATGTCACAGGCCTGCCCTCCTATCAAGGTCTCTTTCTCCTCCCCTCTGCATTCCACAGTTTGCAAAGGGCCTTCTTTACAGTGCCATCTTACTTTAATATGAAGCCCCCTCAGAGAGTCCACCCAAGAGGGTCCCTAAAGGTCCTATGGCCCATTTCCGAGGCCCTGAGTTAGAGAGCAGCTCACATTTCTTGGAAAACTACAACTTTGTGAGAAGCCGTCAGAGCACTGGTTGGCTTCTCCATTGGATAGCTCGTATAGTCAGTCCCCTTGAAACCAGCAAGCTCTTGGCCCCACACTATACTATGACCCGGGAAGCCACTTGTCTCCACTGTCTGCTGGATAACTATGGCCATTGGGAGGAGCCTGTGCATCATCTTTAGGCAGCAATGTTCCTGACCCGTGATTCAGCGACATTTTTCTCTCCACAGATGTGATACTTGAATGCCTCGGCTTCAGGTGGGAACTCCATCACCCCCAAATATTTCAGTCTGAGACCTTGGCCAAGCTTTACTTATCAGCCCTGATACAGAACACAAAAAGCCCCCCAAGGGATCTGGACAAGATTCTGAAAGGTAATCTCCCAGGCGACTTGGGGCTGGAGCATCAGATACTCTCGGGATCCCAGAGACCCTGGCTTGGCACATGGTCATCTCGTGGGATCCCAGAGACCCTGGCTCGGCACATGGTCATCTCTCGGGATCCCAGAGACCCTGGCTCGGCACATGGTCATCTCTCGGGATCCCAGAGACCCTGGCTCGGCACATGGTCATCTCTCGGGATCCCAGAGACCCTGGCTTGGCACATGGTCATCTCTCGGGATCCCAGAGACCCTGGCTTGGCACATGGTCATCTCTCGGGATCCCAGAGACCCTGGCTCAGTACATGGTTATCTCTCGGGATCCCAGAGACCCTGGCTCAGCACATGGTCATCTTCATTGAAAAGTCATGCTCTGCAATGTGTGCTCTCCATGTGTTGAACCTGTTTCCTCAACCAGGAAGCGGAAAGATAGTTCTCGTTGAGTGACTTTGAAGCCTAGAGGAGGTAATAGAACAATACCTGACATACAGCAAGAACTCAGCGCATCTCCGTTATCGTTTTTGTAATAAGCAAGTCCTTTCCAGTCACTAAGACACAGTGATTCCTACTTCTTGGAGTGGACAAGATAGGCTATGTTGACTCTCCTGAAGAACTTCCTGGAAGGAAAGCATAGTTCTGAAATTGCTTGTTTGCCCTGTGCATACTGGTTAGAGGTTTACACATGTGTTTTTCCTTCTGATCCCTTCCCTGATTTTTTCTATTTTTCTTTTCTTTTTCTCAACTTTATCTACTTCCAAAATGAATTTAGGTTATTTCTTTTATTCTCTCTTCTTTACATCCTAATTACCTCATCATCTAATCACCTTCCTCTTTCCTAGTCCATATGTCTTCTCCAGTTACAACACTGACTTCTTCGGGCAGCAGCCTGACCCGACTCCAGACTAACACATAAGCAGGCGACATGGAAAATCCTCAGTCCCCCACACCACCCAGCATGGTCAGAGTGGGGTTGCATTTACAGGTCCTGGAAGCAATGCCTTGTTGTTCTGGAGCCAGCCAGGCAGCCAGAGCCCCCAGTCAGTATTCCGCTACCTCCTAGAATCCCCCTGGCCAAATCGCCTCTTATTCAGTATGGAGCCAGATAAGTGAACCACCGTGACTTTCCCTGAAGAAGCATGGAAGCCCCATGTCCTCTAGAACAAGACTGCATTCCTCCATCTCCCAGAGCTCAGATCATGTCACTGACTGAGCTATCTATGGAGGCTCTGGTGATTTAGAAAGGAAGTACATTGGAAAGCAAGAGAACCGCAGTGGGAGAAGGGGGCCATAGGCCCAGAATAGTGTCACTAAAAAGACTAGGTCCCGCCCCTCTAATCCAAGACCCCAGCTAGTGACAAGGACTAGTTGGAGATACCAGAGAAGATGCAGTGATAAGAATTCCGTGCCATGACTATCACTGGTCTCGTAAACACACATATTGGTAAATGCTGGGACACACATTTCCAGGATGTCCATGGGACAGTCATCACCCTCTCTGTGCAGAGCGTGTGTCCAAAGGCTGCACACTGACTTTGCAATCATTGCCTGTGTCTTCTTGGGAATGTCTGTGTGCTGTCCCAGAGCCGGCATGAATGAGGCTTCTGGAAAAGTGCTGGAGATCTGAGCTCAGTAGGTTCCTGAGACTTCCCCATGGCTGCTCAGCTTCTTTTCTCCTAACACTGATGGGCAGCTGAACTAGGAGCTAGTGTTTATTGTCTAGGATGAAATCCAAGGGAAAGAGCCTCTTCCACTAAGCACCCCAACTGTCTTGATTTCCATAGACCTCAGGAGCATTAGTTTTCTATCTGTTTGGGTGTTGGTTACCTAACCTGGAGGGAAGGCTGAGCCTGTGTGTCTGTCTGTCCCTCACTCTGGCCCAGCTGATACTGTCCTTCATTCCTTCAACAAGCACCAGATGTTCGGCTTATACCAGGCATTGCGCTAGGCGTCTAGGGATGATAGACAAACACCCCAAAGTAATGATGAAATATAGTAAGTAGCATGATTTATTATAATACTAACCATCTCCTCCTGTGTGCCTACTGTGTGTGAGGCATGTGTATGTAGCGTCTTTCGTTCTCTGCGGTAGTGATTGGCAAGAACATGCACAGAGGAGTCCGTGCAATCACGCCCCGGAGGAAAGTGATCCAGAGCTAGGCAAGGCCTGGCACTTAGTGGGTACAGAGGCAGGCAAGGATGGCGCTTAGTGAGTACTTCGTAAATACGTGCTGAATGAGAATCTGAATACAGATACATGTCAGAGGAGGAAAAGGGATCTTTGGGAGCTCATTTTTCTGCAGCTTGACTTCCCCTTTGGCTCCCATCTCAAGTAGCCTTAAGCTCTGTGGTGCTTGAATCTATTTGTTTTGTCAGTTCAGCTGATATTGACTTCAGGCCAGTGTGTGCAAGACCTGGGGTATCCTGGGGATGGTGTGGCTAGTGAACCACCAATGTGCCTGCCCAGTCACTGTAATAGCAGACCCATGGTGTAATAGCAGGTTGTGGTAAGTTGGGCTTTGCAGAAGAAACAGGCCATGTAGTTGGGGTGTTGGTGCTATCTTCCATATGGGGTCAGCCATGGAAGGCCTCTCTAAGAAGGGAACCTGTGTAGGCCCCTAGTGAAGGAGAAAGGCAGGGAGAAAACGCCATATTGTGCAGGAAAACAAGCCCAGCCAGGGTACGTTTAGGACATGGGGAGCAGAACAATGGGGGAAAGTTGGAGCCGTGAAGTTCCTCCGATCATGGGCAGAGCTCTGGCCCCTGTACCAAGGAGAGGGTGATCTTGGAGACTCCCTCTGAGAGCCTCAGTTTAGAACAACTCCAAGTACATGGATTAGCTAGCAGCTAATTGGCCTACCCTAGTCTTTCCCCCAGAACTCTTCAGTGGTGGGGATTCTCAATTTGAAAACCCATGGGGCAAAGCATCAAGAGCCACTGTATGGGGTTTACGAGATTGTTCATCAGACAAAGGTGCTTGCCACCAAGTCTGACCATTTGAGTTTGATCTCTAGGACCCGCACGGTGGAAGGAGAGAACTGATTTCCACAGATTGTCTTCTGACCTCCACATATGCCATGGCATATGTCCTAATCAATGAATAAATGAATGTAATAACACTTTTAAAAAGAAGAAAGCCACCATGTGGATGTCGCAGCACCCGGCTTCGGCAGGTGGCCACCGTGTTCCCACTTGCTACTTGCTCTGCTCATGAATCCCAGGTTCCAAAACCAAATGCTGAGGCCCACTTTGCCTTCAAATGGCTCAGAGCCCAGATGCGGAGGAAATGTAAGAGGGACAGAGGGAGGGGCAGAGAGCGAGGTATAGTAAACATGTCCAGCGCAATGCAGGTTTCAGTCACCCATTTTGGCAGTGCTAAGATCGCTGGTGGAAGCTGGGAGATAGTGATATAGGAACCCCTGGGCTACTTTACAGCTTCTTGTGAGTCTCAAAAGCTTTCGAAATAAGCTGTCGCCTCTAAAAATGCATCTATCAAACAATCAAGCTAAATACAGATGTGTGTGCCTGGGCAGGCTTGCAGGGTGGTAGGGTCTCCGTCTCCATTTTTACGCTGGATTTTCTTCACTAGGTCAGTCACTTGAGAAGATGAAAGAAAAGTTACCTGTAAGGAAGATCATCATTTCCTTGAAGATCAATGATCCAGCAGTCACCAGAGTTGGTAATGTAAACCACCTTAATATTCTGAGAAGGCCATTTACAGGCCTCCCAGAGACAGACAAATAAATAAATAAAAAAATAATAGCAAAACACAGCAAACAAGTGATACGGGCTTCTCAAAAATACCAAGCAGGGACTTGGGAGGTGACTCAGTCAGTACTCAGCTGCAATTACTGGAAAAGCATATGAATTCGAGTTCAGATCTCCAGCACGCGAGTGAAAAACAGATGCACGCACATCTGTATCCTGAGTGCAGGGTGGGGTCAGGGAGACAGATACAGGCAATCCCTTGTTACTGGCGAGCCAGAGATGAGACCTAGGTTTAGTGACAGACCCTACCTCAAAAAAAATAAGGGGGAGAGTGATTGACAAGACACCTGACAGTAACTCTGCCCTCCATACACACACGCATATGAACATGCACATGCATGCACATAGGAAAAATAGAAGAAAGCAGATCACTCCTAAAGAGCAATGTGGCCACTAGTCAAGAGACAAGATACAGGAAAAGAAGGAAGTGCAGGCTTCTCAGACCTGGGGGAAACAGAACTGCCCTACTGAACTCACACCTGTAGGGTTCAAGGGCACTTACATGCCTACCCTTCTTCTTTCCAAACAGCACATGACCCCCTCCACTGGCCCCAGCTGGTTAGCTTCCAGCAGCAGTAGAAGGTTCTTGCTCAACCTTTCCCCAGCTTTCCCAATCAGTCATCTATGTGAACGCAGCATGCATGGCATGCTTTGGTGACACAGGGCTGTGGGTAGGTAGGTCAGGAGTGAATGCCCTGAAGCACTGGTACAGCTTGTGGTCCTCAGAGCACACTGCAACAGTATAGCAACACTGTCTTGGAACATGTTGCATTTGGAGGAGGCCAAATCTGTCCGACCCCTAGCCAGGCTGTCTGGTTCCTAAATAATTAAATTATCCTGGCTCTTCCCAGGAGTGCCAGGCCTTTTCTGGAGTCCTAAGACTCCAAGGGGAACCCATCATTATGCTCCAGAATGTCATGGATCTAGAGAAAAAGTGGACCTGCTTGTACATAATGCTCTTCAAAGATTCAAGCAAACACATTCTTTAGGGCCATGGACCCCAGGTTAGGGGGTATCTAGGGGACATGCTGGCTTTGAGGCTATCTGTAGTTGTCACACTGCTGTTCCATCTCACCAAGGATGAAAAGTATGCATAATCATAGGTGTAAACACTTCCAGACCTGAGCAGAGGGAAGCACTATCATGGCAAGGTGTCATACTCGACAGTGGAACCCTGAGCATCCCAGCTCAGGTATTTTTATTGATCCAGAATGCCTCAGGTGTTCTACTGATAGCACATGCAGATCATTAGCAATCAAACATCCCCCACATAAATCCAACACCAGCAGACAATAAAAAAATGCCAAGACCTAGTCAGCCCCTCACCCAACAGTGCACAAAACAATTTTATACATGTCTGAAAATAAACTTCTACAACAGTTATCTGATACACAAACTCTAAAGACAGGCTCAGAGCATCCTTATAGTGGAGATCAGCTTTCCTTACCATCTTCCTCAGCTTCTCTTGGAAGCTGTGGGTCCGGGTGGTCACCTGCCTGGGTGGTCTGCACCCAAGTCAGTGCTCACCTCTCCTCCAAGCACCTCCACCTGCTCCAGGCTACAGGAGTAGTGAGGTGCTCAGGTGGGCACACAAAGCCCACGCTGATGGCTCCTCCTCTGCCGTTGCCTACCCAGCCTTCGCCCTGGCCCTGAAGAACCTCTACATGAACGAGGTGGAGATGAACGTGGACAACGTGCTGGGCGTGCTGGCTTCTGCTCACATCCTCCAGTTCAACCACCTGTTTCAAAAGTAAGGAGACAGGAGGCATAGGCCAGCCTGGGCAGACTGGGGCTATTCTTTGGGGCTCATTTCATGAAACATTCCCCTTCTTGGAGTTCCTTTGTGCCAAGCATGACTTAGAACCCAGAAAGGGACAACATGAAACTCTCCCTGATGAATAAAGAGTTTATGACGGCCCCCATGATTTTTGCACATGTTGGCTGAGTGATTCTTGGTTCACAGGAATGATTACGATCTCTACCATGGGGAAGAGGTTATGCGGGTATGCGAAATGACTTCCCTCAAACCTAGAACCTGGCTGGCTTATCGATTTTACCTGAATTCATTTGGGAACAAAAAAACTTTCCTCTTTAAGAACACACACACACCTAAGCTGGCTTCTTTACTCTGGGCCTGTCCCTGTAACTCTCATTTCAGATTTAGCTTTGTTTTATTCTGGAAAATATTTTAACCATTGAGAATGTTAAACACTGACACTGTAAATCTTTCTGAAGGGAAAAAGAATGCAAAGCTCAGGCCACTGAGTAGCCCAGATGGTAAAGCCACTTGTCACAGCCCAGTGACCTGAATTTAATTTCTAAGAAGTGCCCGGTGGAAAGAAGAGCGCCAACTCCCCCAGGTTGCCCTCTGACCTCCATGTCTGCACAGTGGCATATACATTCCTCTCTCACTCACAAAGTAGATAATATAATTTAAAAATTGTTTTCTTGTTGTTTGCTTGTTTTGTTTTCCAAGACAGGGTTTCTCCGTTGTAACTCTGGCTGTCCTGGAACTCACTCTGTAGACCAGGCTGGCCTCGAACTCATAGAGATCTGCCTGCGCCTGCCTCTGCCTCTGCCTCTGCCTCCCAAGTTCTGGGATTAAAGTTGTGTGTCACCACCACCCAGCTAAAACTTGTTTTTATAAATGCAAAAATCAAGGTCAGATGTGGCCACGATCCCAGTGCCACTTTGAGGCATAGCCCTTTTGTCTGGGCTGAAGATTTGTCTGGCTGCCCAGTGGGTAGGCTCATGAAGGCTGAGTAGGACCAGGAGAGTTGATGTCCAGTGTTAAGGCTTCTGCATCCTGAAGTCACCTGGGCCCTGGATACAACGAGAACCTGAGGACATATCTTGGTACTTCTGCCTTGACTGATGTAGTCTGATGGAGCTTGGTCACCGGCCCACAGTTATCAGAGGGCTTTTCTGAAGACTTCACCTGTGTGAGTGAGAGGTAAAGGCTGTCGAGTCCTGTAGTGCGCTGCCCATTCACCACGTGACTCGGTGGTTTGTGTTGTAAAGAGTGGCTCATCATCAGCCCCTAACCACGGCCTGGGATTTGCTGAAGGCTAAGGGACACTATCCCCAAAGCCTGGAGATGGGTGTTGGCCACGGTCAGACAGTGGTCTCAGCTCCCTCCAGGGCCTAGCTCCTTCTTCCCCTAGAAGCCCTGAGAGCTAGCAGTGTTCCTGTCCTGGCTTTACTAGTGAGGAGGCTGGGGCCTGAGAGACACAAAACTTGCTTCCAGCAGGACCCCAAATCTGTAATTACTAACCACACTACCCCCCTTGGCTCGGAGGAGGTAGCCATGCACTCACTCGCTTCTGTGAGATCCTAACCCCTTGTATGGCCCTGGTCAGAGGAATTTGCCTATTCAGCCCTCATCCACTCCTCTGCTTCTTCCAGAACCATTTCTGGGGCTTCTCTGGGATGCCAAGGAAGCAGAAAGGGACAGACGGGCAGGTGACTGCACTCGAAAGCCTATGGCTCAAAAGTCCCCACAACACAGGAAATGAGTCAAGTAGGGTGGAGTGAAGTCAACAGCTCCCAAATGTTGCATTCGGGTGGGGTAGGATTAGCTTCACGTACAATCTGTGCCCGTGATAAGCAGAGGCGCTTCTCCAAACCCTCCTTTCAGCATCCTGTGAAGTTCTGTGTGCAGATGCTTCTTAAAGCGTATGTGAGCGTCACGGAAATCTTTTGTGGCACTTATCTTTCTAGACCTTTCTCAGCCTTCCCAATGCTGCAACCCTTTGACACAGTTCCTCATGTTGTGGTGACCCCCAGCCATAAAATCACTTTTGTTGCTGAATCATAAGTGTGATTTTGCTACTGTTATGAATCATAATGTAAATATCTGACAGCCAGATGATCTTAGGCGATCCCTAAAAAAGGGTCGTTCAGCCCCCAAAGGGGCCATGGCTCACAGGTTGAGAACCACTGGTTTAGACTATCCTGTTCTGTCTCATAGTGTTTGCAAGGATGTATACCTACTGCACCCATTTGGTCCTGAAGACAGGCATGGAGCAGAGTCATGAGACCTCCTGATCTCCTGTGTAATCGTCATGCAGTTTTATACAAAAATTTAGGGCAGGGATGGTCTGCCTGGCTCATTTAACCTCCTCAGAGTTCAGTGGATTTTTAAGTTTGCATTGTAGCTGACAAGGTCATATTGTATAGTCCAGGCTGTCTTGAACTAGCAATCCTCCAGCCTTAACCTCCTGAGTGCTTGGATTGCAAGAAATGTACCACAGCTCTTGACAAGCTTCTGGTTGTCTGTCTAAGTGTGTGAACATCCCATCCAAGCCAACAGAAGACACCAGCTGCTCAGGAAAGGGCAGAGATAGGCTTTCTTCTGGGGAATCTGGAAGGATTTCACTCATTAATTTTAGGTGCCATGTATTCAGATTCAATGCTGCAAGTGTTTCCAAGCCTGGGGGTGCCTGAGGATGCCTCAGGCCACGTACTCCACCTGTAGCTTCTTATAGGTTTATTGGGGATACAGATGCCACACAAGCCAAAGACTTCAGGTGCTCAGAGGTCTGGACCAATCTACAAGGGACACACTGAGAGGAGTCTGAGAAAGTCTTCCAATTTGTCTGTATGGCCAGACTTGAGGGGCTGTGTAGCTGTGTACGATGAGAGGTGAGCAGCTGAAGTCAGAGTCAGTTTGTGTGGTGTCTCGTAGTTTTCTAGGGAATCTGACCTTGACAGGTGACAATAAGTGGGAAAGTTGACTCTGCTTGAGACTCCCCATATTCCTTATGGTGTAGCTGGCACCCACTCCAGCTCAGCCTGGCCTGTTACTGCAGTAACTGTGGAAGCTCAGCTTGCTCACTTGGGTCATTTCTGAGCAGCTGGTTCCTGGGCCCACATTTTGGGAGGATGGTTTTCCTCCTGAAGCGGACTTCTAGCCACCTTCTGCATCCACCCATCACTGTCCTGCCTCCAATACTGGAAGCCATATATGCCTGTTAGAACCCTGGTCCTGGCTTATCCATGGGTGATCCAAGAATAGCAGCTCCTCTAGTCCCCTGCTCCTCCCCTGCTTTATTCTGAGTGTCAGAACAGAGAGAACTTTGGTCATAACAAGCCAAGCCTGCTGACCTGCTCACGCCTGGGCAGATGGGACCTGCCCCAGATTCTTCAGAAGATGCCAGTGGGCTTAGTATTCTAGGTTAGAAGCCAGGGAAGGCCTGTCACACAGCTGAGCCTGTGTTTGAGAAGCTGGTGGTACAATTGACAGGAGTGGGCCAGCCAAGCTGGAGAGTGTGGTGTGCGTGATTACGTGTGCATGCATGCATGTTCGTGTAGTCCCACAACAGAGTCCTGGGTCAATCGTACAGTGCTGTGACTTCAGGCGCCAGATGAGACCTTACAGGTTATCTCACCTGAGGCCCTGGCTTGTATGAAATCACCCTGACAGCTGCTGTCTGAATCACATATCCTGGAGGTCTTTGAGGGATGGAATCTGCACATACACGTGTCACCTGGTGAGGTTGTGTAGATTCTCTCGTTGATTTCTGCATCGGTACCTGGGCTGGGATCACAGCTGAGATCACGGCCAACACAGGATGACTCAGGGTGGCTGGAGCAGAAGAGGAAGGGAAAGGTGAATCAGGAGTTTAAGATGAGCTGGGTCATCCAGGACCTCAGAGGTCCTAGCTGCAACTTCCTCTACATAGGTTAGTCAGCAGAACGAGGGCCCTGAAGCATGGAGAGGGGTTAGCAGGAACCCTCCTGTGGCGTGGACCTAGTCCTTCGGGCACTGTGGGAGGCTGGTACTGAGGTGGAGCTAGAAGGCAGAGAGGATCTGCGCTAGGTTCAGGGAGAAAAGGGACATGCCCAAGAGCCATGAAGATGAGAACTGATGGGCTTTGCAAGCTTATGAACCAGGGATGTTAAGCCAGAAGGTAGGAAATTCTAATAGGCCCAGCAGAAATGAAGATATTCTAAACAGACATTTGTGTCTCTCAATCTGACCATCAGACTAAGTGACACAATGGACCACAAAGAAATGAAAATTTCCCCAGGAATCTCATACTGAGAGGAGGAAAGGATACCAACCAGAGGGAGAACTTGTCTCCCAGAAAGAGGTTTCACACAGTTCTAGCAACTTGTCACATGATATAAGCAGTCCCAGACAAGGACAGAGCAGTGGTGGGCGGGGACATGCCTTGACTGAGACTGTTTCTATCATGTCCTTAGTCTTGTAGTTAAACTTAATCTCACATCAGGACCCCAAAGATAGACTTGGGGTGGTGTGGCTCACTGGGTCTTGTCCCTTTTCCCAATGTGGCCACATTGAATAAATTTCCTTTGTCTTCTTTTTACCTTTAATTTGGCTCTTTAAATTAGCTTGTTGAGGATGGGCGGCTGCACATCCTTGGGACACAGGCTATGACCCTTACGTTCGATAACAAGATTACTATAGGACCTAGAACTACTCACACAGGGTTCTCCTGTGTTCAAGACCCAGCCCCATCAGGGACATGGTAAATCCTCCTGCAGGAGCGAGGCCATCTTAGAACACAAGGGTGGAGTAACTTGGTCATAGCCAGGTTAATTATTCACTCGCTGGTTATTTCTTACCTTGTTCTAGCACAGGCTTTAAAATCAGAATATGAAATAAAACAACTGGGCACCTTATTTTATTTCTAGGGAGATAGAAAAACAAGGGTGAGGAAACTTAGCCTTGACTATCATAACACCCTACACTCTGACCATAGGCAGCCCACACATTCAGCTCTGGACTTCCTAGCAGCTGAGGATAGGAGAAACCCGATGAGTGACATGAGATGGAAATTTAAATGACCTAGATATTAGAGAAACAAATCACTTCGGAGAGGCGCAACAGGTGTGGGTCATCTTCAGCGTCCTCAGCGACAGCCAGAGAGAAAATGGACAGCGAGTCTTTGTTCTTTTTCACAAGTTGTCACGGCAAAACAGAAGTCAGTGGAAGCAATTCTCTAGGGCCATGGGGGCTGGGGAGGCCCCTGCTCACTGGCCACTATGGCTTCCTTGATGCTTCATTGACAGATATGTTTAGAATATGTGGGAACGATGAGATAGTTCAGGGGGGAAAAGTACATGCCACCAAACCCAAGAACCTGAGTTTGATCTCTAGGAACCCCCAAGATGGAAGGAGCGAACTGACTCCTACAAGTAGTCCTCTGAAGCCCACATGCATGGCTTGGCATGTGCATGCCTACACACACATACACATACAAGGAAGTGCAATTAATAAATGCAGGAGTCACTGGTTAGCCTTTAAGTGAATCTCAGTTGAGTTTACAATAACCACAGGGTGATAGTAAGATCATTGATCCTATCTTTATCTTTTTATCATTATCTTGAGAGCCCTGTGGCTGCTTGCTCTCTGTGCCCTGTTTGGTAAGGTGAGCATGCCTCATGCTTGAAAGTGCCTAACATCAGGTATGAAGGCTGAGTCACGGACACTTCTGGGATGCCACCTTCCATGTGGCACATCGCCCTTTACAGCTCCCTGCGCCCGGCTCACTTCGGTTTCATGCTTCCCTCTCTCTGCAGAGCAACTCTGTCATCCTTGCTCTTCCTCTACAGTCTGCGCAGGTTCTTGCCACATGTCTTCTGACACACTTTCTTCTCTGGGGATACTGGCCTTTCCATCCCTGCCCCAGCCAGTTCTTTGTCCTGCTGTTTCAGGTTCTAAATTCCATTCCTTTGATTTCTGGTTGGTTTTTGGATTTAAGAACAATCAGGTTCCCTCTTTACTGCATTCCCATGGTACCTTATGCTCTAGCATTTTAGCCCAGGGGTGTCCCAACCTTTTGACATTAAGACACACTTGACGTCATCTACAAATGCATTGAACTGCAGTTTGAACATGCCTGTCCTAACCCCTAACCAATTGTAAGAGAGTGATAATCTGTTAAATCTTATCAGTGTGTGTCCTCCCATTGGCTATTAGCTTTGTTCTTTGTACATCGAAGTACCGGGCCAGTGCCTGGCACACGGTGCATGATCAGTAAATTGAATTTTGATGAGAAATTGATCAGTGGAACCCAGGCCTGGTTATGAGAAAGGACTGAGGTTTGCGTCAGAAAGTTACTGTTGGAATCCATTTGTGGACAGAAAGGAGCAGCCTTTGAGGCCTCCTAGTCGCATGGCAGGAAGAAAATACCTTAGACAGGAGGGCACCTGGAGGCCATTTTGGTAAAGACTAAGTTGGTAACTTCTCTGGTCCCAGGCCGCCCCCTGCTGAAGCGGCTGCTGAAGGGTCTGGGATCCCTCTGGCCTCACCTCCCTCCCTGAGCCCAGAGCTCTTATAACAGGTGTGCTAGTTTTGTGCAAATCCCTAAAATAAGGGCTCCCTTCCATGAGAGGTCTCTGCTGCCATCCTACAGTTGAACAAAAGTCTCTGCCCACCCATCCCCGCCACTTCTCAGATGGCACGTGGGGTCGTCACCATGAGCATCTCCGTCTCCACAGGTGTGTCACCATGATGTTGAACAGACTCACACCGAGCACCGTCAAGAACTTCTACTTGGCCGGCTGCAAGGTGAGAAGGGCTGGATGGGGTGTGTGGGCCCCGGGGTGCCAGGGCTTCAGGAGCCCCAGACGTTGGTTGTCACCCACCAGGCCCTAACTCCAAAGTCTATTCAAAAGTATAAATACTTAACTTTAGGAAGTGTTTTTAAAAAAAGGAGGAGGAGGAGGAAGAGAAGAAGAAATAAAAAAGAAAAATTATTTTTTAGAAGATGCATAAACAAAAACAAAGCTTGAAAAGCCTTAATCTTGGGATTTGAGAGCGGTTACTAGCATGATTTTCTTTTCTCACCAAGGCAGCAAATACAGGAACCATGAGCTCTTGTCCCGCCTGGGCCCAGTCAGTGTGTCAGTGCTGGGAACAACCCATGCAATGCAGCTCTCACTGTCAGAGGACGATGGACATGACAAACGGCCTAGGGTGCCAAGTGCTGAAGGCCAGTCCCCAGTCCCAGGCCTCACCTCCTGATTCTAGCTCCCCCCCTGCCCCCTGCAGCTACCACTCACTGACTAGTGACACACTATGAGACAGACTTGTTTCAGCGTGACAGTTCACACGTAAGCTAGCATGTCACGATGCTGTCTCTAAGAATACCATCAGTGTCTGTCAAAGAACCACCCGGTTCTCGTAGTCACTCCGCAGTACTAGAAAGTCACTCTTGGTGACATCTTGCATTCTGGTTGCCATTTCTCAGCTAGTCTTTAGCCCAGAAAAATCTATATCCCAAGGATATGCAAAGTCTACCAAGACCCTCTCAACCCATGTCCTCAGGGCGTGCCGAGTCTACCAAGACTCTCTCAATGTCCCTGACTCTAGGAGTCCTTTTCACTTTCCCCTTTTTCTCCTCTCTCATTTATTAGTTCTTTGAGAATTTTGTACAATGTATTTTAATCATATTCACCCCATCCCCCAATCCCACATCCTTTCCTTTTCCCTACCCACCCAAGTTTGTGTCCTCTGTTAGGTTGCTTGAAACTCACTGAGTCCAGTTTGTACTGTCTGTATACTCCTGGATGTATGACCTTCCACTGGAGCCTGGGTGACCTACCAGGGACCACACACCTAAGGAGTCTCTCTCACAGCAGCTATTGATGGCCAATAGCTTCTTAGCCAGGGTGGGACTGTGTGCTCACCTCCCCTGTAGTCCCTGTCTTTTAATTCTTGCTTCTACAATATATGCTGGAGCAGCCTCTGAGCGCCACATGGGTCACTGAAGGTAGCCCGGGGCCTTCTGCATACAGGCCTCTGCTCATGAAGTCTGAACAGTAGCTGGGCCAGTTACTATGTGTGACCACAGAAAGAGAAAGCACCTTGGAGCTTCAGTTTCTCCATTGGTGACATAGAGATAGCTGGGAAGCTCACCTCAAAGGGATGGTTTAAATCAGTGGAGTTCCATGCTCTGATGGTTTTAAATATCCTCCTCTGCCCCATCCCCGCCCCCACTCCAACTTCCCATTCACCCCACCCCACCCCTTGTGTTGACCCGACACACACACAGACACAGACACACACATACAGACACACACACACACACACACACACACACACACACACACACACACACACACATAAAATGAAAATTGGGTGCATCTGAACGCAATGTTGCTGCAAGCCAGCAGAGGGGGCTGAGACCTAGGCGTGTCTTATCCAATACCTTCCTATTTGCCTCCTCAGTACAAGGAAGAGCAGCTCACCGAGGCCTGTGAGAAGTGGCTAGCAATGAACTTGGTCCCTCTAGTGGGAACACAGATCCACCTCCGGCACATCCCTCTGCATCTGCTGCACAAGGTGCTGAAGTCTCCCAGGTCAGAGCTGGTGTGCTGCCTCCGGGGTGGGTGTAGGAGGAAGCCGGGGCTGTTGGGGAAAGGAGATGTGTCAGCAGTGGACCCACCCAAACCCCTGTGGACTTGCCATTTAGTTCCTAACTCCCTGCCCTCCTGGACAGCCAGGCCTTGGATGGGAGCCAAAACTCAGGGTACTACATGTAGGGTCAGGAAAAGGGAAACCTTGCTGGTGTCAGCTTTCTGCCTAGGTCAGAAAAGCAAAAGACTATTGCTTAAGTCATTAAAAAAAAATCTTGACAACATTCTTTCACACTAAATGGAAATTTTGGGAATTTTGGAAATTATGGAAAATTTGGAAAGCAAGGAAACACAGAAAAAGAAAAGCAAAACCCCTCATCCCAAACAAGATTTCATCCCTCGTCCTGACCCCTTTGCTGAATATTTCTAACCTGGATTTCCAAATGCCTACTTGGCCTCTCTTTCAAAGCTAAACCTCAACCCTCAGAGCCCCCTGCCCTTGCTGTATACCCCTCCCTCAGAACACATTAGAACCTTGAGAGGCCTCTGGACTACTTTGACTGCACCTTGACTATGTTTCCAAACTGAGCACTCCACTGTGCCAGCACCATCCCAAGGCCAAGCCTCCACCATCGCTCATGGCCGGTGACGAGGCCCTCTAATAAGATGCCTCCATTCTGGTACCCTGCTTCTGGCTTTGACCCCTACAAGCATAACCTGGCTCTGCGAGCTCATGATTTGTCACAGCCCGCAAGAACCTTCCTCGGACTCTCTGAAGAGGTGTGGCCACACTGTGCATGCTTCCTCCTGCCTGAAAATCCCTGTCCCATTCTGCCAAGCTCTGTCTCCTCCTTCCTCCAGCTGTTCATGGAGCCATGGCCAGAACTTGGCTCTCAGCTGATCCCTAAGATTTTCCCAGCATCCGCATCTCGGTAACTGGCCTTCGGTGCATATTTTTCCTTCATCTCAGATTAAATTTCCTTACATTATACTTCTAGAAATGAAGTTTCCAAGATGGAAGGGCTGTTTGTTTTTAATTCCTCTCAAAAATATTCTATTTGAAAATTTCAGACTTCAGGAAAAACAAGAATAGCGCAAAGAGCATTGGCCCCTTAATTTATAATGGTTTACCTCGGCTTAAACTGAACATAACCCAAGTGGGATGCCTCCAACTTCCCTGACCCCCAGCCCAGTCACACAGCCACCATAGGGTGTCCACTGTTCACGCTGAGATCTCTTGGCTGACCGGGCTGCCTTGCCAGTGTGGTTGCCCAACATCATGAGAAAGGACCATACCGTGCTTATCATTCTTCAAGGGAAAGATCAAGATTTGAAGTTTGCTTTCTACTGAACGTGGATGGGTTTTATGCTATCACAGAGTAGAAAAATTCAATTGCACCCTAAGTCACACACCTCCGTGTTCTGTTCCTGCTCTGTTTGCCTCGTTATTTGCGTGTCTGTGAGTAAGCACACACACACACACACACAACTTCTCTCTGGACAGGGGCACGCTATGTACAAGCACTTCTTCACCCCAAATGCCATAGGTGATGGTTCCCTAAGGAAGAGAATTTTTTAGAAATATATAATGACAAGGCAGTTGTCACTGGCAGGAAGCTTGCCATTGGCATGATGCTTGGATATCACGGACCCAGTCCTGTCCCCAGTAACATTATTTTCTTCTCCATCTAATTCAAGGCTTAGTTTAGGACCACGTGTTACAGTCAGTTGTCAAGTGTGCTGGTGAATTTTTATTGCCAACTTGTCACAACCTAAAGTTACTTAAGAATTACGCAGTTACTCAACTCAAGAACTGCACAGATCAGACCGGTCTGTGGCCATGTCTGTGAGAAATGTCTTGACTGATGATCGATGTGGGAGGGCCCAGCCCCCGTAGTACCATCCTAGGCAAATGAACCTAAGCTATATAAGAAAGCTAGCTGAGTAGGAACCAGAGGGGAAGGGAAGAAGGGGGAGAAGAGCCAATGAGCAGTGTTCTACTATAGTTTCTGCTTTAGTTCCTGCTTGAGTTTCTGCCCTTTCTCGCCTCACTGTTGCACTATGACCTGGAAGTGTAAACTAAGATAAACCCTTTCCTTCCCTGAGTTGCTTTTAGTCAGTGTTATGTCACAGCAACAGAAAGGCAACTAAAACACCAGGTCTCCTTGGGACTCTTTGTGGATGACTCTTGGTGCCCATGGACATTATCTAAAGACATGCTCCTTTCTGTGGAATTTCAAAGGTGTAAATCATATTCTACTTTAAAGGAATAGTTTTTACTAGTAAAATTAAAAACAAACAAACGTTTGTCATGTTTATATGATAGAAAGAATCCTGATTTTAGAAATTCTGTATAGAGGGGGTTACAGAGAGGGCTCCGTGCTTAAGAGTGCTTTCTTTACAAATATGTGGACTTGAGTTCAGACTCCAGCACCCCCACAAACTGAGAATGGTCTCACGCATACCCATAACCCCAGTGCTGGGGACTGAGTACAGACAGAGGGATTGCTAGGACTTGCTGCCAGACTAGAATAAAAACATGAGGCTCAGGGACATGGAGAGGCCCTGCTTCAAGGAATAAGACATACAGTGAGGATAGAAGAAGACACTGATGCCCTCCTTTGGCCTCTGTTTGTGTGGCACACACACACCACGTGCACACACACACATGCACACACACATGCACACACACAGTAGTTCATGAAAGAGTTACTCCACACTGAATCATTAACCTATTATAGAATTTAGATTTACCAAGTGACACCTAATGCCCTCATGTTAACAGACACAGGAGGGCAGCAAGGCAGAGTCCTGGTATTGAGGGACACCATTATCTAAGAAGATCCCAGAAGCAGATCTCCAGATCTCCAGAGAAGCAGGGCACTGGTAGATCTCAGTCACTCTGTTCTGGTTCTTTATGTTTTTCTCTCTTGTACCCATCACCCTTCACTCCACCCTCCAACTGAGCAAAGGTCAGGAAATTGAAGAACATGTAAACATGGATTCTTAGACATGACATAACACCATCCATTCCTCCCTTGGAAAGGCTGAGCCTTTCCAACACTGGTAACATTTCCCTGAAAAAGAAGAAAAAACATCTGACCACAGCCAGAACATTGGTGATGGCATAGGCCTGACTACATGCTCACCAGGCAGGCAAATAGCTCAAGAGCATGACGTGTCAAATGTCTAGACTCGCCAGCCTGGCAGGCATGAGGTGGAAACTGGGTCCTATCCTACTGGCTCTCTACAGGAGGCACCTGTGCAGATAGGCCAGGGTTTACTGCCTAAGGGCCTCCATCCTAGCCCACACATCCTGAAGTAGACAAAGTCTCAGGCAGCCCAAACTCCCCACATTCTCTTAGGTTGGACTTGATCTTCTGTGGCCACTGGCTTCACAACAGGGCAGCTCCCATTCGCAATCACACCCTGGGAAAGTGGAGTCAGGTGGATCCCAGGAGCTCACTAGTCGTCCAGCCTATTTCAATCAGTGAGTTTCAGGCCAGCAAGAGGCCCTCTCAGAAGATGAGGTAGAGAGTGATTAAGGAAGACACCTGATGTCAACTTCTGGCCTCTACACACACATACATGCATGTACATGAACATGTACATATGTACACACACCAAAAAAAAAAAAAGGAAAAGAAAGAAAAAACAAATGTAACAAAATGTCTCCTGTTAGGGCATTTGTTGAGAAGGGTTGGCAACACTTTCCACATCTAACTAAGAGGGAACACCTCCTTCAGTAACTGAGGACTTTCACTAGGGGCTGTACTGCATCCTCGCCCTTTCAGTGCCTCCAATCCAACACTATAGTAGTCACTGCCTCTTAGATCAGAGAGCTGATGAGGAGCTGGGCAGGGCCTCCGCTTGCTCTTGGACCCACATCCTGCCTCCAACATGGCACTCTTTCCTATTCATCATGGAAACAAGGCCTCCCAGAAAGAGGACAGTCAGATCTGGGATATGTGTTCTGAAAGGTGGTTGTGAGCCCAGAGCAGTAAGTATGGAAATGCCAGCCCTGGGGCATTTCTGGGCCCTACTCAGCGATCTGACAGCTTGACTTGACTTGGGAGTCACTTGACTCCCAGCCTTTGAGAAAGGCACAAGGATCAACAGCCTTTTCTCAGCAGAAGCCTCTGTCTCTGGGCTGTCTAGCCTTTTCTCTCTGAAAGTCCCTTGATGTTGACTTCATCTTTTTTGGGTTTTATTTTCCATTTTGTAAACAATCTAGAGTAAACTATATACAAATATACACTGTTTTCCTGACCTCCTGGGCCTCTGGGCTTAATTTGTTTGCCTAGAATGTGGTTCTCAGTTCATTTTCCTCGTAAAGGTCATCACCAGGTGACCCTGTTCTCGTAACTCCAATTTATAAAAAACCTCATTCCAAGTTCTGTATTCCTGGAAGCCAAGCCCCAAGGACTCTCCATTTCCCATCTGCACAAAAGGGAACCTTGCAATAGGAGCCCCATCCTTCTGTTTCCAAGATCCCCTGCTTCCTGTCTGTGACCCAGGGACACTCAGAATCTCAGACAGTCCCTGAACAAAAAGACATGGGTGAGATGGCTGAGCAGGTGAAAGTGCTTGCTGTGCAAGTCTGATGACCTGAGTTTCATCCCCAGAGCCCAAGTAAGGAGCTGGAAGTGTTGGTGTGCATCTGTAATCCCAGCACTCCTACTGTGCTGTGAACATATGGGCATATGGAGGTCTAAAAGGTCAAGGGCTGGCTAGCCTGGGCTACGAAGTGAGGCAGAAATAAGGGAGATACAGCCTCAGTAAGGTTGAAGGTGAGAGCTGAGTCCCCAAAGCTGTTCTCTGACCTCCACATACAGGCCAGGACATGTGTGCACTTGTACCACATACACCATGGAGCATGCGCGTACGCATGTGCACACACACACACACTCACACACACATACATGCACACACATACATATGTAATATTTTTTATTTAATTAATTTATTTTTTGTTTTTCAAGACAGGGTTTCTCTGTTGTAACTCTAACTGTCCCAGAACTCACTCTGAAGACCAGGCTGGCCTTGAACTCACAGATATCCACCTGCCCCAGCCTCCCTGAGTGCTGCTGGGATTAAAGGCATGTGCTATCACCACCCAGCTATGTAACATTTTTTAGAGTAAAGAAAAAAACAAGACACTCTGTCATCCTGTCACAGCAGTCCCACTCCCTGACAGAGTGTGATCCTGAGCTGTCCCACATGGAGTTTCTGAAGCTGGTCCTTCTCTGGCGAACAAGAATAATGCCTACCAATTATTGAGCACTTGTCAAACACAGAACACTCTGAATGGGTTCTCCAAGGGCTCATCTCCACAGCAACCCAGTGTGCTGGTACTGTGACCTACAGGTTTCACCTGTGAAATGGAGACCATATGAAATGGATTAGTCAAACTGTGCTCCCCGCCCCACCCTCTACTAAGCAGGAGAACAAGATTTGAACCCAAGTTAGAATGCCAAGCCATGGCCATCACCAGACTTCTGGTCTACCTCTGAGACCTGTTCCATTACTGATGGTCAAGATCAATAAATATGCTAATCTCACTGGTTTTTCAATAAACATTAAAAATTTGTATTATATTTATTTTTGTGCGAATATATATGTGTATGTGTATATGTATATATATGCATGCACATGTCCTGGCACATGTGTGGAAGTCAGAGGACAGCTTGTGGGAATCAGTTCTCTCCTTCTACCATGGATCCCAGGGATTGAGCTCAGGTCATCAGGCCGGGAGATAAGCACCTTACCTGGCCAGCCACCTCTCTGGATGATTTTACTCTAAAAGTTTTTATACAGAACATAGTACATTTACTTCTCTAAATGAACAGATAATACATTCTGTCATAGATTAAGAAATAAATTGCTGGGCAGTGGTGGCACATGCCTTTAATCCCAGCACTTGGAAGGCAGATGCAGGTGGATCTCTGTGAGTTTGAAGCTAGCCTAGTCTATATAATAAGGTTCAGGCTAGCCATAACTACATAGAGAGATCCTGTCTCAAGAAACAAAACAAAACAAACAACAAAAAATAAATAAATATCACCAAGTAAGCAATTCACTTCTCTTTCTCAATGCTATTCCATTCCTAAACACAAGGGAATGGTTGGTGTAGGCACGTCCAATCATGCGAATGAATTCTCTCTGCATGCTTGTACATCCACAAATAAAACATTATGGTGTTTTGCATATCAGCATCCTTATGGTGGTAGGGAGGTACCGCACCTACTCAATGAGGCTGGTCCTTGTGCTCCCTCCAGGCCCACACCGATGATTCCAATCAGATTATCTAATTCTGAGTGCTGTGCAGGGTTCTATGGAACAAATCCACAACCATTCCTTTTCATTCCTCTTCTAAAGGCCTTCTATTTTATTTATCTATTTGCTATGACAAACAGCACAGCAATGGAAGTCCTTGTTCATAGTATGTTCGGGTGGGTGTGGCTTTTTCCATGGTCAGTGTGCAGAAAGGAGGCTTATTGTTTATGCACAGCCTTTTCCTTGAAAAATAAGAAGACAGTGTCCTGTGCAAAACAATGATTTTCTCCTAAAGAACAAGTAACAGTTACATCGCGGTGGCTGCAAGCAAATACCAAGGAATGTGCATAGTACAGGGTGGGAGACTGAGTTCCATCTGCATTGAAGTCTCTAAAGAAGTAGTTCTCAACCTGTGGGTGTTGCATAAGACAATCTGCAAATCAGATATTTACATTACGATTCATGACAGTAGTAAAATGACACTTACGAAGTAGCAACAGAAATAATTTTATGGATGGGGTCACCCACATGAGGAACTATATTAAAGGGTCACAGCATTAGGAAGGTTGAGAACTACTGTTCTAAAGCTCTCGGGTTAATTAAAAGTGTGTGCGAATGTTCTCCCCGTGATTACTTCCTGCAAGCTAATACAGCCATGCCTATCATTTCGGTATTGAGACACTTCGCCATCTACAATGTTCAAGTTCAAAAACTGTGCAATGAACTTACCAAACAAACAAATAAACAAATTCACAATGCTTTCAATAAATGTATGATATTATATCAGGCTGCATCCATCACTCTCCTGGGGTCCAGGCAGCATGAGGAACTGCAGGTTGGATATGCCTGGGCATGCTTTCAGAGACTGATTCTGTCCTAAATGCAGAGACCTTAACTTCAGCAAACATCTTTATAAAAGCCAGGATCTGAGTGATGGAACCCTGATCATTCCTCTTGTTACTTCTGACTCTTCCTTGGTAAGCTCTCAAGAAACTTTCTAGATTTGAGGGCCACAAGTGTAGCATCTGCTCTAGAAGCCACACAGCTTCCCCCACCCATTGACTAAATTCTCTATGGGGACGTGGCATCTGCCTCTAAGAAGCGTCTCCCTTTCCTGCCTTGCAGTTGTGGTCCGGACAGTGACCGATTTGGTTCTGTCTGACCAGACTCAAGATAGTGCATCTGTAGGTGGTTTGGAAACAAATAAAAGGAATGAAGCAATTATAATATGTCCAGAAATAAAGTGATTGGTGGGATGGTTGCATTTGCATTGCTCCTTAGGGACATGATTTAGCTTGGTTTTCACCTACAATGACCCCTTGAAGTGGTGAATGAAGAGACTATGACAATATTTTAGAACTAGGTGCTGGGCCTAGGGTCAGACACCAGAAATATCAGTGGGTTTAAAAAGTATTGAAACAGTTCCCTTGATAGTTCAGCCAGCAGGAGCTGTTGGAGAGGCCTTAGAGAGGGACTCACTCTGTAGACCAGGCAGGTCTCAAACTCACAGAAATCTTCCTGCCTCTGCCTTTGCCTCCTGAGTGCTGGGATTAAAGGCATGTGCCACCACACCAGGTGGTATAGTGGGTTCTTGGGGAGATGCTTCTTGTTTCTGTGGCCACAGCTTGGGTTCTGGAGCCAGGATCCATCCATCCCTGCCACACTAAGACCTACCATTGCTGAGCACATTGTCACATGCCTGGCACTGCCCTAAGCACATTGTTTATATGGTCAGCACAGTGATGGCCCCAAAGATGTCCACGTAGTCCCAAGAACCTGTAACTATGTCAGAGTACATGACAAAGAAGAGTTGGGGTTGCAGGTAGAATAAAGTCTGCTAATTAGCTGACTTCAAAATTCAAGGCTATCCCGGAGTATAGAGGTCAGCCATGCATATCACAGGAAAGGTCTTTTCCAGGTGCAGAAGCAGAGTTGGAGACAAGGGATCAGAAGATGCTGCGTTGTTGGCTCAGCCTAAGAAGGGTCCAAAAGTCAAGGAATGGCAATGCTTTCCGGGTGCTAAGAGAGGCAGGGGAAAGATTCTCCCTAGGGCACTGGTTCTTAACTCGCCTAATGCTGAGACTCTTTGATACAGTTCCTCATGTTATGGTGGCCCCTAACCATAAAATTCTTTTTGTAACTACTCCATAACTAACTTTGCTACCATTGTGAATCGTAATGTAAATAACAGATATGCAGACAGTCTTAGATGACCCCTTTGAATGGGTCATTTGACCCCCAAATGGGTCACAACCCACAGGTTGAGAAACGATGCCCAGAGCCTCTAGGAGGGACACTGTTCCTGTTTGCGCCATGATCAGAGCCCAGTGAACTCCAGTTTGTATTTCTGAGCTCCAGAGTCATGATGAATTTGTGTAGTCTGAGGCTACTCTGTGACAGTTCACTACAGCAACAGTTGGAAAGTTGCACAATGAGTCCTCACCTCTGCTCTCTGCCATGCTGTTCTGAGGGTGGCTAGGATTGTACTTTCACAGCTGAGCAATCACAGCCATACCTCAGAGGCTCCTGACCCATACCTGGGTCTGAGCCTGGAACCATATGACCATGTGACCTGAGATAAGTTATTCATTTCAGCCTCAAGCCAGGCCCAGGTCCAGTGAGGCCACAAGGTCCAATGAAACATTTTGGTTGTGAAATTTAGCAGGTGAGACGGGATGACAGCTGACTGCAAAACCTAACTTTCTAAATAAGTAAATCTGTGTGCAATGTATCAAAATTGAAATTAATACAAAGAGCCACAATGAGCACAAATTGAAATGTTAAGTAGACATAAGGCTAGGACCAACGTCTACAGTCATTAAAGCAAGGAGCATCTATCTCAATTCCGTAGGCCTCTGCTATGGGATAGCAGTTAAAGATCTACAGTGACTTGGAAATACAGAGCTTTTAGTGAAACCTCACGAAGTGAGAGCATCACTTCTCTAACAGTATGGCGGGTGGCTGAGAGTTCAGGGGCCTGTATCCGTTCCGAGTTCCCCCTCAGAGGTAGGTTGAGTCACCTGAACAAGTTACTCAGTATCTCATTGTTTGAGGCCCTTGCCGACTCTGCCTGGCTTTGTCTCATCTCCAGACTCACTTCTACCTTTCTTTTTCTTACAAATGTTTTCCCCCCTAGTCCTAACATTTCTTCTCCATCTGTCGTTTTGACCAGGTTGTTTACCTTTAGTGAGTTCCATCTCCTGAAAACCTTACTCATGTGGGTTTACCTGCAGCTGAATGTCAAGGTCCAGGCGATTCCAATCCACGAGACCATGCTGGCATATTTTAGCAGGTAATTCACCTTACTGTGGATTGATAAAATGGACATATCTTGGTTTAAACTATTTTAATTAATTATCCATTTGTTTATCTGGTGTACAGACGTACATGCCACCAAATGCACATAGAGGTCAGAGGACCACTTGTAGAAGTCAGTTCTCTCCTTCCACCATGCAAATCCCAAAGACTAAACTCAGGTTGTCAGGTCTGGTGACAAAGGCCTTTCCTCACTGAGCCATCCCTATATCCTGTTTTGTGTACCTGTTTTGCTTATGACATTGTGAGGAAAAAATGTCAGTACTATAACTTTCATTAGCATCATCTGGAGAGCATAGGGTGACCCCTATGACTATAGAATGCTTCCATGTGGTGGCTCACAGTTGTTTCACTATGAGATAACTACATGCTTCAGGAACTGCGCTCAGAAACGCCCGTGAGGCAGAAGGTAATAACCCTTTTGATCAGGAAAATGACCATGACCATGCCATTCTGACCTTAAGACATCAGGCCAGATGTTTTTGTTTTTGTTTTTGTTTTTAGATCACATATAAAACTCTGGGTTTTCTAGAAAAATGGAAAGCATTTGAATGTGCAAAAGTTTCCAAGCATGAGTCCAGTTTCTTATATTCTCTACACTTAAACAATCTAAAATTAGTATACCTAAACATTCAAATAAAAAATAACAATTAGAGTGATAATACCGAACGTCCTTTGAGTGTGTCTTACTGGGAAATCTTGACAGAGCTTTCTATTCATTACCTCTATCTGCACAATACTGAAGGGTTTTTGTTCATTGTAATATCTCTGTCTCTCTCTCTCTCTCTCTCTCTGTCTCTGTGTGTGTGTGTGTGTTGTATGTGCGTGGGTGTAGTGTGTGTATGTACATAGGTTTATGTGTGAGTGCAGGGTGTCTGTGCACAGCACACATGTGAAGGCCAACCTTGGGTGTTGGTCTTCACTTTCCACCTTGATTGAGACAGAGTCTCTTATTTGCTTCTAGATGCAATAGGTTACCTGGTCTTCAAGCTTCTGGGGATTCTCCTGTCTCTGACTCCTATCTCACCACAGGAACACTGGGCTATAGACATACATGCTACTCCACCTGTTCTCATGGGTTCTAAGGATCCAAACTCAGGTCTTCATACCTGCATACCTGCATGGCAAGTTCTTTACCCACTGAGGCAATTCCCCAAGTTAAGGTCTATTCTGGCTCAGATGCTAGGGTTTCACTCACTTCGTGGTGACTTAATATCCCTTCCTAGAGCACATATTAGTGGCCTCACCCCCCAACACATACACACACGCACATACACCATAATTAGATCCAAACCTGAAAGTTTCTCCATCCTAAGTGACCAGGTCTATCACAAGCAATTTGGGGGAATATTTAAGGTCAAACCATAACACTTCTATATTAAATGTGAAAGCACACCAATATCATCCAACATGGCAGGCGAGTGTAGTGACCCTGTAGTCAAAGACTATCCCAAGTTACTGTAAAGAATGTGCATTAGAAAGGAAGCCACAGGCAATCTTGCTTTCGGGAACAGGAATCTGGGCCTCTGAGTGTGATGAGGCACATTCTCTGCACATGGGAATTTAGCAGATAAGTATGTCTTCACATATTACTGAGCAGATTGACCTCTTTGAGCCAAGTTTCATCTGTATTGCTTTGAAACATTTCATCCATTCCTGGAACATCTGGGTACCACATTAACTACAATGCCTTCTCTTTTCCTGTCTTGTTATTTGGGGAAAGCTTCATTTAGTGGCAGGATTGTGTGTGCCGTGCTTGGTTTCTATATAATTTGCTTTGAACCCAAGTGCTTTAGTCCCACCTCCCCTCTCTTTAATATCCCAGAGTTGCTCTTTCCAGTGAGTCATGCCCACCACGAAAAATTGCTGCTCACTTCAGGTCAGCTCTCATCTTAGCACAGGGAGATAGGAAGTGAGCTATCATGTAGTGACTCATGGGAGCTGTGGTTGGGGTGTGAGGGAAATGTGCTAGAATGAGATGAAGTGCGAGCCTCTCCGCCAAGGATGGGCTTCATGGAGCTGGTCCACGGACCTCCTTTCCAGTATATAGTGCACATGGGCACTTCTCAGCATACTGACTTACATTTGACCCCAAACCTCATGCTTCCATCCACCAAACATGGCCCCAAACTCTAGATCCATCAGTTTTCCTTGGAACTGCTATTCACCTGTATCCACATCATCTCACTGGTCCAACCTAAGCAGTGATGATAGCGTCTTCTACTGGTGCAATACACATATTGATGAAATCATTTAAATGACAGTGTGTTATAGAAGTTTATTTTTAGTTGTGTATAAAATAATTGTTTGATGCACTGTTGGGTGAGGGGCTCCCTAGGTCTTATCATTTTGTAATGTTTGCAGGTGTTAGATTTATATGGGGGATGCTTGATTGCACATGATCTGCATGTGCTATCAGTAGAACACCTGAGGTGTTCTGAATCAAAAAAAACACCTGAGCTCAGATGCTCAGGGTTCCACTGTCCTCTGCCATGAAGGTGATTCCCTCTGCTGAGGTCTGGCAGGGATTGCACCAATGAATATGCCTCCACGTCTTCCTTGATAAGCCACCACAGCAGCATACTACTACAATGGTAATCTTAAGCCATCTTCTTGAGAAGAGATGGTGTGGACACTGAGGGCCACACATTATGGGGACCTCAACGTGAGACTGTCAGACTGTGACAACAGTGAGATAAGCTACATAAATACTAGAGAGCAAGGGTTTGCAGTCAACTGGAGAGGAGACAGAGCTACAGCTGTGGGAGCACAAGGCATCCTAAAGGAGACAAAGAACAGTAACCAAGAGCAACAGTCACATTAAACCCTTCCCCTTTTCATCTGTTCCAGCTTCGTCCTAAAAAAGGACACCAGAAGCAAATGTAGACATTTATGTCTAGCTATTTCTACTCTATTTTCTTTCCCTCGTGGACTTTCACAAAATGTTTCATTCACTCACTAAATACTTACTGAGCGTGTACCATGTGCTTGCTACAATGACAGGAGATTTCTTGATTCAACCGGGTGTTTTTGGAGCATCAACAATCTTGTTTTTATTGCTACATAAACAGGCATAGAAAAGGGACCTGTGTTACCACATAAGCACACATGTGAACACCCACATGCACACACATGCAACACACACAGGCATACACATGTGCATGCACACACATGCACATGTACAGACACACATACACACAGAGACACACACACACACACAAACCTTGGCACCTTATAGGCTGTTTCTTCCCAGTGATTATTTTAGAAAAGCCAACAGTCTGTCTAGAATTAATCTTAAGATCTCCTTATAAGGAAAGAATATATAAATGAAACTGATACTTTCCTCCACTGCAGAAAGGTCCCCAGCCCATTGCACTTACTGAAGAGTTCAGGAAAGCTCTATATCCATTTGTTTTTCTGTTGCTGTGGTAAAACACCGGCTCAAAGCAACTTGGAGAGGAAAGGGTTTATTTTAGCATACAGGTTACAACCCCTCGTGGAGGGAAGCCAGGCAGAGACTGTGGAAGAATGCTGCTTACTAGCTCACCCAGCTTGCTTTCTTGTGCCACTCAGGGTCACTTACCCAGGGGTGCTCCTGGGTGTTCCCACATCAACTGAAAAGCAACAAAATTCTCCCCCAATGTGCCTGCGGGCTGGTCTGATGGAGGCAGTTCCTCCACTGAGGTTCCCTCTTCTTAGGTGAGTCCAGTTTGTATGAAGTTGACAAAAACTAAAGAAATAGCTGGTAAAACTCATTAGCTCAGGAAAGGTCAACACAGGGAACTTTAGAGTTATTTTAAAGTATTATTCATTTGCTTGTTTATGTGTATGGGTATTCTGTCTGCTTCTATGTAAGTGCACCACACGCATGCAGTGCCCGCAGAGGACAGAAGAGGGCATAGGTCCCCTAGGACTACAGTTAAAGGCAGTTATGATCTGTCATGTGGGTGCTGGGAATCAAACTCAGGTCCTCGGGAGGAATAGCCAGTACCCTTAACTGCTGAGTTATCTCTCTAGCCTCTAAAATATTTTTGAAAACCAAACTGTAGAATATATATGTGGAAGATCACACAGACCTTAAGAGAATTTTCACATATTGTGTGACCAGCCCAGAGTACAGCATTATCCTGTTCTGTCTTAGAACAGCTCCCCCAGATCCTGTACTGGGGGGCAGGGTAGAGGTAGCATACTCTGGGACAAGGATTTCTCAGCACCCAGCTCCCATGCTCCCTACCTGGCCCATGTCTTCTCTTGTTCTGACTAAAGTTTCTGCCTCAGTTTCCCTTTGGTGTAGCTCTCTGGAGCCTGACTCTTCCATCTTCTCAGGCCCCTGGATATTGTAAGTCTGAGTCTTTCCCAGCTCTCCACTTCTCCAAGTAGCTTCTTGGCTTTCAGAAAATGGAGAAACAGCAAGACACCTTACAATGTCCTGAAGAGACAGAAGGAACATGAGGAGACTGGATGTCAGATTTCCTTAGAAAGGACAGCTGTAGCTGTCATTAGACAGGACCTTAGTGAATCTTGCCTGGTTTCCCCTTTTGGGGAAAAACAGTCAAGAGCTGTTTTCATTGTCAGAATGCTGTTAGACTGGTTCTTCTGTGTGGCCGACAGGGCTTGGCTTGACTGAAGAGGGTGGCAACAGCAGTCCAGGCCACGTGGATCTTGGAGATATTCACACAAACCCACCCGTGTATCAGGACCTGCACCACTGGCATCCCTATATATACACTGTAGGTGAATAGAGGGATGGAAGGATGGCAGGGACCAGACCATTCTGGTCAATGCACCCAACCCATTCTAAGACAAGTGCCAGGCACCGCAGGAGGCACACAGAACAGATACAAATCCCTTTCTTCCTCAAGCTTAGAGGAGGAAGCAGAGAAGCCATAGGTAAGGTGCAGGCTGGTGGAGATCCACCTTGGTCTGCATCCGCATCTTCCATTTACTCCACAAAAGCAATGGACCAGAATCTTAACCTTGACGCATGGAGGTGATCCAGATATGTCCCAGATGTGACATGAGGAAGGGGCCCATGAAGCCCTTGGCAGGAGGAATTGAGCAGTGGTGGCACCTTTGGACTATTGTGGAACTGTGTCATTTACCTCATGCTGGAGTTAGGAGTGAGGAGGCCATTTCCCGCCTCTCTGACCCATAAGGTGTCTAGGTCTTCTGTACTGAATTACATTTTGAATCAAAAGGCCATGATCTCTCCTCTGTTGTGAGCTCTTGCTCCCAAATGTATTTTTTTGAAACTTCACCTTAACGTATAATATATAGTTTTCAAATATTTCTCAGATAAGTGAAATAATTCTTAAGTCTTGCACTTTTTTTTTGTTTTTGAATTGCGGTCAAATGTCCATGTCATACAAACTTGCCCTTGTCGCCATTTTTCTATGTCTATGCTTCAGTGCTTTCCTTGCTGTCACAAAGTGAAGCTCCCATGCTCATTAGTCTAAGCCTTCTCCTTCCTCTCCTCACTCTGTAGACTTGACTGGCCTGTTCCTGAAGGAGTAGAGAGTTGTAGTTGTTCCCCTCGGTGCCTGGCCTGTGCCATGGTGTCTGAGGTGTTATGGTTTGAATCTGAAATGTCCCCCACAGGCTCATGTCTTAAATACTTGGTCCCCAGTTTGTGGTGTGTATGTTTATACATGTGTGTACATTTGTATGTGTTTGTGTTTGTGTACGTGTGTGTGTGTGTGTGTGTATATCTGTACTGAACCTAGTGTCACATGTATTCTTGTCATGCAGTGAGACACTGTGCTATAACTCCAGCCCTTTTTTTTAATTTTTAATTTTGAGATAATGTCTCACTAAGTTACTCAGACTGGACTCAAACTCAGTCTATAGTCCTTGTATAGTTCTCCATCCTCCTGCCTCAGCCTTTCAAGTAGGCTGGGTTACAGACCTGTGGATCCAGGCTTGCTTTTTGTGGTGCTCTTCTAAAGGCTATTAGAGTCCTTAACAGATGGGATTTGACTGGAAGGAGTATCTATCTGGCCTTGGAAGGTCATGCCTGACCCCGTTTCCTGCTTGTGTTCTTGGCTTCCTGGTCTGCCAGGATGTAAGGGGCCTCTACCACAGATTCCTGCCTACTGAGAATGGCTCCGCATGTCTTCTCCTCTGTCAGGGACTGAAATCTCTCTGAAGCTGTGAGCAAATACAAATCAAAACAACAAACACCTTTTTCTACTTTCATATGCTTCTGTCAGGTATTTTGTCATGGCAACAAACAAACAGACAAAAAGTAACTAATACAACCAGGTATAACATCTTCTAATCTGTCCACGGTATAGCACATGTCAGAATACTCAGGTTAGATTTGAAACGCAGGGCCAATAGAGCTTATGAGTCTCACATTTACTCATCAGGAAGGGAAACTGACTCCAGCCGACCATGGGAAGGAGGAAGTGAGAAAACTGTGGCTGCAATGATCTTTAAAATTACAGCCTGTGACCTCAGAAGGTGATTTGCCTCCAGTATCACCTTTCAGGAGGTCTGGAGGGAACCTACCTTGAAAGCAGGACCCAGAGGTGACCAGTTTGCATTTCCGTTTCCAGGAACTGTCTTCCCTAGAGGGGTCAGTCCCTAAGGATTGAGGAACTTTAGACAGTTTGCTCCTGAAAAGTAAGTGGCTGCACCATCAATGAGGTCTTTGCATAGACA
>JAMJFZ010002281.1:0-83183 GCA_026225945.1 Cricetomys ansorgei
GGTATCCCTTTTTCCAACAGTGCACAAAACAATTATTTTAGACACAACTAAAAATAAACTTCCACAACAGGCTCAAATCCTATTTCAGTCCCTTTGTAAGGTGACACTATAGTTATCTCCCAGGAGAGCAGTGACAAAATGAGTGTTGCCCTAGCAGGGTTTCTGGCAGAGGCCAGGTGTCCCGTGACTTAGTTTTCCTTGCCTGGCTGGAAGCTCACAGAACAGGCAGGGATCACAGGGTCCAAAGTGGATCATGTGGTTCCTGATCTGGTGCCTGACCTCTGAGTGGCGACAGCAGGTTGGTTATCTGTGCTGTTACTGAGTTAATCAATTTCAAGTGAACACTTAATTTTTAAAATACAATGTTTTTACAGTGGAGGGCAGTGTATGGAGTTAGGGAACAACTTGTTCTTCTACCATGTGGGTCCTAGGGATGGAACTCAGGTTGTCAGGCTTGATGGCAAGCACTTTTTTCTCATCAAGCCATCTTGTTAGCCCTCAAAGTTTAAAAAATTTTTTTTGTTTTTAAAGATGAATTTATTTTTATTTTAGTTGTATGAGTGTTTTTCCTTCATATATGTATGGACACTGTGTCCATGCCTGGTGCCTGAGGAGACCAGAAGAAGGTGTCAGATCCCCTGGAACTGGATTTACAGATGGTTGTGAACAGACATGTGGGTGCTGGGAACTGAACCCTGGCTCTTCAAGAACAGCAAGTGCTCTTAACCTCTGAGCCAACTTCCCAACTCCTTGTCTCACTATGTAGCCTACAGTGACTATGAAGTCATGGCAGTCCTTCTGCTTCAGATTCCGGGGAACACAGGGATGTGCTACCAGGTCCATCTGTAAGAATTCCATTTTACAAGCATCCCTAAGTGTCACAGACTTTGATCTGGGATTCTGGTGTCACAGGGACATCCAAATCTGCTGCTGTAAGACACATGAGGAGCCATGGAGAGGGAGTCTGTATTCTAAAGTGGACTGGGCTACTTCCTTTTTGTATTGAGATATTCATACCTCATATGAGATCAAGGCCCTGGTAGATGTTGGGTATTACAGCTAAAGTAGATGCGATAGTGGTTCCTTGACTTTTGATTATGAACCAATTTAAATTCACATTACAATGTAGGGTGGTGTTCGGGTGGGGGGGCTAGAGAGATGGCTCAGTGAGTAAGAGAACTTGCTGTTCTTGTCGAGGATCTGGGCTCAGTTCCCAGCATCTACACGCAGCTTGCAACTGTCCCTAACTCCAGTTCCAGGGGATCTGGTGCCCTCTTCTGGCCCTTATGGGCACCTGCATGCATGTGGTGGACATACAGGAAAACAGGCACACACGTGTACACATAAATAAAATAAATACAATTTTTAAATATGGAGGATGTTGGGGCCCAGGAATGTCAGCTTTTTATTTTTTCTAAGTCAGGACATTGCCTACTGCATATTATCACCTTATAAGAGGACATTTTAGCTGGGCCTGGTGGTGCATGCCTGTAGTCCTAACATTTGGGAAATGGAGGGAAGAGGATCAGGAGTTGGCCGCTTGAGGGCAGCCTGAGTTGCATGAGATCTTGCCTCAAAAAAAAACAGGGGCTGGAGAGAAGCCTCAGTGGCTAAGAGCGCTTTCAGAAGACCCGAGCTCTGCTCCCAGAACCCACAGTGGGCAGCTACCAACGGCCTGTAGCTCCAGTTCTGGGGGATCCAACACCCTCCTCTGACCCCTCTCTGGTACCCTACTCACTTGCTTCCCTCCCATAAATAAAAATAAAACCTAAAAAACAAACACTCTAAACAACAAAAAGTGTGTGTGTGTGTGTGTGTGTGTGTGTGTTTAAAAATGAAGAAAAATGAATATTTAAAAAGGAGCTTAGACATCTGTGCCAATTAGATTTTGCTAAATAACAAACCACCCTAAAGTTCAGTGGCTTTAAATAATGAAGAGAGATTACTGGTTGCCTCTCATGATTCTTAGGTGGATGTTCTAAGGTAATTCTGCCTGCATTTCTGGGCTCTGGGTAGGTGGCTGCCATGACCAAGGCCTCCCTTTGTGAGACCCTCACTTTGCCGAGGCTGGCCTGGGTAACGGTGATAGCCTTCAGCAGGGAAGGTCAAGCCTTTGTGAGTCTCTGCCATGTCCTGTGTTAAAGGCCCATTGGTCGAAACAGATTTTTTTTTTTGTGCACAGCCAGCTTCAAATGTGGAGAAATACATCCCATGTCTGCATGCAGTCTTGGGGGACTCTCACTGGCAAACTCACATTTTTAGGGTGCACAGACAGAGACAGAAGGGGAAGTTTGTGGGTGCTTTTGCCACTGATCACACCCTTCTGCCCCAGGAGATTGTTGTAAGGGTGGAACATGGAGCAAATGAGAGTGCTGGGTTTTGCTCTTAGAGACAGGGTCTTGTTATGAAACACAGGCTGACTTGGAACTTTCCATTCTCTTCTGAAACCCCGAGTGCTGAATTGCAGATGTGGGCTACCCCCTAAACCTGAGAGGTATCAGGGGCATTAGAGGTGATTTTGGAGCCAGGTGTGGTGGTGCATGGAAGCTGGACAGATACTTGGGATACATGAGATATTGTCTTAAAAGCTGAAGGAAAAGGGAAACGACCCTAACCTGAAGGCTAGGAGCAGACTGTGCTTCTCACCTACTGTAAGTGTCATTAGAGGGAAGCAGTCTCTCAGAGTTACCATAAGCTCTGAACTTGATTATAGATGAACATCTTCATAATTATGAAACTAATTGTTCTGATGGGCAAGCTGATAGGGGTTAAGCCCAAGGCTAAGGAGGTCTTTTGTTTGTCTGTCTTCCCTTTCTCCCCTTTTCTTCTTTCCTTCCCTCCCCTTCCCTTCTTTTCTTTCGTCTCATGTAGCCCAGGCTGGCCTTGAACTTGATATATAGCTGAGGATGACCTTGAACTCATGATCTTCCTGCCTCTACTCCCCAAATACTGGGAGTATAGGCCTGCCACATGGAGAGAACAGCTTTGTACCACATTTACCACTGTCCCAAGTAAAACTGCGACTCCCTTCATGTTTTCAAGTTCGAAAAGATCCAGCAGCTGACCGGTGCTCCTCACACCCCTGTTCCCACCCCGGACTTCCTATTTGAAATCGAGTACTTTGACCCAGCCAATGCCAGATTTTATGAGACCAAAGGAGAACGAGACCTGATCTATGCTTTCCACGGCAGCCGCCTAGAGAACTTCCACTCCATCATCCACAACGGCCTGCACTGCCACCTGAACAAGGTGGGCCTGGGGCACCCTGCTGAGGAGCATGGGAGGGGGTGCTGGGCCCCAGTTGGTAGCAAGTGCAGGGTAGGTGGGCTTACTGAGGTCATAACACTGCTCTGCAGACCAGCAGCACTGTCTGTCACCTGGCAGCCTGGGGAAACAAAGCATCTCACCCACTGCTGACCTTCTGAATCCTGAGGCCTCCCAGGATTTTGACAGGATCTCTGGAAAATTCCCATGCTGTTTATGGTTGGGGGAGCAGCAGTGGCTCCTGGCCTTAGCTCTACATTTAGATCACTTGGGAAGCTTTTAAAAATCCCAGGGCTGGGACTGGAGAAGTGGCTCAGGAGCTAAGAGAACTTGCTGCTCTGGCATAGGATCTAGGTTCAGTTTCCAGCATTGACAGCACAATGGCCTATAGCTCCAGTTTCAGAGGATTCAACACCCTCTTCTGGCCTCCGTGGGAACGCCACATACCTGGTGCCCATACAGACAAGCAGACACACAAACATACACATAAATAAAAGATTTAAAATAAAGAAAACAAAGACACCAGCACCAGAGCACTTGGGATGTAGCCTGGTTGGTAGAATGTCTATTTTGTATGCTGTAGGCCCCAAGTTCAATCCCCAGCACCTACATAAGTTGGATGTGGTGGTGACCACCTATAATCCTAATACTAGGGAAATAGAGGCAAGAGCATCAGAAATTCAGCGTCATCCTGGACTACATAAGGCATTTGATGTTAGCCTGGGCTACATGAGACCTTGTCTCACAAAAACAAATGAAAATCCCAGTGCCAGCTGTATCCCAGAGCAATTAATTGAGATCTGGGTGGGGTGGGGGCATCAGTGTGCTTTGCCAACTTTCCAGTGGTCTATGTGTGACCAGCCCTAGTCACACAGTGAAGACCCTGCCTGGACCAGCAATGAGCATCACATGGGAGCACCTTGTTGGCAATGTAGAGCCAATATAGTCAGAACCCACACTTCAACAGGATCCCCAAGTGACCATAAGCATACTGCCAGCCCCGAGATTCACCAAGAGGAGGTTCCTCCCCACAACTGTTTTCCTCTTATTTTTATGAGTCAAAATTGTGTCAGTGCCTTCTTTCTCCTGACACTTACTCTGCCCCTTAGGAAGGAGTAGGAGGAAAGTGACATTCCGGGGTCTGTAGCTAAACAGACATGGCTGCCATGTGGGCCTGGGCAAAGGGACTTCAGCCATTCGGGTCTGTTTCCTTTTCTGTGGCATGGGTGCTCACTGCCCTCTGAGCACATGCGAGGATGGGAGGGGCTGATGTGTACAGAGGCTTCAGGAGAAGCCGCAACTGCTATTGTGGGCCAGAGAGAGGGCATCTGAGGTAGTGGGTGCTATGGGCCCTCCCCCACAGAGCAGCCTCTGCCTTGTCTTGGTGGGCTGGCTCCCTAGCTGGGGCTCAGCTGGGGCTGATGCAGCCCTGAGGCTAGAGCAGCCACTTCCAGGCCTGCTGGATCTGATTAGTGCTGGTGAGTTTGCTGAGGATAGCGGCTTGTTTATGCTGGCCTGGAGCTCACTGTCATGGCAGGCTACTGGAACCCAGGGCTCTGTTTTACCCTGGAGCTTGCCTGGAGAAGCTGTCTGAAGTGTATTGTCTCCTGCACTAAACCTTCATTGAGGGCCCAGGCGGTTTGCTGCTTACGTGAATCTAGGGGCCTTGGTAAATGGATTTTACCAGGTCAATCTCTGGCCTCTCCTTGGGTTTTAGTGAAGGGCTCCTTGAGTTAACTCAGTACCAGGGGAAGCTGTGGAGTTATTGTAAGGATGGAAATGCCCTAGGACTCTCTGCTCACAGCAACCTGGCACAAGGAACTGAATATATATATATATATATATATATATTATATATATATATGTCTTAAGTAGAAGATTAGTGTGTGTGTGTATGTGGGGGGGGGTGAGATGATTCAACAGGTAAAGGTGCCTGCTGCTGAGCCTGATAACCTGAGTTCGATTCCAGGCACCCACATGGCAAAGGGAGACCCAGCTCCACAAGCTGTCTTCTTACCTAAGCATTATGCCATGGCACGCACACACATACACACACAGACACACATACAGATACACGCACGCACGCATGCACACACACACACACACAGATACACACATGCACACACACGCACATACACACACACACACGCACATACACACACGCACACACACACACAGATACACACATGCACACACACACACACACACACGCGCACGCACACAGAGGGAGAGAGAGAGAAAGAGAATAAATATTTTTTAAAAGAAGAGAAAACTGATGTGGAGTCTGATCAGAGGGTGTTCATTGTCCCTGGAGATGATCTGTGTCAGCTTTTGAGAGATGGGGACATTGCCTAACCTGGCAAGGGAGCTTTCCAAAGGTCAAGCAGAGGTTTGTTTCATTTGCTCCAAGCTTTATTTACCACTGTGACAGCCACTGAGTAGGAGGATATTTCTCAGTTCCAGAGCAGAGGATGTACTTCAGTGACCCCGACCTCTTCAGCCCAGTGCACCTTAAGAGACTGGGACTCAGGTCCATAGGCAGCAGTCAGATTTCAGCTTGAGTATCAAAGTCCGCCTGTTAATGGAAGCTACTGGAATGTGATGAGAGGGGTTCTGACTCAGTGCGACTAAGCACCATGAAGGATGTTACTGTGACTGCAGTAGTGATCAATTATCGGTACCCACCATAACCAAAGAAGACCGTGTTCCCTGAGCCTGTTGTAGGCTCCTCTTGCCAGTACTTCACCTGCCATTCTTCCTTAGGGAGGGAACCAACTTAACACCCCTTGTCAGGCAGCTGCAGCCTCGAGTCTTGGATGTTTTCGTAGTCCACACCAACTCAGAGTAAGATTCACTCTGCCCTCATGTCAGGTCCCTCATTTGTCCCAGTTTCTGGTCTAAGAGACTCATTTCCTTTTCAAGCAATAGGATTTGACTTTGCTTTTCAAACCCATAAGCATAGCTATGTTCAGTGCATGGATGTAAAGGGGATTACTCTGTCCATTATAACAGCAACCCCTGTGATGGCGTATCCATGGCTCCCACCATCGCTTGCGCACCAGATGGCCTGCTCATGCTCGCTTTTTGTACATTATATCTGTTTTGTTTTTTTAATTGTATTTATTTGTGTGTGTTGCTGAGGATCGAACCAAGGGCCTGCGAATCCTTAGGCAAGGGCTCTACCACTGAGCTACAGCCCAAGTCCTACCCTATGTCTTTGAATCATAATTATAAGCTTATCGAGGAGAAACTATTACCACCATTTTGTAGATGTAGAAACTGAGTCACAGAATTTATGTAACTCATTGGAATGTTCAAACTGAGGTCTGTTTGAACTCTGATATCATTGTTGTCTTTTCCATTCAACCTTGACCACAAGGTACAGCTCATTTGCCAGGCTAGGTGGCCAAATCCATGGTCAGTTAAACTGTTGTCAGATGGGAATGTGTTCAGTAAGAAGCCCATGATGACAGCAGAGGTTATTTGATCTTATTGTCTTACAGAGGTTGGGGGGCATGAAGAATTTTGTGTTTACAGCACTGTGGAAGAAGGACATGTGCCATCTTGTGACGCCAACTCTCCTTTCACTCCTGTGTGTTTCTTTTCTGTTCCCCTCTGCTATTCCAGACATCTTTGTTTGGAGAGGGGACCTACCTCACGAGTGACTTGAGCCTGGCCCTCATTTACAGTCCTCACGGCCACGGGTGGCAACATAGCCTCCTTGGCCCAATCCTTAGCTGCGTAGCCGTGTGTGAGGTCATCGATCATCCAGATGTCAAGTGTCAAACCAAGAAGAAGGGTGAGTGAGCGCGTGACTCAGGCTGGATGCAGGCATTTGCTGTGGCCCAGGGGTGGAGGCTGGATCGGTCCAGAGCAGTGCAGGACAGAGGCTGGCCTTCAAGAGGAAGATGTCATCTCAGGGGCTGAGCACATGATAGAAAAAGGTCACGTACTACAGGTCAGGGAGTTCCGGGAGAGGGGCTGACATGGGGCAGCTGAGTAGGTCCAAGTGACCAGGAAGAGTTCTGGGAAGGAGGCAGGATTTGACAAATGGAGGCTGGAGAGATGGCTCAGTGGTTAAGAGCATTTGCTGCTCTTCCAGAGGACTTGAGCTCTGTCCCTAGCACCCACACCGTGGGATTCACAACCAACTGTAACTCTAATTACAAGGGATCTAACACCCTCTTGGTTACCAGACATTCATATGGCACACACACAGAACACTCACACATGTAAAAATTAAAAAGGATTAGACAAATGGAAGCAAGTACGTAAGGTGAGGGCATGGCTCCTTGAGAGTCAGAATTTGCTATCATTGCTGGGCACTCGGCATCAGCAGAACTGGGTACATACTTAACATTCAATAAATGTTTGCTAACAAAAGCTAAGGGTAGTGGGCACAGACGCTCTGAGCTGCACCTGACTGCTGGAATCCTTGGATGGCCAACGGGGCGTCTGAAACCATGGACTCTCCAGGAGCAGAGAGCTAGCAACCACCTCAACTCCGCTGCCCTGTGCTGTCCCTAGACCATATGTCCTGTGCTTCCCTCTGGGCCCCCCTCCTCCAAGGCAGAAGAGTCATAGGACTATCGTTCCAGTCTCCAAACTGGGCTGTTGGCTTTTCTAAGAAGAGGTTAATTCAGGAAACGGACTGTTCTGGCCTCTAATGTGAAACAACTGGATCCCAAGGAGCAGGCCCAGGTCTGACACCACCTCCCAAAACCAGACAGCAAGAACGCTCACTCACATTTGTAATTCTTAGCAAGCTTGCACACAGTGACATTAAACAGCAAAACAGAACCTCTTGGCCTCTGCTGCCACAGAGCCCTGGCTTGTATCTGGTAAAGCTTTTTCATGTTATTAAAAGAAAAGCTGAGTGCTTTCTCTCCTTCCCTCTCTCCCTTTCAGACCTGAGATACAGCTCAGTGGTAAAGTACTTGCCTAGCCTGTGCATGGCCCAGGTTCAGCATTACAGACATACACATAAAATCCACAACAAAAAAGCCTGACTCTCAATTCATAGGAAATAGAATGAGAAGGACCAGAAGATCAAGGCTAGCCTTAGCTATATAGTGAGTTTGAGGTCATCCTTGGCTACATGAAACCCAGTCTCAAACAAAATCCTGAAAAATAAAAGAATAAAGCCAGGCATGGTGGCACACGCCTTTAATCTCAGCACTTGGGAAACAAAGGCAAGCTGATCTCTGTGAGGACAAGACTAGCCTGGTATATGTAGTTCCAGGCTAGACAGAGCCATGCAGTGAGATCCTGTATTTTTGTTGTTGTTGTTGTTTTGTTTTGTTTTTTGTTTTGTTTTTTTTTAAGACAGTGTCTCACTGAGTTTAAAGTGCTGAGTTTAAAGTGCTGGAATCAAAGACATTTGCCACCAAGCCCCATGGAACTAAATGTTCTAGGAACTCAAACCTGGTGTGGTTTATTCAAATACCGCCTACACCCTGGGTATGTGGCTCAGTTGGTAGAGGGTTCTGGCAAGTGTGAGGCCCTGAGTTCTACTCTCAACACAGCATCAACCTGCTGTGATGCTACAGGCAGGAGGGATCAGAAGTTCAAGGTCATCCTTAGCTAGGTACTGAGTTCAGATACATGACTTGTCAATAAATAAGCAGCCCTACTCCAGCTTTGCTCCCTGAATCTTCGTCCTGGTCCTAGAGTGTGTGATGCTCATCTGCTATTTCAGCCTTCAGTTTGCTTCTGCCTTCTGCTTTCTCCATTCAGCGGGTTTATTTGCTTCTCTTATATTTTGCTATTCTTTTTTTCTCGTTTATCTGCCTGTCAGAGTCTCCTCTCTGTGACGATTCACATATGAGCACAGACCCATTCCTTGGCCCACTGACCTTCTGTGCTTCAGGACCACAAACTTTGACCCCTTTCTGGGTCCTAATTTGCTCCTTTTGTTATTGTGTTCCCTATACCACCCCACACCCCACTGCACAAAGTGTTCTTTCTCTCCTTTTTCAGATTCCCAGGAAATGGACCGCAGCAGAGCGAGAATCAAGCACAGTGAAGGAGGAGACATTCCTCCTAAGTACTTTGTAGTCACCAATAACCAGCTTCTTCGAGTCAAGTACCTACTGGTGTACTCCCAGAAGCAGCCCAAGAGGTAAGAAGATGGTCCCTGAATTCGGGTTAGGAGACTGGCTGGCTGCATTCAGTGTCTGTCATCAGCTTCTCTCCTCCCCCAGCCTCCTCCGATAGAAGGCATGTGCCCCACAGTGCAGGACAGCTGAGGGAAGAGGGAAGTCAGAGATGCATGCGACTCTGCCTCCACGGGGGACCAAACGTTCTAGTGGAGAAGATCGATCTGAAAACTGCCCTGTTTGAGGGGCTGCATGAAGTCAAACTAGGGATCCCTGGGCCCATGATTTGTCTGAACTCCATTCCAGAGATTGAGCCTAGAGGCAAGATGGGAACCAAGTGGTGGCTGAGAATGTGCAGCTCAGCTCAGCCACTTCCCATGGTGACCTTCTGTGGACCTCAAGCTTCGTCTTAATCTCGCTAATGGGTTGATGTCAAGGATGTAGCTCAGTGATAGAGTGCTTGCTCTGCATATATAAAACCCTGGGTTTAATCCCCAGCGTTGCAAAAGGTATAAAATAAATCAGTGAATAGAGGAAAAGTGTTGAACCCAGCAGCAGATGAGGGGACCACGGTGGAGGTCTCCCCCTATTCTACCAGCGTGGTAGAAGGAGATGTTCACAGTCCTCAGGGCGGACTGTCATTTTGCCATCTCACCACATTGTTGGAGTCTGGGGTGAAGCTTCTGCCACACCCACAGAAAAGAGGTTGCAGAGGATGTGTGTACGTGTGCGCGTGTTTGTGCGTGCGCACCCTTGCCCACAAAAGCCGGAAGAAGATATCCAATCCCTGGAGCTGGAGTTACATGCTGTCTACTTGAAAACCTCCATTCTTAACTAATTCTCCCTAGGGAGCATTTTCAGTGCAAGTTTGGATGGCTGAAGACACCTCCCAGAGTATCAGAGAGATTCCCAGGCTGGTAAGAGCGATGCCACCAAGCCTGACAGCCTGAGTTCAGTCCCTATGACCCACATGGCGGAAGGAGAGAACTGACTTCACACACATGTACGTGTACACACACACACACACAGACACACACACACACACACACACACAAATTAATTAAAAAAAAAGACATTTCCCCAGCTCAAATTTTTATCTATTCCTATGTAAAAGACCTTTGCTAAGTAACTTGTCACCATCTGGGGAGACACCCTGAACTGGGGCATCCTTCTAGATACCAAAGCCTTGCTTAAGAGAAAGTAAGTTATAAAAGGTAATAGAGGAGCTAAAACAGGAAGAGTGGGGTGAGCTCATTGCATAGCTGTCTTTGTGCATTTAGAAAATGTTCTGTTGAAAGGCACACTGGCGGTGCCAGGGCAAACAGCCCCGTCTCTCCAGCAGAGCCGCACGAAGCTCACACGAAGCTGCACTCGGCTCACAGAGGATGAAATCCATCATGTCGTGTTCTCCAAGCCAGAACTTCGTGCATACACTTAAAACTGTTTTTCACGAGTTGCCAACACTCTTTTCCCTTCTGGGCAGGGCCTCAAGCCAGCTCTCCTGGTTGTCCAGCCATTGGTTCATCGTCATGATGTCTCTGTATCTGCTGCTGCTGCTCATCGTGAGTGTCACCAACTCCTCAGCTTTCCAACACTTCTGGAATCGAGTGAAGAGATGATCCCAGGTGCTTGGAGTGGGGGCCACTCGCCGAGTGCCTTATGGAAGCTTGTCCTCTACCTCCTGCATCTCACATCCGGCCAGTTGAGTCTGGAGACCAGTTGCCAGGGGATACACAGGACAATTTTCATATGCCATAAATGTACTGATTGATGATGTGCCCAGCTACAGTCCAGTCACTGAGGATACCCCCCCCCAGCCCCTCACTTGTCAGTTTCAAGGGTGCCCTCCCATCTGCTTCTTCCTAAATAGTCTAGGGAAGTGGCTTTTCAGCCAGGGCCAAAGGAAAAAGTCTTGTTGAATTTAAAAGCAAAGTGTCCAAGCTGTCCGTGGCGTGTTTACAATCACTCAGATGGAGGCTGGCCCTTTTTCTAATGCCTTTTGGAAGGCAGAGCATGTGCAGTGGGGATGATAAATCATTGGGCGGTTGCCTTGTTTTGACTCGAGACACCCAGGAGGGGCAGTTGTGTTTCTCATAAAAACCAGTGGGACAGTTTGGGGATTCCATCAACTTTAGTCTGCGGGTGCAAAAGCATTTTAACAGTGTCCTCAGATCAACAAACAATCTCTGCTACAGCCGTACCTCTCCCTTCTTAACCACATAAGAGAAGGAGCCACGGGTGGGCATAACAAAATGCAGACTTAACAACTAGCAACTCAGTCATCTTTTTTTCTACAAATGACCAACTGATTATTTCAGCCGAAACGGAACCAAATGTTTGTTTTGTTTTAGTTTGTTTTCAATTCGCTGTTTAACAAATTAGCCCTGTGAGCCGAGTAAAAAGGGAGCTGTCTACACCTAGAGCTCTAAGTGGCTCAGATCCACAGCCTCTTCCCTGGCTCTGTTACAGGGAGAAGGATCCAAGCCATAGGCTCGCTCGGTCCGCGTTCCCACGAAGCTGCCTTGATAAACAGCACTCTAGGCCTCCAGGGGCCTGGTGGCCTTCAAGACAGAGGCCTGCCTCAGTGGGTCACAGATCTACACGGCTGAGTCTCCCTCAGAGGAGTCACCTTCGGGACTCAGCCTGAGCTTTGTAAGCAGCTGTCCTTGCTGTTCTTCGTCCCCTCCTTCTTGCCAGGCTTCAACGGGGAAAAAGCCCTGTCGACTGGGGGTGAGCTTTCCATAGAGAAGGAGGGAATCTTTCTTTCCTACAACTTGTAAAGTTTGTGAAAAAAGCCACTGTTATGGTTTTTAAATCAAATAGTGGTACATTTAAAAAAATAATAAAGATATTTTCCTAATACCAAGTTGTCTCCGTGACTGTCCACAGCCTCGGCTCAGGTCAGCTGTACTCAGTGTTAAAAACTGTACCTTCCATCTTCATGGTGGACACGAGCAGTGCACCAGGGTAGCTAGTGAGTGGAACCCATAGTCGATAACCTCACAAATGTGAGCACCTACTGTGCGCTATGCATTAGGAATACAAGTAGGATCAAAGTCAAAGCCCTTGCCCATCAGGAGCAGGCAGTCCAGCAAGGTGGGCAGATGGACTTTTCAGGGGGAAGCTGGCATCCTGGGAGGTTATAAAGAAGAAACACTCTATAAAGAATCCTAACATGGTCTGGGGTCAGGAAATATAGAGCCAATACCATAGACTATATACGTGTGTTGATTTTTTCTTATCTCTGTAACAGGCCTTGTGTACTTTAGCAGATAAGGCTCTGAAGACAGGCCCCGAAAGTTTAATAGCTTGTCCAAGGTTATATCAATAGGAAGTGTCTGAGCTGGGAGTTGAACCTAGGAGGCTGGTTTCTCATATCCATCCTCAGGACTAGGACTATAAATCAGGTGGTGAGTGCTTGCCTAGCATGCACAAAGCCACATGTTTGATCCTGAGCACCACATCAAACAGGACACCCGTGATAAAGTCACACCAACCTGCATTAGCTTTCTTATTGCTGAGACAAAATTTCTGAAATGGACAGCTAGAGAGAGGAAGGATTGATGCAGGCTTATGGTTTCTGGTTTCCAAGATCGTAGCCCATGATGGGAGAGAGAGACAGAGACAGAGAAGGGTCTAGGACAAGACAGTCCTGTACCGCATTCCCAGATCTTCCTCCAGCCAAGCCTCATCTGAAGTTTTTTGACACCATCAACTGGGACCAGGAACTGAATTCATGAACCTATGGGGGCATTTCATAGCTAAGCAACAACACAACTTCATTGCCTTCTCTCACAAATCATAGAGGTTGCACTCAACTGAAACCTAAAAGAGCAATCAGTGTAGGTGAAGAGAGACAGGAACAGTGTCTCAAACAGTGGGAATGTACAAATAGCAAGAGTTCCCAGAGAAGCAGAAGGGAGGAAGGAGATGAAGGACTGAGCTGGAAAGTGGATAAGGTAAAGCTGAGGAGAATTTTTGTTTGTTTTTGTTTTGTTCTGAGACAGGGTTTCAGGTATTCCAGGTTGGCCTTGAACTTGCTACATAGTTAAGGATTACGCTGAACTTTTGCCTCTACCTCCTGAGCGCAGAGATAATAGGCCTAGGACACCAGGTCTGGTTTTACTTTTTGGTTTTTTAATTTTTATTTTTATGTGTATGGGTGTTTGCCTGCATGTGTATCACATGCATGCAGTACTCATGAAGGCCAAAAGAGGGCACCAGATCTCCTGAAACTGGAGTTACAGAAGTTTATAAGCGGCTGTGTGGATGCTGGGAATTGAACCCCAGTGCTCTTTACTGCTGAGCCATCTCTCCAGCCCTGGTTTTAAGTTTTTCCAAATGTTTTGAACCCAGGCCCTTGCTCATGCTAAACAAGCAACTACCACAGAGCTGTATTCCCAGCTCCCCTTCTGGTTTTAAAATTAATCAAAATGTTTATGAACTATGGGTCTGAAGCACTGTGCTTTTGTCTAGCGAATGCACCAGCCCTGAGACGAGGGTCTCAGGAGGTGGTGTGAGACTGCTGGTACTGGAAATGATCAGGGAGGAAGGAGACAAGCCCTGAAAGACTCAGCTCCACTTACTCCCAACCCTAAGTCCAAGACAAATGCCATAGGAACAGCTGCTCCAGAGAAGGCGAGCTGGAAGCCCTGGAGTGGGGCTCAGGAGGAGAAAGCAGTTTTCCTCTCTGTCTAATACGCCCACTGGGGAAGAACACACCCGGGTAGTGGATGGCCGAGGAGGTCAGATGGGGGCTCTGGTGCCACCACCGCACACTGGGGACCCCTGCTGCCTTGGCCTTGTGAGAAGCACCACCCCCAACTCTTATCAACTGCAAGTCAAGTGTCAAGTGAACCTCACAGGTAAGAAGCCAGTTTTGAAGAGCCCAGAATCCTGTGAACTACTAGTGGGTGCCTGCACAGATGAGAGGAGAGAGAAGCGGATGTGATTCAGCGTTGGTTCTGATTAATTCATTCCATTAACCGGCGATTGCCTCCGGAGCCAGGGCAGGGGTGGGGAGTTGATTTAAAGAGCCGGTTCAGGTGTTTTTCTTTATAACGTGGCCGAATCACTTCTGCACCCATCCATTGCTAAGCCCAGGAGGTTTGTGTTGGCATAGAGTCTGCCACACTCACCCTCCCCGTTGCCATGGTGACTCTAGAGCTGGACTCGGGTTCTTGACACACAAACAGGACCACACCCCTCGACAAGCCCCTCACACACTCCCCCACCCCTCTCTCCACTGTCTCACCACGTGCCCCCTCTCACCGCACACCCCTCCTCCGTCCCTTGGCCTTTGCTTGGTTTTTGCCATTGTCCATCTCACCATGGGTTTTTGTTTGTTTCCCAATGTCTGGGGCTGCGCACCATGGAGACGGTGTCCTGAGCTGCCTCTAGCCCTGATCTAGTTAGAAGGAGCCCCTCTGTTTGCTTGTATCTCCAACCTGATGTTCAGAACATCCAAAACAACTTCCAACATTCCAGAGCAAGATAGAAACCACTGTCCCCACCCACTCTGCTGGCGCCCTGGTCCACCTGGAAAGGGTTTTTGAAAATTTCCAGTGTTCTACTGCAATGTTCATGTACTGGAGGGAGAACGGCATCTACTGAGCATTTTAGACCCAGTGAGCTGCTCCATTGTGTGAAGTTGATGTTTTCTGCATTAAAAACCCACTGGAAGCTTCCTGAGGGCCAGGCTTTCTGGTCGAATATGTTTGTCTCAGTCAGTGCACTTAAGAGAAATTTGTCGAGTGAACAGATGAAAAGATTCATGGAATCCACACACACCCTCGAATGGTGGGTGAGGGCTCCCGAGGAGGCTGTTTCTTGGCTTCAGCAAAACCTGCTTGCTGTGTCCCCTCGGGTTAATGAGGTGGCAGCACAGAGCCCCAGGTTTCATTTTAAAGTGGAATGGTCCTAGAAGGTTGAAAATTGTTGATTTTGAAGCTTATTCACACATTGGCCAATGACTGATAGCAAAGACTTTTTAACTGGGTGTTGTGCTTACACTTGTAATTTAAATACCCAGGAGACAGTGGGTATCCCAACCCTTGGGAGGCAGAGGCAGGCAGATGTCTGAGTTTGAGGCCAGCCTGGTCTGCAGAGTGAGTTCTAGGACAGCCAGGACTACACAGAGAAACCCTGTCTTGAAGAAAAACAACAACAACAAAAACAAAACAAAAATACGTACTAGACTGAGGCAGGAGGATTGCCACAAGCTTGAGGCCAGCCTGTGCTACAGGTCCATCCATCTCTCTTTTTTATTTTTTTGAGTTCCAGGCTAACCTGGGCTAAGGTGTGAGACCATCTCAAAATAAAAACTCTAAATATTCAAGAAACCCAAAGCCAAGCCTTTCTCCAAAGAGCTTTAGTAATGAGCTGGGAGCCAATCTCAGCAAGAGGAGTTTTGCAGATCAGAGACTGGGGACAGCAGACTCACACGTGGCTCTGTCTGCATTTAGCCAAAAGAGAACCCCATTAAAAACATATATTCTTCCAGACCCTTCCAGCCAGCTTTAATGACGTGGGGTCAGGTCAGTCAAACTGCAGGAAGGAGGCAAGGCCAGTCTGAACTACTGGACTCACAGATTGCAAACTGGCTTAAAGATTCCACTGGTCTTGGGCAAACACAGGTACAAGTATGTCCATATGTAAGTCTGCCGGACTTCAACTATAGTATTTACTTATTTATTTTTAAAGATTTATTGTATTTGTGTGTGTGTGTGTGTGTGTGTGTGTGTGTGTGTGTGTGTGTAGGTATGTGTAGGTATGTGAACATGAGTGCAGATGCCTTTGGAGGCCAGGGACAGTTAATCTCTCTGAAACTGAAGGTACAGGCGATTAGAGGAGCAGAACCTGGGTCCCCCTCACCCTGTGGGTACTAGGAACCATACTCAAGTCCTGTGGAAGAGCAGTACATACTCTTTTTCTTTTTCTTTATTCTCTCTCTCTCTCTCTCTCCCTCTCACTCTCCCTCTCTTTCAAGATAGGATTTCTCTGTTGTAACTCTGGCTGTAGATCAGGCTAGTCTTGAACTCACAGAGCTCTGCCTGCCTCTGACTCCTGAGTACTGGGATTAAAGGCATATACCACCAGCACTGGGCTAAAACACATACTCTTAACAGCTGAGCTGCTGAGTCTATCAGCCGCCACCAAGCATAGTTCAGGGTGCTAGGAAAGTCTCATCCTTTTAGCTCCTTGATTCCCTAGTTTCCTCTGCATCAGGCCACCTGTTCTTGTTGCCTGGGATCCACTCGCCCTTCTGGTACTGTACTCCGACTTCTCCTCCAGGGCATCAGCCCCATTTCCTACTCTCCCTGGATCCTGATAAAGCAGACTGGCTGTTTTTCCAGTCACCATCTGAATAAGCAGTAGTTGGGTTCAGATGTGGGCATGTGACCCAACCGGACTGTAAAATCACAAGATGAAGTCCCGATTTGTGGATGCTCCTGAAATAGAGACTGTGCTTCTCCTGGTCCAGTATGTGAGGGACCAGGAAGAGGCTGGCAGAGTCTGCCAGTGTAGCCTGGCATGGCATGAACTCCATCCTGCCGCCTCTGCCTCCCCAGTGCTGGGCTTACAGGCATGTGCTAGCCTGCCTGGCCCGACTGCCACCCCACTGCCACCCTGCTCCCCTGTAAAGTCTCAGACTGATGCCAACACAGTGGGAATCAGAGCACTGAGCCTGTGATGCTATTTGATACTGAAACAGAGGTACTTAAAACCAGGCCTTTCGCTTGGTGATCAACGTATCCTTTGTGATTTAACAAAGTTAGATTGGGTCTGGTTAGAAATAAAGGTTTGTGCATAGGGGGAGGAGACCCACAACCGATGCCCTCAGCCGTCCTGGATTCTCTTTACTTTTGGTGTAAATCTATGAATTATGAAAAAAAAAAAGTGACTGCTAATCTGGTGAGTCCAGATCACTGAGATTTGATGATCCCATGATGCGCTCAACTGTTCACAAAATGACACACGGATCCCAGGAAGCCTGGGCTCCGGAGTTGGAATAATAATGGAGGCAGATGGGCGCAGGCCACCCCTGGAGAAGCTGTTGGAGGGAGAAAGAGCTGGGTTGATGGTGAAGGAAGGCTGTGGTGCCAGCACCAGGCCCAGTGGGCAGAAGTTCTCCCTCTCCAGAGCCCTTAGCTCTGCCTAGTTAAGCAGGGGCCACCTGGGGTGCCAGGAGTGGACCCATGGGAGTCTCTCCTATACCCACTTATTAACCGGAACCCTGCACTCAGCACTTGTCTCCTACCTAGCCCAGCCACTGCAGACGCAGGAAGCGACCATGAGGCCCACAGGGCACTGAAGGAGGGGCCTGCTGGTGTGTGTGTGGGGGTGGGGGAGGGAAGACCCCTCCCTTCCATCCCTGCTGCCTGCTCAGAGCTTAAACCTCCAGCCTGCTCGGATTAAGTTCTTCAAGACCACAAATCCAGAGGCTGCCAGCAGCGAAATCCTTCTCTATTGTCTGAATTATCCCAGACGTCATAGATTAAACACTCTCCGCTGTCTAGCCAGCTGTGCTGAGCAGTATTTCTGTCTTCCCTGTCTAGCTGACGGGGCTACAGTTCTATGTCCACTTCCAGCAGAGGCCTGGGGACCTGGCAGTGGTAGCGGGTGAGGGGAGGCCTCCAGGTTGGAGAGGACACTCTGAGTCTCTATTTTGCCCAAGTGCAGGCATTTTAACTTTGAGTCCTGGTTTTGGGCTTTTGATTTTGTTTTTGTTAGTTTCTTTGTTTGTTTTGAGACAGGGTTTCATGTAGTCAAATTTGCTCTGTAGCTGAGGCTGACCTTGAACTTCTGATCCCCCTGCCTCCACCTTCTGAGTGCTGGATCATGAGTATATGCCACCATGCTTGGTTTATACAGTGCTGAGGACCAAATCCAGGGCTTCACTCCTGCCTACGGACTACCTGGCACACTTGAAGGCACCATCTCTCTAGCTCGATTCTCTACCTTCCTCATGCTGCGACCCTTTAATACAGTTCCTCATGCTGTGGTGACTCCCAACCATAACATTATTTTGTTGCTACTTCTTAACTGTAATTTTGCTACTTCTGTGAATCGTAATGTAAATATCTCATATGCAAATGGTCTTAGGCAACCCCTGTGAAGGGTCATTGGACCCCCAAAGGGGGTTGTGACTCATAGGCTGAGAACTGCTAGGGTCTAGCTAGAACTATAGTCATTTATCTCACAGGAGTGCCAACAGAGAAGTGAGGCCGGAGTCAGACTAGAACACTGGCCTTTGACCCCTGTAGCTTAGTAATGCCGTGGCCACTGTTTCGATGGCATGATGGGCTGCCCATGCATTTGGAGGGGAGCAAGGGTGTTCTCATCCCAGGCCTGTTTCTGAGATCAAGCTCATGGCTGTTTCCTGAGAAGGAAGACAGGCCTCTGGAAAAGCACTGCTCACCAGCTCTGCTAAATTATCTGGAGCAGGGTTGGTACAGCAAGGTGCCTGCTACAGTCCGAGAGTCCAGAACACAGTCTTAACTTGGCCAGGTCATGAGAGAATCCAGGGACTAAGGGCAAAGTCCTCAGGAAGGAGAGCCCCCTCCCCCAATACACATCATGTGCTCCTGTGCCCTAGGATCCTGACCTGAGATTACAGCAGGGGGTGGGGGGGTGGGAGGGTGGGGGGCGGAATTGGGAACTGTCTTCCTCAGCCATCTGCAGCAGGAATTCCTTTTGGATTCCCATTCCTCTTCCCTCTCCCAGCTGTAGACAGGAGGGTGGGGGTGGGAAGCAGACAGTGTGGGAGGGTTGGGTTAGGTCAGGGGTCTCTGTGGACAGGAGTCTCGATCCTGGTCTGTCTTGAACTTCAAGCCATGCCTTTGTCTAGCTGTCCGTGTCTGTGTGGGCTTGTGTGATTGTCCTGAGCTTGCCTGTGTGGGCAGCTGTGTTTCTGGTGGGAGACGGTTTCCTTAGTACAAAGTGTGCTTATGTGTACTTAGGCATGGGTGTGAATGTCCACACCTCTGAGTAAGCCTTTACATGCGGGTGTCAAGGAGGATAAACCATGGGCTTCTGTGTCTTCCCAGAGATGAGTACTCCACTTTTTTGGAGTAAAAGTGAGTTTGTCTTAATAGATGTTACGCTTAGACATATATGTCTCTAGAAACATGCATGCTTGTCTATAGTAGGTCCCTGAGCCTCTGTGAATATGTAGGTGGGCCTCTATATTTATGCAGAAACATCCATTGATTCATTCTTAAAATTATATGCTCATTTATTCAGGAGACATTTCTGAAGTGCTTGCTTGGTGATGTCCTGTACACGGCACTGAAAATCTAGAGATGTATTGATGACCAATTAGAGCCATGGTGTGGCCTTCTGAGACCCTTCTTGCCTCTTATGGGATGCAACTATGACAGGAAAAGAGCTAAGAGCAATGTACATCAGCCCAAGTGTCTAGTGCATACCTTTGCCTGTAGACATGTCTAGGTGTCTGTCTCCATGTTAGCTACATGTATGTCTGATCTCTTAGAGAGTACATCCCAGAGCTTTCCTGCCTTCCTTCCCTGCCGGGGATGACTCAGGACAATGAGATGGGCTGGGGTGCTAGAAAGAACACCCATCTAAGAGTTCAAGATCCTGCTCCTGCGCCCAGTCTGGGTCTCATCTGTGGAATAGTTTACCATGGAACTATAGAATGAAGGTTGGTTTACTGAAAGAATATGGCTAATATATTTTTACATTTATTTATTTAGTGTGTGCGTGTGTGTGTGTGTGTGTGTGTGTGTGTGAGAGAGAGAGAGAGAGAGAGAGAGAGAGAGCCATGTGAAGAGGGGAAGACAATGTGTGAGAACCAGTTTTCTCCTACCATGTGAGTCACAGGGACTGAACTCAGGTCATCGGGTTTGAGGCAAGCAGCATTGCCCTCTGAACCATCTTGCTAGCCCCTGAGTTAAGTACTTGTTAGAAGTTAAATTGGGAGATGCTCAATTCTAGGATCTTTAGGTTCAGACGAAACTGAGTCTGAATCCCAGCCCTGCCATATGGACTGGTTGTTCTTGAGTTAAGAGGAGAGTGCGTGAAGTGTTGAGGTCACGGCGTCTGGTAAGTAGGTGGTCAATAAATGCTTGTTTCTGTTCTTTTCTAGAGCTTTCACATCCCACCCGTCCCGGGTCCAGTGGACGTGCTGACTAATTGAATTCATTTAAAACATGTGCCTAGGGAGTTCTAGCCTATCGTGGTTTGGGAACGATGCAAGAAAACCTGCCTTTTCCTCAGTGCCAGGTGAGCTGTTCCCACCACTCTTTCACCTTCCCACCAAACTCTAACACAGGGCTTTGATTCCCCCCAGTCTCTTGTACGCACAGGTACTATGAATCACAAGTTCAATGCCTTCTTCAACACCGATCATCTCAGCCCATCCCAGGACGGCTATGCTGAGCTCAGCAGGATCAGGCACAGGGCAGGGCCAGGTCAGGTCAGGCCTCAGCTCCTTGACATGCCTGTACCTGCTTGCCCAGCCCCAGCTCAGCCCAGGTGGCTCTCCTCAGGGTTGAGACTCCTAGCTGGGGATCTCTCTGCCTCTGGCATGGGTAGCCCTGGTTCTTGGAGCGTTGGAGACATAGGAGACCTCCATGACTCCTGTCCCCTCAAGGCCTCCTAGAATGGCTGAGTCCCAGGAGGGATAGCAGCAGGAGCTGGGAGGGTGGGGCGGAAGGCAGCTCGGGTTGGGGGGGGCTGCCCATCTTGGGAATCCCCTGGAACCTGTTAAAACTGGCGGCTCTTACGCTTTCCTGAAATATCCCTGACCTGGAGGGAATGAAGGAAGGGTCTAGGGTGCAGCTAGGGTTGCTGGCTGGGAAATGCTCTGAAAGTGAGCTCAGGGAGGCCCAGGACAGGAAGGCAGAAAGGAAGGGTCTGCCCTCCAGATCATGACACTTTACCCTCCCCCCATGGGGTCTGAGAGCCAATTTGGTGGCTTCACAGCTCCAGAGCGCAAGGTTTCACTGGTGGGAGTGATTTAACTACAAAAAACCCTATGAGGTCTTTCAGTTTGTTTTTGAGATAGGGTCTCCCCGTGTAGCCCAGGCTAGACTTAAACTATGTAGTGCAGACTGGCCTAGTCTTGCCACAACCCTCCTGCCTCAGCTTCTGGAATGCTAGGAGTACTAGCTTGTCCTACCACACCTGGCCCCTGGAGGTCTTTGACATTTTCCTGACATCTCTAGGCTTCTCTGTTTAGAATCAGAACTGGGAATTTTCCTACTTGAAAAAAAAAAATTGAAGGGAAGGGAGCACTTGGTAAATTGTAGCCAAAGTAATATGTTTAAGGAAATTTCTGCTTCATGTTGGCCAGGACAGGGAATGTCTGGTCAAAGAGCTGATGACGGCCAGGGTCTCTGTAAGTAAACAGGCCGCCTCCGATGGCCGCCCTGAGCTCATTTCCCTCAGCAGTGTGAGGTGGGGAATGATGTCACCAGGAGTGGGGCCTCCTGGTCATGGAGTTTGTCAGTGAGCAGGATGAGGCTGCACTGGCGGCTGCTGCCGCTGTCGGTTATTGGGAACAGCTGCTTCCGTAGAAGCCGCTAGAATGCCTTCCTACGCATCTTCTGGGATGGGACTCCAGCCACATCATGACCCCACAGCAGAGGTGTTTCTGGGGATGCCTGGGATTAACTGTTCTAGCCCTTGCTTTTCATACAAGACCCCCCCCCTATACACACACACCAGGAACAAGGCCTCCCTTGGTCTAAGGAGGGTCACTGAGGGTGGGTTCACTTATAAAGAGTGGTGCTTAGAGGCCCAGGCTCATGCCTGTCCCCCACCCCCGCCCCCCACAGCTTGGACAGTGGCAACGTGCAACACAGCCTGTCTCTTGGGCCCAGGCAGCCAAGTCCAGCGGGGGAGTTTCCATGAGGAGAGAGCCCAGGCCTGGGGATTTTGGGGTGGGGAACAGGGAGCCACAAAGCTCTCTCTGTGGTTCCACAGGCACTTCCTGAGTGCTGTCACCCCAGGTGAGGCTTTTATGGGGTCTAAAGTCCCTACAGCCATCTCTGCCAGGGGTGGGGACAGGTTCGCCAATCTCCCACTCCCCCACACCGCAAGACTTCACTTCCCGGAGGGAGAATCATAAGCAGTGAAGCTTAGAGAGTGGGCCAGGAGCTTCTTGGAAGAGAGCCTGGGTCTTCTGCTTTCTTGTCTCCCCAGGATTTCACTGTGGGCTCATCAGTCAACAAACCCACTACACAGAGCAACCCCCCCAACCCCAGGGCTCCCTAGCCTGGTTCAGGCTGAACCAAGACCTCAGGCTGCCTGACAGGCCTGACAGCAACTCTGATGTGCAGCTTGTCTGACCAGCAGGCAAGTCTGCTGTTCATCTCCTTAACCAACTGCCTCCCTCACCGCTTAATCCCAAATCCTCACTCACTGCCTTGTCCAGTTTGTGCCAAATCTTTGCTGGATCAGGAGATGTGGGCACAAAGATGGCAGAACAGATTCCCGTTTTTAGGGAGTTGACACAGAGAAACAAACGATGGTGACTGTGGTCCACACATTTTCTATAATGAAGGGAGCACACAAGGTTCCAAGGAAGACGGTTCTCCCCATCCCTACCCTGGTCACAAAAGTCAAGGCTTCCTCAAAACAATGTGTGATGGAGCATAAGGAAGGGCTACGTAGGAGAATGTGGAAGAGATGCCAGGCGAGGGGCAGGCAGCGCTGAGGTATGAAGCTGGCTCATGTGCCTGGGGCCCAGGAGTGGGGGAGTGGGAGAGGTGAGTTGCAGAGCAGCACCGGAGCTGGCCCGACGGCAGGGAGGACGTCAGTGTGAGGGGAAGACCTTGGAGACTCTAGCAAGTGTGTCACCTTCCAAGAACATGTAGATAATGCAATGCATAGCAAACTTTTGAGGAAGAAATAATGCCAGTTTTATACTAAATCTTCCTAAAAATTGAAAAGGAAGGAATACTTTCCTGCTTATCCAACAAAATCAGCATCTCTATGATACCAGGTGCAAAAATATTCTAGAAAATGAAAACCACAGGTCAGACAGAACCAGTGACCCAGGCACTTGGGAGTCTGAGGCAGGAGGGTTGCTGAGAATTCCAAGCCAACCAGGGCCATATAGTGAGTTCCAGTATGAACACCGATCTCAAAAAACAAACAAATAAACAAACAATAACAACAACACCAACAAAAAAAAAAAAAAACTCCAAAAGACAGAGCTATCAATGTGAGAATTACAAAATGTAATCAACAAAAACTTCAATGTAGAATGCAGGAGTTTTTGTTTTAAATTTTAAAATTGCTATTATTAGTGTGTGTGTGTGTGTGTGTGCGCACGCGTGTGTGCTCACCCGTGCTGGTATGCGTGCCACAGTGCATGTGTGGAGGTCAAGAGCATAACTTTGTGGAGCCCATTCGCTCTTTCCATCTTTATGTGAGTTTTGAAATTGAATTCAAATCATCAGGCTTGTGCAGCCAAGCCATCTTGCCAGCCCTAGAATATAGTTTTTAAAAAGCAGCTAAGTAAGCCAGGCAGTGGTGGCACATGGCTTTGATCCCAGCACTTGGGAGGCAGAGAGGCAGATGGATCTCTGAGTTCAAGACCAGCCTGGTCTAAAGAACAGCCAGGGCTATACAGAGAAACCCTGTCTCAAAAAAAAAAAACAAAAACAAACCAAACAAAGCAGCTGGGTGTGGTGGTGCCAGGAGTAGAGGCAGGAGGTTAGGAGTTGAAGGCCATCCTCAGCTAAACAGCAAACGTGAGACAAGCCTGGGCTATATGAGAGAGACCACAGGTCCTAAAGAGTGACAGAAGAGTTGACCTCTTGCTTACACACACACTCACACACACACACACACACACCAAAAATATACTTCTTGCTTATTAGGGAAAATATAGCTTAAACCAACAGACACTAGAACAGTTAAAAGTTGAAAGCCACATCAAGCGCTACCCCGGTCCTGAAGCAACTAACTCAGTTATGACACTGGTGTGGGAGTGTCAGTAGTAGAAACAGTCTGGAAAGCAGCCTGACAATCTTTCAGAAACTCACATACACCTACTTATGTGTTTACCCGAGTGACAGCAGAAATCCACACGGAGACTTGTAAGCACACGAGTATTTCCGGCAACCCAAATGTGCACCAGAAGAATGCATGAAGAAATTAGTGTGCATTCCTCAACATGAAAGAGACGAACCACAATACCATGAGCGACATGGATGAGCCAACCACTCAGCCTCATAAAAATGAATACATGCACAAACTGATCTGTCGGGACATCCAATGCTTGTGGATAAGAAGCGAGTGGGAGAAGAGCTGGATTTCAAAAGGGCATGAGGCCTCTTGGAAGTAACTCAAAGTCAGTGTCAACACACACACACCTACACACATGCGCCCAGGAGGATGAGGGAACTTTAAGGGGTTGTTTGCTTCATTTGTGCACGTGTGTGCAGAGGTCAACATCAAGTTCCTCAATCGATGGCCACATTATTTTTTATTTATTTTAATTCAATTTAATTAAAAAGAAATTTTTTTGAGACAAGGTCTCACTGTGTAGTCCTGGCTGTCCTGGAACTCGCTATGTAGACCAGGGTGGCCTTGAACTCCAATGATTCAACTGTCTCTGCCTCCCGAGTGCTGAGATTACAGTGTGTGCCACTGAACTCAGATTTTATGTAGGAGCCAGGGATTTGAACTCAGGTCCCTGTGCTTGTATGGCAAGCACTTTACCACTGAGCCATCTCCCCAGATGCTTGTTTGCTTCTTGATATGCTGTTTCTTTGTTCTACTGATGGCCTAATGGATACACACACACACACACACATATATACATATATGTATATATCAACATATAACAAGTTACACAATGTGAAATATTGACTGTATGCCAACTATATCTCAAAAAAATCTGCTCCAAAACTAGGAAGTAGGGCTGAAGATGCAGCTCGGTTAGTACAATGCTTGCCTAATGAGCATGAGGCCTTGGGTTCGGTCCCCAGCACCCCACTGGGCATGGCGGTGCACACCTGTAACCCTAGCACTCAGGAAATGGAGGCAGGAGAATCAGAAGTTCAAGGACATCCTCAAGTACATGGAGAGTTTAGGGCCAGCCTATATTACGTGAGATCCTGTCCCAAAAAGAAAACAGCCCAGCCTGGAGTCCCAGACCAGACATATAGGGTCTCGGCTGCAGCTGGGCTGAGCTGTGTGGGAGAGCCTCATGGGGCCGGGAGGCAACTGCAGACAGGAGTCTCCCTTTCTTCCCAGTCCTGACTCAACATCTGGTGGTAGGCCATCCACACAGCAGCCAAAGTGATCTTGAAGTTGTAAATCTGTTCCCGTGTGATCCTCAGCATCTTCCCCAGTCTATGAGGCCCAGTGTCCTGGCCCCTGCCCGCCTCTGTGTCCTTGTCTGTTAGTTGCTGTTTTCGGACACACCAGCTGCCTCTCAGGGCGGTGCCCCTTCTGCCCTGGGGTCTTGGCCTGCTGTTCCCTCGTGCTGGAAGGCTCTTTGACCCCCTTCACCCAGTTGATGTCCACTGATTTCTTGTCTGCAGGCGGCCCCCCTCAGTTCCATTTCAGGCCTTGCAGATGTGTGATGCTGACTCTCATGGCTTCCTGCCTCCTCATTTTCCATAATACTATCAGAATGAATACCTACTTATTTATTTGTTTTAAATGTAAGGGCTGCAAGATGGCTCAGTACTTGTTGAACAAGCTTGGTGACCTGAGTTCGATTTCCCAAAGGGCCCATATAATGGCGAAATGAGAGAACCCACTCCATAAAGTTGTCATGTAACTTCACATGTGCACCATGGCATGTGTGCCCCCATGCCATGCATGCATACATATAATAATAAATAAAATAAAACAAAATGTAAAGAGCCATCCATGGCTTTGCTGTGTTGCCAGGATTTACCCTGAACTCCTGGTATAGGCCTGCAATCCAGCTATGCAGGAGGCTACGGCAGAGAATACTTGATTTCAGGTGTTTGAGGCCAACCCGTGCATATCTGTCTGTCTGAGACGGCCTAATGGTTTGTATCTAATTATCCAGATGTGGCAGAAGCGGTTGCTGTGTAACATGAGAGGCAGGCCAAAGGCACCTTGGCTTCCTGGCGGCTTTCTTTTTAGATGTTCCCTTTCAAGATAGTTGCCAACAGGGTCTGTGGCACATGCTTTTACCCCAGCACTATGAAGGCTGAAGAAGGTGAATTGCCATGAGTTGAAGGCCAGCCTGGGCTATGTAGCAAGACTGTCACAAAAACAAAACAAACAAACAAAGCCAACAACTCTCCTTTCCCCTGAAGACGAAATCAAAGGATAGGTGCTGTGCCTGAAGATGCCTGGGTCACAGAGAGAGCTACATGGAAGTTCTTGAGAAAAATCCCCTGAGAATTTGGCCCCCAGTCAGTACCAACTGCTAGACGTGATCAGCTACAGAACCTTTTAATATGCCTCTATATCATAAGCCATTTCTTATTGCTAACACAATACCAGAATCTGGATACTTTATACAGACAGGATGTTTATTAAGCTCACAGTTTTTGTGCCTAAAAGTCTGACTTTCTAGTTCTGCAAGACCTCCATCAAACCTTTCTGTGGACAATGTTCCCAGTGACTCACTTCCCTCTGACTAGGCCCCACTTCCTCACAGTCCTGTTATCAACGACTTCACACTGGGAGCTGGGCTTCCAGCATGTGGATATGATCAGACACATAAAAACCACGGCACCACATGAGTACAGTCACGAGACTGAGTGGAGGCTGCCTTGATGAGCCCGGTTTCTCCTGGAACCAGGAGAGGTAAACGGTCATCATATAAGTGCACTAAGTTTGAGGATGCTCTGTTGGGCAGCAGTGGACGGTGGGAACAGAGCTTAGTAAATACTTTGTTGTTTTGTTTGAGACAGGGTCTAGTTGGCCTTGAACTCATGATCCTTTTGGCTTAGGTGCCCAAGTACTGGGATGGCAGGTCTGCACTCCAATGCCTCGTTCCAAAAAGTACTTGGAATGAACTGATGTGGAGAGGTCTGGTTAGCTGTGGCTGTATTTGAGCGCTTTGTAGTTTTAGTTGATGGTTCTGTTTTTCCTTCCCCAAGAGACACAGAGATTTGGGAAGTCCAGTTTAGTAACTCAAAGGTCAGTCAGAGTTCCTCATAACCACCCTTGGCGCGGGCAGGGGCAGGAAATACTCTGCTCAAAACAGGGGTTGTGGCGGCATCAAAAGTTATCTGTTACTCTACTGAGTAGAGTTCTTATCTCCTCATGAAGCCCTGAGCTCAAAGCCCTGGGTTTGATCCCCAACACTACATAAAGCAAGCATGGTGGTGCCCTGTGATCCTAGCCTCTGGGAGCTGGAAGCAGGAAGCTCATGAGTTCAAATGACCGCAAGATGACTGAGGTCATCCTCAGTTATAGAGCAAGTTCAAAATAGACGAGAGCCTGTCTAGGAAGGAAGGAAGGAAGGAAGGAAGGAAGGAAGGAAGGAAGGAAGGAAAGAAGGGCGAGCGAGGGAGGGAGGAAGAAAGGAAGGAGGGAGGGAGGGAAACAGAGAAAGAGAAGGAACTGTGTGCTTTCGCTGCTGGGCCCACCGATGGCTCCAGGAGTTCAGCAACAATAGTGCACACGTCACTGTGTTCTTTCCTAGGAGAGACATTTCCAGGCTCTGTCTTTTATTAGATTCTCAAAAGAACCTGTGGTCTGGACATGTTAAGAACTATTTTCTAGTCCAATTATCTCAATTTTTAGGTCAAGAAATAAAGCCTACTTCTTCTGGAAATAATTCTGGATAAAAGGAAAAAAAAAACTGTAAAAAATAGGCCTACGAACTGGCAAGAAAGCAGGAAATATTCAAGCCAAAAATATTTATAATCCCACGGCAAGCTGAGCTATGAAACTGTCTTCTGCCTTAAGGACATTTTTATTTATTTATTTTTATAATTTTACTTTTTACTATGGTTAAAAACCATGAGATCTGCTGATGCGGTGGCTACACACATAATCACAGCTCTTAGGAAGCTGAGGCAGGAGCATTGTCACAAGTTCCAGGTTAGCCTGGGCTTTAGAATCAAAAATGAAAAAAGAAGGAAACAGACAAAATATAAAAATAAAAATAAACAAAACACAAGACCTTCAATGTTTTGTTTGTTTGCTTTTTTGAGACCGAATCTCACTCTGCAGCCCTAGCTGGCCTGGATTCAAACTTACTTTGAACTTACAGAGATACATTTGCCTCTGCCTCCCAATGCTCGGATTAAACGTGTATGCCACTATACCCAGCTTAAATGTTTGTCTTGTTTTTACATTCATTTATTTGTGTGTTTGTGCACACATGAAGAAGTCAGAGAATGACTTGTGTGTGTGAGTGGGGATTAGTAAGAAGGATCTTGGGAACTGAATTCAGGTCATAGGCTTGGCAAGTGTCTTAACCAGCTGAGCCATCTCTCCGGCCCCTGAGTTTTCAAGTGCATAGCACAGCATTTACTACAAGCACAACTTAGAGTAGATCTTCTTTAGCACAATTGAAACTTTGCCTGTGGCCAATGTTTTCGTATGCATTTATGCACCTCTGTGTGCACATATGAGGGCCAGAGGTCAACATCAGACGTTTTCCTCTTTTCCTCTCTGCCTTAACCCATCTCTAGCCCAACTCCTACAGACAAGAATCACTATTGCTGGCTTTTACGTGGATACTGGGGACTCAAAGAGCAAACAAACATCTCCCCACATGATTTAAACTTTTATTATTGTACATTTTATTTCAGAAAACTTGAACTTATTTTTATTTTTCATTTATTATTATTATTATTATTGTTATTATTGTTATTATTATTATTTTAGGTTTTTTGAGACAGAGTTCTCTGTGTAGCCTTGGCTGTCCTGGAACTCAATCCTGGCACTAAACCAGGCTGGCCTCAAACTCAGAGATTTGCCTGCCTCTGCCTCTTGAGGGCTGGGTTTAAAGGTGTATGCCTCCACACCTGGCTTAGAATTTGAATTTACATCGTCTTATGGGGATGGATGCTAGTGACTGGCTCTCCAACAAAACAAAAACAAAAACAAAAACTGAGGTGCTGTGGTTTGAATGTGTCTCACCTAAATGCAAATGTTAGTAACCTAGAGACTGGAAGCAGGAACAGGAGAATCCCCGGGAGCTCCCAGGTCAGCTTGCTCAGTATACACAGTGGAAAAACAAGGAGTCATTTTTAAAAAGTCTCACTTGCATTTATTTTATGTGTATGAGTGTTTTGTCTGCACGTATGCATGTGTACCACATGTATGCCTGGTATCCATGGAGACCAGAAAAGACTGACAGATCTCCTAGAATTGGAATTACAGATGGTTGTGAGCTGCCATGTGGGAGCTGGGAATTGAACCCAGGTCCTCTGAAAGAGCAGCCACTGCTCTTAACCACTGAGCCATATCTTTCATTCTAAGACTCTATCTTAAAACAAGACAGAAGAGTAGGACTGGCCCCGGAGGCTGTCCTCTGATTTCCATACACATACTAGGCATGTGCCGTCCACATTCACACAAACACACTAAAATTAAAATTAAAAAATATATATTTTGTGAACTCTCAAAGGAGAAAAATTAGATAGGAAAAAATGAAAGTGTTGGGAGGGTGATGCACTCCTGTAATCCCAGCACCTGAGAGGCCAAGGCAGGAGGATTGTGAGTTCGAGGCCAGCCTAATGGGGAGTGTGAGAATCTGTTTCTAGAATCAAAGGCTGAGGGTTAGGCATGTACCTAAGCTAAGTGGTAGAGCACTTGCCTAGCATGCCCAAGGCCCTTCTCAGTAAAGAAGGAAGGAAGGAAGGGAGGGAGGGAGGGAGGGAGGGAGGGAAGGAAGGGGGAGGAATGACGGAAGCTTTTGTTTGCTATGTATGTATGCATGTTTTTCCGTGTAGGTGCATGTGTGTGAGCAGGTGCTTTTGAGCATGTGTGTGCACGAGCCTGTGGAGGTCAGAGGACAACTTCAGTTGTCACTCAAGTGCTGCCTCAGCCTCCTCCTCCTCCTCCTCCTCCTCCTCCTCCTCCTCCTACTCTGCGTCCTTTTCCTTCTTTTCCTCCTCTTTTAGTTTTTTGAGACAGGATTTCACCTTGAAGACCAGACTGGCCTTGAACCCACAGAGAGCCATCTACTTCTGTCTTCCGAGTACTGGAATTCAAGCCACCACACAGGGTCTTTCAATGTCACGTGGTAGGCTAGGCTGGCTGGCTAGCCAGCTTCTGCCTGTCTCCACCTCCTGTCTCACTGTTCTGGGATTACAAGCATGCCCTGACGCGCCTGGCTTTTTATGTGTTTCTGAGGGTCACACTCAGGTTCTCAGGCTTCTGAGACAGCACTTTACCAAATGAGCCATCTCCCTGGTCTCTGAAACTTATAGTTCTAAAGCCTGGAGCGTTCCTGGTGTTCACACTTGCCAACGAGCTGTCCTTTCAGTGTGCCCTCGGTTACAAAAGCAAACCTGGAGGCACACATCCCTGGGGTGGGGGGGGGGGGAATAGCAAAAGGTGGGGAAAGCCTCAGCAGCTTTAGAGAAAGATCTTTAGTGGGAGGGAATCTGTAAGCCGGAACAGCCTGGAGGTCAGAGTAGTAGTAGATGAGGTTTGTGGCCCAGGGTGAGCCTGGGGGTGAGCCTGGAGCCTTTGATATGTGTTATAGCTATGTGCTAATGATGAGCCACATGCCATTTGCCTACAGGGGAAGATAAGGGAAGTGATGGCTCTTCTTGACAGACAGAAACCCTCCTTACAAGTTTCTGAGGACCGCTGTAAGCTTTCCTTTATCCATTAGCAATCCTTGTTACCCCTCAGAGTCTAGCCTGAGCTGCGCCCAGACTGTCGTTTTGTGTGTTGGGGGCTCACTTGGGACCGAACATCCATCATCACCCAAAATCTTGGGATGGAGGGCTACAAGCAACCTTGCCTCTCCAGCAAGCTCCCATTTCTTAACCACAGCTCCTCTGAAGAAGGCAGTCATGTCTTCCTGTGACCTAAGCCTCTTGTGGGGTCTCTAATCCTAGGCTTGTTCACTGTCAGTGAAGAAATTAGACTGAAAGATTGAGGGCTCTGGCCTCTGCTGGGGCCTCCACTAGGCAGAAACTGGTCTGGGTAGATGATGTGAGCACCTCTCTGGTGCAGCAGAGGCCCTGGGAGCTATGAGGTTGAGCAGCTTCACAGTGAGCCATGGTATTGCCATCTCTCTCACATAAAACCCCTCCCACCCTCACCCCTGCTACCCTATAACTTTCCTTCCTTTGGGCTATGAAAGCCTCCTGAAGATCCTCCCTCCCAGGTAGAGAAAAGCAGGTGTCAGCTCTCCCCAAAAGGCCCCTGACCATTCTTACCTGTACAGCACAGGCAACAAGCTTTCTCCATACTTAAACTTCTAGTGAGCGCAGCCTATTAGTTCCCACAGCAATGAGACCGGTGACAGTTAGCCGGGTGGCTTTGATCTCATATCCCATTCTCATGCTAACAAGTCTGTGCTTGGGGAGAAGAGGCCATTGGTCAGCTGCCTGGACGCTGTCTGGAGAGGACCTGGGCAGGGTAGAGATCTCCAGGCTGATCTGTTGAGCCTGGGACAGAGTTAGTGGCTGCTATGGGCAATGCTGGCTTGTGAATTCTGGACTTACCCATAGGTGCTCTCACTCACCCATAGGGTGCCTTCTCTTCCCTCTTTACAATGGGACATAATTTGGGAGAAATGGGTAGTATGATATCTTTGATCATCAAAGCAGAAGTAGAGAGTCACCTTATAAAGTGCTTTTTCATACTGAGACTGGGTACTCTGTGTGTGTGTTCATGTGCACATATGTGTGCAGACACACACATGTGAGCATACATGTGGTTACCAGAGGTCAACCCTGAGTGCTGTTCCTCAGGAGCCATTCACCTTATATTTCAAGAAGGGTGTCTCTCTGGGGCCTGTTATTTGCCAGTGTGGCTGGCTCGTGAGCTCCAGGTATCTGCCCGTCTCTTCCCCAGGGCTAAGGAGATAAGCATGCACCACTTCACTTGGCTTTTTGTGTGGGTGTTGGGAATCAAAGTCAGGTTCTCAGATCCTGTGGCAAGCATTTTCTAGACAGAGCTGTCTCCCCAGCCTTCTGGGTGCCTTTTACAGCTCCCTGGTGACCCAAACATGTGATGTAGTTTGAGGGCCTCACAAGGGCTTGGCAAGATAAGCACTCTGGTTTTCCCCTGAGACAGACACAGCTCACAGAGGCAGGACCTCAGATGGAAGGGGTGGGGCCGGGGCCTCAGTAGACCTTTGCTTCTTATTGGACCACGAAGCTTCAGGTATCTTGGGAACTCACCCCATTGGCTGGGAAGACATTTCTGTCACCTCTTTTGCCAGGGTTAAGCTGTGGCTGCCTCAAGGTCTAGAGTGTGGGTAGGTTGCCTCTACTGGGTCAATCCTGGGTTTCTTTTGCTGGAAAGGCACACCCTTTGGTGAGGGGGAGGAGGGAAACATTTTTGAGGTGAAATGTTGTTTAACAGACAGGATTGGAAAATATTAAAAGTCCAAAGGCGCCAACAAGGTTCATGCCAGAGCCAGAGAGTACAGAGAAGAGGAGGGAATGTCCTTGTTGTTGAGGACCCAGGGGTCTGCAGGGGGCCAATTATGGGCTACCCAAGCCCTGTCTCCCAAGCCATCTCTATCTTCAAGGCTAGAGCAAACCTCTCCTGGGCCAGAGGAAGGTCCTGGCATGATGACCTGAGAGAAACCTGTTGGTCTGTTAGGTTTGGTTTACCTAATGCTCCAAGGAGAGCAGAGCATAGCAGTGTGGGCCATGGTCCATGGGCCATCTCAGTGGGGGTGGGAGAGGCCAGGCTAGTCTGCTCTACCCATATTCTGAGCTTTCTGGCTGCTAGAATGCCAAGAATGGGAAGATAGGCCAAGGTGCTTTATCCTGTAAAGCCTCTCATCATACAGGGGGCAGGCAAGAAAAACAATGCCAGTGGAATGGGGTTATAGTTCTAGAGGAGTGCTCAGAGATTGTGGGGTAGAAAAGGGACCACTGGCTTAGCCTAGGGCTGTGAGGAAGGACTCCCAGAGGAAGGGGTGGGTACTTGGGACAAAGCCTGCTATCAGTAGACATTGGGGAAACACAAATATGGAGTCTGAGTCTGTATTCTTGGAAGGTCTATGTGTTTGGGGGAAATTCAGTAATAGAGATGCAGGCAAATGGACTGAGTCTCCCACAGGAAGCAAACAGACTGCAGGAGAAACACAGGGGCCCAAGAGATGATGTGCTGGGGACCAACACAGGTCCTCTGCAAGGCTAGCGCTCTCAATGTGGAGCCTCCTCTCCAGCGCTCTTTTCTAGGACACTACAATGAAACAATTGCTTGGGAGATCTGAGGTATTCCAGAAGGGGTCTTGCTACTACTGGGAGAGATGAGATGGAGTCACTCTCTGTTCCAGGTACTGTCACCATGTCAAATGACTGCGGTTTCACTGCCTTAAATGATAACCATTCGATTTTTATGCCCCACTGACATGGTAGCTCAAGATTTCGTGCAGGACTTGATTGGACAATTGTGTTTTATTCATTCCTCCATTTTGAATATTCTTTAATTTTACAGACAATTCAGGTATTGTTTTGTTTTGTTTTGTTACTATTTATTTAGTATGTCTATTGTTTGAGACAGGGTCTCACTATGTAGCTCTAGCTGTCCTGGAACTCACTCTGTAGACCAGGCTGTCCTGGAACTCACAGATATCCACCTGCCTCAGCCTCCCAAGGGCTGGATTAAAGGCATATGCCATTACGCTCAGCGAGTATGTCTAAATGTCTGTGTGAGTGTATGCCATATGTATGGGGTGTGTCCACAGACCAGAAGAGGACACTGGATGCCCTGGAGCTGGAGTTACAGGCAATTGTGAGCCATCTGATAGGGTTCTGGGAATGAACTCCAGTCTTCTATAAGAACAGCAAACACTCTTAGCCATTGAGCCATCTCTGTAGCTTCAACTGTAGTCTTAAAAGTTTTAAAACTCCTATTTATTTTATGTGTATGTTTTGTCTGCACGTATGACTGTGTGCCACCTGCACACTTGGTGCCTTCAGAAGACAGAAGAGGGAATCAGATCCTTGAGCCTGGAGTTATAGATGGTTGTGAACCATGATGTAGGTGGTATGAATCAAACCTCGGTCCTCTGGAAGAGTAGCAAGTTCTTTAACTGCTGAGCCATCTCTCTAGCCCTTAAATTTTAAAAAATTAGTTTTATTTAAAACTGTATGTGTGGGGGTGTATCTCTCTGTGGCTATGTGCATGTGAGTGTAGGTGTCTGTAAAGCTACTCAACATGGTGCTGGGATCAGTTCCAAATGTGCTCTTTGAAGCATTAAGTAAGACCACTTAATGACACTCTGCTTGCAGGTGGGTGAGCTGGTATAGAGGACCCAAGGCAATATCGCTCGCATGTCTTCTGTCTTGCTGGCGATGGCTGAAAGCTGGGCTCAGTGGGAGCTGCTGATAAGAGCTGCTGCGCTAGGCCTCTTTTGTACAGTGGTCTCGTGATGATTAGACTTGACTTCTTACACAGCAGCTGGACCTCCCTAGAGTGAATGACCCAAGCGTGGACGCTGTATGGCAGGGATGTCATGAGGCCACCTGACACCCAAGGTTAGAGAAACCCAACTCTTCATCTTGATGTGGAGTAATGTGGTCACTTAGTACAAGGGACGAGTGATGGAATGGAAGCCGTTGTTGGAAAATGCAGACTAACGCAGCCTCCTTGAACAGAAAGCCACCAGAAAGGAGACAGTTAAGACATGGAGAGAAAACAGCTCTGAGGACATTGTGTACCTAATTTCACAGGCATGATGGTATATACTGTAGTCCCAGCACTGTAGAGCCAGCCTCAAGAGGATTGGCACAAGTTCAAAGCCAGCTTGAGTTACAGTGTGAGATCTCATCTCGAAAAATGAAGTAAGGGTTGGGAGGTTTCAGTTGATGGCAGGCTTACTTCGTGTACGTGAAGCTCTGGTTTAATACTTAGCACTGCATAAAACGGGACATGGTGGTGCACCTCTATACTCCTAGAGGTGGTGGCAGGAGGAGCAGGGGTTCAAGGTCATTTTCTGTTACACAGTGAGTTCGAGGCCATCCTTGGCTTACACAAAGACCTGTCTGGGTCTTTAAAGCATCCCCAGCCGCAGGGGAACACCATAGGGTGGCGGGGAGAAGGAGGAGATCAAAGACTGTTAGAGACAGTAGTCTTTGGGATCAGCCCACTCCTACCTTCCCTGCCAAGCTTCTTTCCCAACAGCAGAGTGAGAACCTTGACCATAGATTTAGACCCCAGAAGGCCAGCTAAGCTGGGCCCCAAACTCTTCTGCTGCCTGGGCAGGGAGAGGGGTGATGAATGAATTTCCAGTGTGTTTCTAGCAGGGAATTGGAGCTGCTTGCAGACGAGCTTGGCCCACAGAAGTCCCAGATGTCTGCCCTATCCAGGCCAGGCCTTGGAGAGTACAGGTTTATGGCTGCCTCCCAAGCCCTGTCTGTCCTGGGGTCCTGGCTGAGGGAGCAACAGCTTTTTCCTTGGAGTGCGGTGGGGGGCAGAGATCTTGGAGGAGAGGGTTGGGAAAGCTCAGATTCCCCAAGTCTAGTTTTGTATAATCACAGTTCAGTCTCACATTGAGAAAAGAAAGACTGATGAGAGCATGGGAGAGAGGGAAGGCAGGAGCGAGGGGGACCCAAATGGCGGGGCTAGACTTAAAACTCAGGGATTCTACGGCTCCCTCTCCCATCTGTTTTACCTCGTTAAAATTCAACCTCAGTAGTCATACTGCTTTTATGGCAAGCCTCCTGCCCCACAGGATGACCCCTTGAAGTGACCTTGAAGTGGCCATTTCTTCATCCTCTGCTGCCTGCTGTGTTCGCTCTCCATTTGTTAACAGACCTTGCTATTATAGAGCTGGCAGGGCCGTGTGCCCACTCAGCCCAAAGCTCTTATCTCAAGGCTAGAGATGGTGCTAGCCCAAGGTCACATATCACAATGAGTTACAGGACAGGGACTGCACCCTGGCGATTCAGATTGTAGTGACTGTAGTTCAGTCTCCGCCTGTCTGTCCTCTCCTCAGACCTGGTCACGCAGGCTTCACTCACTTCACGCATCTGTTATTAAAGCAGAGGACTGGGATGTGGCTCAGTTGGTTGAGTTCTTGCATAGCACGCCCCAGGCCCTGGGGTTGATCCCCAACACTGCATAAACCTGGCACGTAATCGCAGCACTCTGGAGGTGAGGCAGGACGATCAGGAATTCAAGGTCATCCTGGGCTACATAGTAAATGTGTGGCCAGTTTGAGGTTACAGTGAGACCCTTCCTTCAAAAAATAAAACAAACAAGCCTTGGCTGAAGCCACTTATAGATTGGCTGTGATGAGTTGGGCCAGACTGGGGCCAGCTACAGCTACAGGGCCTGTTGTCTAAGGACTGGATTGGAAACCAGGATCCATGAGAAAAAACCAAACAGAAGCCATCGCTGCTCAACATCCTTAGATCCCTTCTCTCAGCCTGTCCAGAATGATTCCCAGAAGAAACCAAGTTTCTGAACCTCTATGGGCACACTGAGAAAGACAGAGATGCAAGCGGGCATGAGCATGCACGCCCACACAGGCCTGACAAGAGGAGCTGTACTGCTGCACTGTGGGATCTGGTCCATGAGACGCTCTTTCCTCTGAGTGCAGAGATGTCTGCGATGGTTAATACCAATCGTCAACCTCACACGACCTGAAATCACTCAGGAGCCGAGCCCCTGGCCATGTGTCGGAGGGTGTTTCTGGAGTGAGTTAATTGAGGTGAGAAGAACCACACTAAATGTGGGCGGTACCACCCCATGGCAGGGATCCTCGACTGAATAAAGAAGTGGGCTAAGCGGCAGCATCCATTGCTCCGCTTCCTGACTGTGGGTGTGACGTGACTGGCCACTTCAAGTTCCCGCTGCCGTGACCTTCTGCCATGGCGGACTGAGTACCTTTGTACTTCTAGCCAAAACAAACCCTTTCTCTCTGATGTTGTTCTTGTCAGACACCTTGGCCCAGCAATGATAAACATAACTAATATAACATCCTTCTTGTCTGCCCAGTGCCCAGCTGAGCTAGCTACCTGCCATGAAGAAAAGCTTAGTGAGGCTCTGTGGAGTGACCTTGTGGACAACTGTAGGCACAGCCCCTACCTCCAAGTGTTGCATGGGACGGGAACCCCAGGCCAGTTGGATGAGCCCGTGACATGAGGCAGGACTCGGGGGACTCCCCCTTCATCTCCTACTTCCACCTGGGGTTCTATCTTTTCAACCAGTTCTCAAAATGTGGTCTGAGAACAAACAACTCCATAGCAGAGCCATGTCTCCTGTTCCACAGAGTCAGAAACACTGATGTGGGCCCAACAAACCTGGATTTCCTTTATGTGTCTGTGCCTGCATGAGTATATGTGTACCATGTGCATGTCTGGTGTTCATGGAAGCCAGAGGGAGTTACAGGCCCTGGAACTGGAGGCACAGGTGATTGTGAGCTACCTGATTTGGATGCTGGGAACTGAAGATAAGTCTTCTGGAAGAACAGTTAAGTGCTCTTAACCTTTGAACCACCTCTAGCCTCCAGTTCCCAGAAGCCTAGATTTTAATGCCTTCTGAGTAATTTTTTTTTTGATACATGGTCTCATGTAGCCCAGGCTGGCTACAAACTCTCTATATAGCTGAGGATGATCTTGTACTCCTGACTCTCCTGTCTCTATCTCCCAACTTCTGTGATTACAGGTATGTACCGCCATACCTGGTTTGTGCAGATGGAACTCAGGACTTTGTTTGTGTTAAGCAAGTGCTCTACCAATGGAGTCATAACCCCATTCCCTTCTAGCTGGTTCTGAAGATGCTAAAGTTAGATAGCCATGGCCCAAGGCAATAGGAGCTGGAAGAGGGAGATAGGAGAAGCCCTAAAGTACAAGCAACTGCTTAGTCACTTGAGGGTAAGGCTTGCCGGTAGATATGAAGTTACACACACACACACACACCTGGCAGGGTCTCAGAACAGTTCACATGCTGAGTCTCTGGTCTCAGTGGGTGCAGCGTGGCACACAGATGAAAGTGAGGAGGGGTAAGATTGAACTGTTCTTACTAAGTAACATCATGTACCCCATAGTCTTTGTCCCTTATCCCTTCTGAGGGTCCCTGAGTGCCCCTTCAAAGGCCAGAGAAGCTGAGTCATTATCCAGTTGAGACCAGACACACCCATCCATAGAGGCTGGAATGACCTGTGTGCCAAAGAGAGTTTCAGAGTATGTGCTAAGTTAGGCCTTGCTGTGTATGGGCTGGCCAGCTGGGGAATGTGGGGGATCAGCAGACAAAGCTTAGGCCAGCACATATCACCCCAAACCATGAAATGCTGCCCAGATTGGAGAATTCCCCTTGGCCCTTGGCCCTTGCCCAGGGCTGAGCCCTATGCTCAGCCTTCCTCCTGCCCCCTGCCCCCCCCCCGGGTATAGACTGTGGTGCCCAGGCCATGGCCCACTGGGTCATCATTACTTGTAGCATCCTCTCACACCCCACCCCCACATCCCCAAGGATCTTGATGTTAAATCCTTGCCCCTGTGAGCTGCTGGGGATGTGGGGAAGGGAGGGAGCCTCGTGCTCAGATCTGGTTTCGCTGCTCCCGTGGCTGGCTGCCACGGGCTGGGCCACCAGATGTGCTATATAAGGCCTGCCGCTGGACTGCGGGGAGATGAAGACTGGAACCCCCAGCTAAGAGTCTTGTTCGGGACACGGTGAGCTCCAACCCCAATCTCACCCTATCCCTGCATCTCACTGCCTGGCTCTGCTCTTCCCCCATCCCTAGACAACTCACTGTTCTTTCTCTGCTGGCTGACCACCTCGTCTCCCACAAAAAGATGCCCCTTTCTGATTCACACTTCTCTCTTGCCCCTCATTATCCAAAGTCTCCCCTCAGCCCCGCCCACCTGAAGTCACCTCCCCCCAAGTGGCCGCATCTCATTCTCTATACCTTTTCCTCCTGTGGCCACCCCCTGTGCATGGTCCAGGAGCATCGGCTGGGGAGCCTGAGCGCCAGGAGCACTGGAGGAAATGGCGGGATGCAGAGAGCCTCTCTGCTGGCTGCCAGATGGGAAATGGCTTTTCCACAAGGTGCCTCAGGCCACCCTGGCCTCTCTGACAGTCTTGGAGCTGTCTCTCTCTGGCTGTGCAAACCTTCTCAGAGCCTCGGGGCTTGGAGTGGCCCGGACCGGCTGGTACAGCGGTTCCAGGACCAGGCAGTCTGTGTTCTGGATTTGTTCTCCTGAGACATCCAAAAACTCAAAGGATCTTTTTCTTCCAGAAAGGAGACGTCTTCCCTTCCACACTGGACTTGGATTTGAAGGTAACTTTTTTTTTTTAAGATAGAGTTTTGCTCTGTAGCGAAGGCTGTCCTGGAACTCACTGTAATAGCTCAGGCTGTCCTCCAGCTCACAGCAGTCTACCTGCCTCAGTCTCCCAAGTGCTGGGTTTTCAGATATGAGTCATGATATTCAGCTGGAGGGAATGATTTCTTTGATCAGATTCTGGGTTGGTCCTAACTCTGGGGGAAGTGAATGCCCAGCTGAGGAGGAGCCGGGCCATCCATGGCCACACCATGGCTCTTTATCGTTACCTCCGAGCGTGTCTTTCTCTCCCTACTCCTACAGCCCTGACTCTATGTTCCCAGTCACTGGAGGGCTCTGGGTTCTCACTATGCACCCCATCCAGTTCCCTTTAGCTAGCTCCTGGCTATGGTGCTCCTAGCCAGGTCACAAACAAACAGGCCAGAATGGGTTCCAGCTGTGGCCCGTGCACATCTGCGAATGTGTTCTTGAAGATGGTGCTGCTGAGACATCGGTGCCTTTCAGCCTGCCTGCCCATCCTAGGAGGGCCCACTGTCGCCCAGGGTCAGGACTATATGGCCTTATTATGTAGCCACCTATACAAAACTGTGAACCCCATCAAAGAGTAGCAGAACAGAAGCCTGGGTCTTGAAAGTGATCAGTGCATTACCCCACAGCTGCTGAAAGTAAGCCAGGCCCTGCTTACTGTCAAGGAATTTTCTTATCTCTAGCTTCCTTGTGGCCTGTCCTCTGTAGAACTTGGCATGGTGAGAACCTGGGTCCTGCTTGTTTGAACTTGGATCCTCAGTTTCTGTAGCTCTCAAACAGCTCAGTTTGGCAATCCAAGCAAATATTACTTCCACAAGACTCCATTCTATCTACCCTTCATCCTGAACAGGTCAAGAGCTTTCTGCTGGACCAATAAGAGATGTGACTAGGCCTTGGGATGTAGCTCAGTTGGTAAAGGGCTTGTCTAGCTTGAAGGAAGCCATGGGTTCCATCCTTAACACCACATAAAACCAGCTTGAGAGCCTGGAATCCCGACACTCAGAAGTTGGAGGCTGGAGCATCAGAAATTCAAGGTCATCTTCATGAATCTGAGGCCAGCCTGAGCTACAGGAGACCATGTCTCAAAAAAAAAAAGAAAAAAGTGGTTCAGAAATGTGGGATATGACACCCTTTGCTTCTTTGCAGACCATTGACTCCATTAAACATCCCTGGGAATCCACAGGTCCAACTTTGTGAAGTAGCGTCATCTATTTGTGACGTTTCTACCAGGCTGGAGAGAAAAATGGCAGCAACCAAGACCTGGGTACTCTCTTTCCTGGTCCTGGAAATCACCGCTGTGCTGGGTATGCTCTAAGTCTCTAAGTGTCTGCTCCCAGAGCTTCTGCTTGCCAAACTGAAGTAATTTCTGTTCTGGGACCCAATTATACATCTGCCTTGGCTGAGACTTGAGGCTGTTTGATGGATTTATTCATACTTTGTACCCTGTTTGTTCCCACCTTAAGTCTGAGATTGATCTTAATATAAAAATTCATGGAACACAATTGAAGGAGCAGGATGAGTAGTCATTCATAGGGAGGAAGAGAAAAGATAGGAAAATCACTGCTCCTGTGTACTAAATTTAGCTCTGAGCTTCCTGGTAGCCGGAGCGAAAGGGCGTCAGTCACAAGGGAACCAGAGAGTTCTCAGAAACAGGTTTGGGGTTGGTCTGTTTTCAGTTGCATGAAAATTCTTCTGGCCCTAAAAACTCAGTTTCCTTTATACGCTGAAGCCAAGTTCGATGGACACACCAGAAACTGTTCTGGTTTCTTACCCTCTGCTCCCAGAGGTGACTGGAAGGCCAGAGAATATTCCTGGTGGGCCTGGCCGATGACTGCCTGGGGTGGCTGCACTCCTACCAAGAACTCTCACTCTCTCCTATCTTGCTGCCTCTCCTCATTTCTAATCACACTGCTATTGTGAAGACTGCTCACAACCCCCCTTTAAAGCTGAGTGCCCTGTAGGCTTGTGACCACAGATGCAGGGACAGAGGCAGCCTCTGCACAGCACAGCCCTGTGTGTGCCCGCCTCTGGCCTCCCCCTTTCCATCTTGGCAGCTGTTGTTTGTGGAGATGATTGACATTCAGCCATTTGAGGGGAAATCAGATTAGGATGATTAAAAGGGCTCCCATAACCCCAATTAAGCAGCACTGAGAATTCTGACTTGGCTCTCTGCCTGGGAGTTAATTGCCTTTCAAGGCTTTTGCAGGCCTCTGCTCTCTTTCCTCCTCCTGCGTCTGGAACCCTCAACCCAGCTTTACGTAGAGAAGGGTTAGGAAAGAGAAGCTGCCCATCCTGAGGACCCTCTGGTCATCCTCAGGCTATGGCTGGTACAATGAAGACCACTGGCCCAGTTAGCTGAGTCCTTTATGGGATGGTGGAGCTCAGTGCCAAGCTGTGAAGGGAACGTGATAGCCACCCCTGTGATAGGCACTGAGATAGAATAGTTTGCTAACAATTATTCAGCATATGATTTTGCTAGGCATTGTTCTTAGGATTCTGTGAATGAATTCTTACGCTAAATGAATATCCTCTTTTTTTTTGAGAGAGAGTAAACGGGACCAGGTGGGTTAAACTGCCTGCCCAAGGTCACAGTTAGGAAGTGGCAGAGACTACACAGCCCTCTCTAGAAATGTTGGTGTCTCATTTCATGGAACCCTCAGCTAGCAGCACCTTGTGAAGGGGAAATTAGCATCTCTACTTTATAGGAAAGGAAAATAAGGCTCTAACTCCCCAGGACAGACCTAGACTCCCTAGCAGGAGTCTCAACCTATAGCTGCCTGAAGTATCTGATGACCCCATTTAACATTTGTATTATGTATTTCTTTATTATCCATGTGTGCATGTGTGTGGGGAGGTCAGAGAATAACTTTTGGGAGTTTGTTCTTTCCTTCCCTGGGATTGAACTCAGTCATTAGGCTTGGTGGCAAGTGTCTTTACATGTTGAACCGTCTCCTTGGCCCTGAAAACATTTTAATTCAAATGTACTCATAATACTAATAATGGGTTTCATTATGTCATTCTCATAGTGTATGGCGTATCTAGATAACATTAATTCCCATTGCCCTCTCTGGTCCCCCTTCCATTCCTGCTGATCCCTTTTTTTCTCCTTTCCTTCCTCCCTTCTTTCTTTACTTGCTTCCTTCCTTCTTTCTTTGCTTCCTTCCTTCTTTCTTTTTTTGAGACAGGATCTTACTATGTAGCCTGGTTGGCCGGTCTAGCCTTGAGAGGTCCACATCCCTCTGCTTCCGGATTAAAGTCATGCACCACTAAGCCTGGCCTCTTTATCTTTTCTTTCCTTTTCCTTTTTTTGTTTATTTGTTTGAGACAGGGTCTCATGTATCTTAGGCTGGTCTGGAACTTACTATGTAGCCAAGGCTGTCCTTGAACCTCTGACCCTCCTGCCTCCTCCTCCCAGGTGCTGTGATTACATTCATGTGCCACCAAGTCTAGCTGCTCATCCATGTATAGAACAAAACTGAAAAGGGAATTGCCATTTGTCAAGCATGCCCTCCATGCCAGCCCCAGTGTGTGTTTTATGGGAAACAGGCTGAGAGATAAAGCCCTTGGAGGGGTTGACAGCCGTGAGCGGCAGAGTGGGGATTCGGACCCATGCTCAGGGTTTGTCCTTGCTGTATCCTCCACACCAGTCCACTCTCCGCATCTTCCCCTGTGAGCCCTGGCTTCTCTTCTTCTGTCCCACAGGGAGACAGACAATGCTTACCCAATCAGTGAGAAGAGTCCAGTCTTCAAAGAAAGTCTCTAACACCTTTGCCAAGCCTGCTGACTCCCAGGAGAGTGAGTCTCCATCAGAGCAGGGAGGGGTGGGAGGAGGTCTTTACTGAGCTTGCTAGGTAAGTCTCTAAAGCCTGGGTAGGATGTTAGGATTTTGTGGAAACTTCACTTTAAAAGGCACTTAGCTGTTTTCTCCAGGCAGAGGAATGCAGTATAAGAAAGCTCAGTCAGGAAGCTGCCTGATGTATTCCAGAAATGGGTGCTTGTGTGCTGGAGCTGGTGGGGATAAAGGGGATAGACAAGGATGGAGAGACGAGTCTCTCCCATACCCTAATTGCCTGTCTAAGGCATTTTGTGCCAGGGAATGTCCAAGCCACAGGGAAAAAGCTTACCCCATCTGCAGCGTTAGAAAGGGCTAGGGTGGGACAAAGAGAGTCCAGAAAGCGAGATTAGACAGAAAGTCACTGGTGTGGTCCGCCAGGCTGACGAGAGCTGGAACGGAGGGCTCCACATTGTGAGGCAGAGAGAGAGACTGAAGAGTTGCTGGTGAAATTAAGGAAGGGGTGGAGGTGGGAAGTGGGGATTGAACAGAATCAGACTCCCAGGGAGTCCAGGAAAGGTAGATGGAGTCTACCTGCTCTCCAGGGACAGTTCCTCCTCAACCCGGCTCTGTCCCTCAGGTCCTGGTGAGTGGACAGCCTGGTTTAACATCGACCACCCAGGTGGGCAGGGTGACTATGAGCGACTGGATGCCATCCGATTCTACTATGGGGAGCGTGTGTGCGCCCGTCCCCTGTGGCTAGAGGCGCGGACTACTGACTGGATGCCTGCAGGCAGCACTGGCCAGGTGGTCCACGGCAGTCCCCGTGAGGGCTTCTGGTGCCTCAACAGGGAGCAGAGACCAGGCCAGAACTGCTCCAATTACACAGTGCGCTTCCTCTGCCCACCAGGTGAGTTTGAATGGTCCCCATCCCTGGCTTCCCAACGTCTTTAGCATAGGAGAGGCCAGGATCTAAACAGCACATGACTGTATATGCTCCCAGTCTCTTAACTGCCAGTGTGAAAAGATCCCCAGAGCTGCTCCAGACAACCTGTTGTGTCAAGTTCCAGTGACTCAGTAGGAAAGACAAGTGCTTGGAGTCTAACTTCTGTGGTTTGAATCTCCAGCTTACTGTGTGCGACTGTGTTATTTATTTTTATTCACTATTTATTTTTGTGATACTGGGGATTGAACTCAGGACCTTATAGTAGGCACACTTTCTACTACTGAGCTACACCTCCAGTCTTCTACCATTTATTTATTTATTTATTTATTTATTTATTTATTTATTTATTTATTTATTTATTTATTTATTTATTTATTTAAATAGTGAGATAGGGTTTCACTAAGTTACCCAGGCAAGTGTTAAACTTGTGATTCTCCTGCCTCTGTCCCAAGTAGCTGGGATTACAAATACGTGAAACCAAACTCAGTCCTGCTGTATTCATATAGTCCAGGCTGGCCTTGAACTTTCTATGTAACCTCAAATGACCTTCATCTTCAGATCCTCCTACTGCCACCACCTCTCAAGTTCTAGGATTCTAGGTGCTTGCCACCATGTCTACAGGCTGGGGTGCCAACCCAGAGCTTTCTGTGTATCAGGCAAGGATTCTAGGCGCTATCCCTGGTTCTCTTCTCTCCTCCTTTCTTTGAGGGGGAGGTGGGGTCTCACTGTGTAGCCCTAGCTAGCCTGGAAATCATTATGTAGCCCAGGCTATCCTTGAACATCTGACCCTTCTGCCTCCTTCCGGAATGTTGGGATCACAGCCATGTGCCTCTCCGCCTTGCAAATGTATTTTTCAGACGAGCATTCTGAGGCTCCTTGGTCTTCTGTTCTCACATGTTTTTCAGTGCTAGAGATTGAACCTAGAGCCCCTCACATACTAGAAAAGTGCTCTCTAGTAGAGCTACATTCCTAGTCTTCTTAACAAAATTTCTCTTCCGTATTGTTGTTTTGAGAGAATCTTGATAAATTGCCCAGGCTGGCCTTGAATTTGCCTGTATTCCAGACTGCTCTCGAATCCATGAGCTTCCTGTTTTGGCTAAGGAAGCAGGTCCTAAGACAGCAGTGCTGAGTAGAGAACAAACAAACAAACAAACAACAACAACAACAAAACGTTGCCTCCGTACAAGTTAGAGACTTTACTTCCTCAAGATTTTGACTTCCCTTGTTAGAAAAAAGCCATCGCAGAGCTGGGGTATAGCTCAGTCAGTCAAGCATTGGCTTAGCATCCACAAAGCAATAGGTTTCATCTCCAGCAACACCTAAACTGGGGCGTGTGATAGCCCTCCTTCTTATAATTACAGCACTCAGAAGGTAGAGGCAGGAGGATCAGACATTGCAGGCTAGCTTCGGTTACATGAGACTGTCTAAAAAACTATTAATCCATTGCAATAAATATAAACATCAGTGACATTTATGATGTCATTAGGAACTTTGTGCCCCCTCACCAGAGAAGAAACAAGCCTGGGGTCAGATTTCCTGACCCAGTCCCCTGGGGGAGAAAGTGACTTCTGATGATCTCATCTTGCAGGGTCCTTGCGACGAGATACAGAGCACATCTGGGGTCCCTGGTCTCCCTGGAGTAAGTGCTCAGCCTCCTGTGGCCACACTGGGGTCCAGACCCGTACCCGCACCTGCCTGGCACAGACAGTGTCACTGTGCAGTGAGGCCACCGAGGAGGGCCAGCTCTGCGTGAGCGAGGCCTGCACAGGTACCTCCCTCCCTCTGGGCACTGGGCCACTGAAACAGTCTGAAGGATGGGCTAGAGGCTCAGTGAGGCTCATCGAGCACTAATAGCATTTCATTTGCTCCGACGGCAGACACACAGGGTAACTCGGAACACAGGGCACTGTCAATTATCACGGGTTAGAGAATCAGCCAGGCGGTGATGGCACACACCTTCAATTCCAGTACTGGGGAAGCAGAGGCAGGCAGATCTCTGAGTTCCAGGACAGCCTGGTCTACAAAGCTAGTTCCAGGACAGCCAGGGCTACACAGGTAAACCCTGTCTTGAACAGTCCTCCATCCAAAAAAAAAAAAAAAAGGAAGGAAAGAAATCAGAAAGCCACTCTGAGGAAGTTTCCTGGGCTAAATCTGAATAGGAATTAGTTGTGCAGGCAGGTAAGGAAGGGTAAACGAAGACCCAAGAAGGAAAGGAAGCATGTGTGAGCTTCCAGGCTGGGATATGGGTGATTCTGGGTCAGAGTCCACAAACCCCTGCTGATGTGGCTCCTTGACCCACAGCCTGTGACCTGACCTGCCCCATGGGCCAGGTGAATGCTGACTGTGATGCCTGCATGTGCCAGGACTTCATGCTTCATGGGGCCATCTCCCTCCCTGGAGGTGCCCCAGCTCCCGGGGCCACTGTCTACCTGCTGGCCAAGGCACCAAAGATGCTGACCCAGACAGACAGCAGCGGGAGGTTCCAAGTTCCTGGCTTGTGTCCTGATGGCAAAAGCACGCTGAAAATCACCAAGACCAAGTTTGCTCCCATTGTGCTCACGATGCCCAAGACTAGCCTGAAGTCAGCCACCATCAATGCAGAGTTTGTGAGGGCAGGTGATTAAGGGCCCTGTGGTAGGAGGGGGTAAGATATTGAGAGCTCCGTTCCCAGCTCAGTGCAAAACCCCAAATCTTTACTCTGACCCACAAGCCCTATAACCTCAGGCATTCCCTAATTTCTCTTCTTTATTCCTACTATTCAGAATCAATGTATTATAGCCACAGTCGCCTCTTTGTGTGTTTCCCAAATATAGACACACCCCTGCCTAAGGGCTTTTGCACTTGCTGTACCTAGTGTAGAGTGTTCTCCTAGATATTGGAGGGTCCTTCACCCTAAGGCACGAGAACTTCCCTGACCACTTTATCTAAAATATCAATTGCCACAAAGATTCGTAGGTCACAGAAGAGCTTGGGAGACTCAGAAATGGTGTAGAAGAGTTTTAAAATGATTCTGTTGGGGGCAGAAGATCATGACTAATGGGCCAGTGAGGCAATGGTTCTGTCCTCTGTAGCACTTAGAGTTGTGGCTGGCATGAGTCCCCCTGGCACCCCACTGTCCCATCCAGATGGTACCAGAGAAGTTTGTGGGAGCAGGTCCCAGCTGGAGGGAGGCATTCCACTGGGGATCAGCTCCTGTGGGCTTTAGGGGGCCACTGGAGATGGGCAGGGGATGGGATAAAGCCATACAGTTTAAATACTGTCAAAGACCCTGAGGCAGCAAGACTCTCTAGAGCCACAAAGAAAAACAAAAAAACAACAACAAAAAACCAGACACAGTTTCTCATCTTCTGTTCCAGAGACTCCATACATTGTAATGAACCCTGCGACAAAAGCTCGTCGGGCTGGGCAAAGCGTGTCCCTGTGCTGCAAGGCCACAGGGAAACCCAGTCCAGATAAGTACTTCTGGTGTGTATTCTGTCAGCTACCCTGCCTCGTTCTCTTAGAAATCAGAGCTTGCTTGTCTAGACTAAATAGTAGCAATGGCTGATCGAATAAAGGCATATATAGGCTACTGGTGCAGAGTCTAAATGGTGATGTCTACAGTGGGAGCCTGCAGGGTTGAGGTTGCCCAGGCAACCAGCCAGACCTCTTACACCTCAAAGCTAAGTTCATCCTCTCAAAATGTTGACTTTAGGGTCCTAACATGCCTGTTCTTAGACTACCCAGCAAGATTCCTCAATCCTGCTTCCCCCAGCAAGGTCAAAATCCCCAATGCTAGGAGTGAGTTCTTTACCCTTCAATAGGCAGTTGTAGACACTAGCTTGTTTAGAATGCCAACAGTTCTGGGAGGTCAGCTAGAGATCATTGCTCTTGCTTTACAGAGCAAGAAGCTGTAATTTAGAGAGGGGAGAGGATTTGTTTAGAGATCCTCCAAAATTAAGAGGTAGGGCTGGGAATTAGAAGCAATTTCCCAGCTCCCAGCCCATCAGGTGCTCTTGGGCAAGCCAAGGGAAAGAGAACCATCTCCAATCCCTTGTTTCCTGGCACGTCTTTAGGTTTACCTTCCCTCCTGTGGCCCACTTGGGCTCCACCTCTGCATCCTAACAGGTACCACAATAACACATTGCTGGATCCCTCCCTCTACAAGCACGAGAGCAAGCTGGTGCTGAGGAACCTGCAGCAGGACCAGGCAGGGGAGTACTTCTGTAAGGCACAGAGTGATGCTGGGGCTGTGAAGTCCAAGGTCACCCAGCTGACCGTCATTGGTAAGGCTGTCCAGGTCTCAAGGGTCTGCAACAGGGTGGGCTGAGCACTCCAGTCAGCATCACTGGCCGGAAAAGCTTGGGATTTTCTACACTGTGCACAGCACCAGACACAGCACAGAGCTAAGTCTTGTTATCACAGCACCATCATTTGTGGTGTGTGTGTGTAGAAATGTAAATAAAATTAAATAAAATTCAAACAAGACAGAAACATGCAGGGCCTGGGGATACAGCTCAGTTGGTAGAGTACTTGTCTAGCATGAAGGAAGCTCTTGGTTCAGTCCCCAGCACTGCAAAAACCCAGCTTCAGAAGATGAAGGGGTGTGTGTCAGAAGGTCAAGGTCATCATCAGCTGTATAGTGAGTTTGAGACTACCCTTGGCTACATGAGATCCTGTGAACTTAACTCTTAAAGACCGAAAATGTTTTCTAAAGCAGGAGCCAAGGCTCTCTAGATTTTAGTAGACAAGAAATAGACACTTTCCAGGTGGCTAAGCCATCAATCATAGCACATGTCTGCAACCCCAGCATTTGGCAAGTAGAGGGACGATCAGGAGTTCAAAGTCATATTCTCTTACCTAGTGAGTTCAAGGCTAGACTTGACTATATGAGACCCTATCTCAAAAAACCAGCCCTCCACCAAAAATAAAAACTTTAAAACTGATATTCTGTGACAAATCCAGGAGTCTGGTTTTTTGTCTGAGATGCAACCTGGACATGTGTGGCTTCAGTGTTCCTCATTTCATTCTGCTTTGCAGGAAATTTAGGAAGCCATGATCTCAGAGAATGGGCAGGGGCCGTCTGTGCGTGGAGGCAGCAGTCTTAGGATCGAGGCTGGCATGGGCTCAGCTACAGAAGTGGGGAGCTGAGAACACTTTATCTGAAAGGGTGACTTGCTTAAAGCTGGCTTCTAGAAGGAAACTAGAAGAGAAAAGGTTTCAAGCCAAAGGCCTATCAAACCTGTCCTTGGAAAGTGAGGGAAAGAGGATATCTTAGGAATTGGCCTAAACAAAACAAAACAGACTGGAGGAAATGAAAATTCATTGGAAGGATTATGGAATATTTCACAGACTCCAAGAAATTAAGCAACAGACTTGAGAATAGACAAGGCAAAGGTCGTTAGTGGAGGAGTCATGAGCACGAGCATGCTGTCACATGAGCATGTGACACGCCAGCTGTCACAACACACCCTGTTGGCACGGTGATCTCTGCATGACACTTTACTATTCGGAAGTTCCGTTTGTAGATCATAACTGTATATTCTTTCCAAATATATGTGTACATGGCCCTAACTTTAACATAGAGGAGAACTAAAGAGAAAATAGTGTTAATGCAAAATAGAGTTATGTTAATAGCTGAAAACTTTGGCACAATAACGGAAGAAGATAAACAGAGATCTGGCATTTGTGCTTACTCGTGAGTGACATGCATGTGCCCTCTAAGAGCTGACGGGTACAGAGGTAGCATCGGGCGGTTTGGTTCTTGGCTACTACTATTATAAAGACACAGCTTTTCTCAGATGAGAAACAATTCTCCGCATTGCTCCAGGCTAAGCAAAGTGGAGTGTTTGATTTATATGGTAGTTGGAGTCTTGGGAACTCAGTGTACGGCGGAGGTCGTGGGGAAAACATCAGGCTCCATTTTTTACTTTAAAAAAGTCTTGTTTTTGTTATTTTATTTTTTTAATGTTTGCTTGTTTATTTATTTATTTATTTTTATTTTTATTTTTTTTGAAATAGGGTTTCTCTGTTGTAACTCTGGTTGACCTGGAACTCACTCTGTAGACTAGGCTGGCCTCAAACTCACAGTGATTCGCCTGCCTCTGCCTCCTGAGTGCTGGGATTAAAGGCCTGTGCCACCACCACCTGGCCTGTTTGTTTTTTGAGATAAGATTTTATGTAGCCCAAGCTGAACTCAAACCCACTATGAGGCCAAGATTGACCTTGAATTTAGGATTCTTCTGCCTCCACCTCCCAAGTACTAGGATTATAAGCATATATCATCATGCCCAATTAAAACAGGATTTCTGGGGCAAGAGCCATCTGGCTCAGTGGTTAAGATCACTGGCTACTCTTCCAGAGGACCCAGGTTCTATTCCTACTTAGTGACTTACAACCATCTGTAACTTCAGTTCCAGGGGATCCAATGCCATCTTCTGGCCTCTGTGGGCTCCAGACATGTTCATGATACATAGATACATATGCAGGCAAAATACCCATACACATAAAAGCAAATGACTATTTCACGGGATTTGTGAAAAACACTGAGGGTGCAGGGCAGGGTTAGACACTGCAGGGCATGGATCATGGATAGCTCCTTCCTATTGTATGCCAGTAACACCCCTAATTTTGTTGATAATCTCAAAATATCCTCACACATTTTCAAGGTTCCTCCATTGAGAACTACTACTGTAGTAACTGTGGCAGGTCCTGTTTCCCTGTGCATGTATAAAATAGGATTATAGCAGCTATTCTCTCTCCCCAAGAAAGTTCTAGGAAAGGTTGCAGATATAATGCCTTTGAAAACTGTAGAAAGGAGGGGGTGGTATGGCTCAGTGATAGAACAATTGTCTAGCATACACAAGGCCCTGGGTTCAATCTCCATCAACACACACACACACACACACACACCCCAAGCTGGCTTGGAGGTACAGCAAGCTTGAGGCCAGCCTGAGCTATATGAGACCCTGTCTCAACAAAACAAACAAACAAAAATTGAGAGAGGGAGAGGGAGAAGGAGGGGGGCGAGAAAGAGAGAAAGCCTATTGAGTTGTTTCTCTGCGTAAGATGTGAACTCACACTTTAACATTCACACCATTTTTTCCCTCAGCACATGATGAGACTCCTTGCAACCCAACCCCAGAGAGCTACCTTATCCGGCTGCCCCATGACTGCTTCCAGAATGCCACCAGCTCCTTCTACTATGATGTAGGCCGTTGCCCGATCAAAGCCTGTGCAGGGCAGCAAGACAATGGCATCCGGTGCCGGGATGTGGTGGAGAGCTGCTGCGGCATTTCCAGAATGCAGGAGAGGGAGATCCAGTGCAGTGGGTACACACTGCCCACCAAGGTGGCCGTGGAGTGCAGCTGCCAGCGATGTGCAGAGACACGCAGCATCGTTCGGGGCCGAGTCAGCGCTGCCGACAATGGGGAGCCCATGCGCTTTGGCCACGTGTACATGGGGAATAACCGTGTGAGCATGACTGGCTATAAGGGCACGTTCACCCTCCACGTCCCCCAGGACACGGAGAGGCTGGTGCTCACGTTTGTAGATAGGCTGCAGAAATTTGTCAACACTACCAAAGTGCTGCCCTTCAACAGGAAAGGGAGTGCAGTGTTCCACGAGATCAAGATGCTTCGGCAGAAAGAGCCCATCACCTTGGAAGCCATGGAGACCAACATTATCCCCCTGGGAGAGGTGGTTGGTGAAGACCCTGTTGCTGAACTGGAGATTCCATCCAAAAGTTTCTACAGGCAGAATGGGGAGCCGTTCACAGGGAAGGTGAAGGCCAGTGTGACCTTTCTGGACCCTCGGAATATTTCCACAGCCACAGCTGCCCAGAGTGACCTGAACTTCATCAATGATGAAGGAGACACCTTTCCCCTTCGAACATATGGTATGTTCTCGGTGGACTTCAGAGACGAGGCCACTTCTGAATCACTTAATGCTGGCAGAGTGAAGGTCCACCTTGATTCTACCCAGGTCAAGATGCCGGAGCATGTGCCAGCCATGAAACTCTGGTCACTCAACCCAGACACAGGACTGTGGGAAGAGGAAGGCGATTTCAAATTTGAAAGCCAAAGGAGGAACAAGAGGGAAGAGAGAACCTTTCTAGTGGGCAACATGGAGATCCGTGAGAGAAGGCTCTTTAACTTGGACGTCCCTGAAAGCCGAAGGTGCTTTATCAAGGTGAGGACTTACCGGAGTGAGAGGTTCTTGCCCAGTGAGCAAATCCAGGGGGTTATAGTCTCAGTGATCAATCTGGAGCCCAGAACTGGCTTCTCCTCTAACCCCAGGGCCTGGGGCCGATTTGACAGTGTGATCACAGGCCCCAACGGGGCCTGTGTGCCTGCCTTCTGTGATGACCAATCCCCTGATGCTTACTCTGTCTATGTCTTGGCAAGTCTTTCTGGAGAGGAACTAGAAGCAGTAGAGTCTTCTCCTAAATTCAACCCGAATGCAATTGGTGTCCCTCAGCCCTACCTCAACAAACTTAAATACCGTAGGACAGATCATGAAGATCCACGGGTTAAAAAGACAGCTTTCCAAATCAGTATGGCCAAGCCCAGGCCCAACTCAGCCGAGGAGAGTAATGGGCCCATCTATGCCTTTGAGAACCTTCGGGCATGTGAGGAAGCACCACCCGGTGCGGCTCACTTCCGGTTCTATCAGATCGAGGGGGATCGCTATGACTACAACACAGTTCCTTTCAATGAAGATGACCCCATGAGTTGGACTGAAGACTACCTGGCATGGTGGCCTAAGCCAATGGAGTTCAGGGCCTGCTACATCAAGGTAAAGATTGTGGGGCCACTGGAGGTGAATGTACGATCACGCAACATGGGCGGCACTCACCGTCAGACTGTGGGAAAGCTGTATGGGATCCGGGATGTGAAGAGTACTCGGGACAGAGACCAGCCCAATGTCTCATCTGCCTGCCTGGAGTTCAAGTGCAGTGGAATGCTCTATGACCAAGACCGTGTAGACCGCACATTAGTGAAGGTCATCCCCCAGGGCAGCTGCTATCGAGCCAGTGTTAACTCTATGCTGCATGAGTACCTGGTCAACCACCTTCCACTGGCGGTCAACAATGACACCAGTGAGTATACCATGCTGGCCCCTCTGGACCCTCTGGGCCACAATTATGGTATCTACACTGTCACTGACCAGGACCCTCGCACGGCTAAGGAGATCGCTCTCGGTCGGTGCTTTGATGGCACTTCCGATGGCTCCTCCAGAATCATGAAGAGCAATGTGGGAGTTGCCCTGACCTTTAACTGTGCAGAGAGACAGGTAGGCCGCCAGAGTGCCTTCCAGTACCTCCAAAGCACACCAGTCCGGCCCCCAGCTGCAGGCACCGTCCAAGGAAGAGCACCCGCCATGAGGCAACAGCGGGCAAGCAGGGGTAGCCTGCGCCGGCGAGGTGGGATGGTCCCCTTCAGATTTTCTGGAGTTGCTCAACAACCTCTGAGCAACTAAATCTTGTGGTTCTTCATAGTCCTTTCTGTCCACCGCATGTGACAGCTGTCGTGAGACTGATGCACAAACTGTCACTTATTAATTTAAACACATCTGTTTTGGTGCAGTTTGCTTCTTTGTGTCTTTACTTCCTGCCTTTATCTCACGATACTGATTGGCACATGGCCCCCAAGATGACAAAATAAAGGTCCCTTCCTTTTAAAAAGAAACAAAAGAAATTGGAAAACTTGTGCAGCTTTGGCTGCATTTTGCTATAATTGCAAACCCATTTCTTCTTTTTGTATGATTTTTGCCGGCCTCTACACTAATGATAGTCTAGTACTGAGGAGCAAATCAACAATATAGAGCATATTTCTTGGCTATGTCCTACAAGATGTAAGCACAGCCTCTGTCACGGTTCCTACATATAAATGGTGGTGAAATAAGGAAATAAACCATATGTTTACTTGAAATGTAATTAACGTTTATTTCTTTGGGGGAATTTGGACTCTGGAGCACATGCAAATGTAGGTGATTGAAGAATCTTAAAAACATTATATGTTTATTTGTGTGCCTATGTGAATTTATTTATACCACATGCATGCAGGTGCCCAAGGAGGCCGGAGGGCATCAGATTCCCCTGGAACTGGAGTTATGAGCAGTTTAAAGTCATTTGATATGGGTTCTGGGAGCAGAACCAGGGTCCTCTGCAAGGACAGTAAGAGATCTTAATTGCTGAGCCACCTCTCCAGCCTCCAAAGGTATTGACTAGAGGATAATCATAGTTTCCCTGCCAACTCTGGGAAGAACATCTCATAGTACCCACAGTTACATTAAGTTGTTAACTGTGTATATTTCTCTTTTGAAACAGGGTCTCTTGTAGTGAAGTCTGGCCTTGAACTCACTATAAAGAGTTCAAGGATGACCTTGAACTCTGGGCATTTCTGCCATATCTCTCAAGTACTGGAATTAGGGACCTATGCCACGATACCTCATTTATTCATTAAAGGGGCCTAGTAGAACCCAGGACTTTATGCATGCTGGGCAAGTCCTCTATAAACTGAGCTGCCTCCCCAGTCCTGTGTGTGTTTTTCTTTATATTTGATTTTGTTCTTGCTAGAAGCCCAGTAGAGTCAGGGCAGATGTCCACAAATGCACATGGATGCTGAGGCCGCCATGTTGTCCTTCAACCTTTAAATCATGCCAGATGCTCAAAGCACAAGGCCTCTGGAAAGCAGGACCAAGGTGCTTCGAGGCCCAGAGTCCCTAAGTTACAGGGCTAAGCATCTCCAGCAGTCACATTTGTTCTCTTAGCTCATATTTTCCATTTTCAGAGAAAAGCAGAGGTTCCTGGAGCTGTGAGCCTGTTCTGGGCTCCTGAGCAAGACTTAAAATATGTCCCAATTTTTGTCTCTCTCTCTCTCTTTTTTTCTAGCATGAAGGGGATTATACAATAGCTGGCCGAGGATCTAGCATTCTGGCCAAGTGGTCCTTTGGCTTCTCCCAAGTCTGTTGTCTCCTCCAGCTGGTCTGGCTGACCTTGGTTCAAATGATGGGTTTTCTCTTTCTCTGTTTTCAAGCTCTTCTACAGACACCCCGCTTTTCCAGACTGCAGTTGTTGCTGTGGGTAACAGCAGGTAACACCTGTGTCCCTGGAGTGAAAAGACGTCTACAGGGACAGGATTTGGTTTTGGTTTAAAGGGTTTAAAATAGTAAATCAAGGCCAGCGGATGGCACCAGAGCAGTCCTGGAGCATCAGCAGTCAGGGAGAGGAGTGGGCATGGGAGTGCACAAGCCTAAATCACAACCCGCATTTGGGAGGTGGAAGCCAGAGAATCAGGAGTTCAAGGCCACCCTAAGCTTCAAAGGAAGTTTGAGGCTAGCATGAGCTACATAAGCTCTTACTTGAAAAATCAACCCAACAATCAGTCAGGAGGTGAAGAGCAGAATCGGGATGGGATGTATTTACTATCTTTTTCTACCAACCACTCCCAAACTGTCAGGAAACAGGTCAGGAGGGTTGAAGGAAAGTAAGGTATTATTTATAACCAGAACAAAAAACTTGCCATGTTTCCCTCGATAGTCTGTGCCCTTCGGCCACCACTGTGCTGTGCTGGATTCGCCCTCTCGATCAGCATCTGCCTCGCTCCTACGAGTGCGTTTATAATCAATTAGAAATGTCTCTGGCATGCACGAGGTCCCAGGTTCCTTCCCCAGCACAACAGAACAAACAAACAAACAAAAAAACAACACAAAACAGCCACTGACTCATGGTTTGTTCCCCTCCACTGTGGAGTCTGCTTATTTTCTGGACCAAATGTTCACCTCAGAAAAGCCCTCCGTTTTCATTCTCAGCCAGTGGTTTGCTCAGCACCGTGTGAATTTTACCAGGGTAGATGTGGCATAGCAATAGGAAAAAGCACAGGCAGGAAGCTACACAGAGGAGCCAAGCCTGCTGTTCTCTCATAAATAGGAAATTTGGAGATCTCAAGCAGCTGGGCGCTAGCCCAAAGTCACTGGGTTGTCGAGACATGAGCAGCGTCTGTGAAGCTTGAGAGGACTTAAGCAAAGTTAGGGGCAGCACCCCGTTTTATGCAGTGCTAGGGATCAAACCTAGAGCTTCATGCATACTAGGCATCACACTATGAGAACCACACCCCAGTCCTTGTCTCAGATGTTTTAACTCAGTTCTCGTATATGGCACAAAGCATCCTGTTGACCTGGCACCATTTAATAAAAAACTCTTCTCCACTGAATGATCTTGGTAGTCCTGATGAAAATCAATTGACTGTAAATGACCGTATCTATGAATTCACCGTTCTGTACTTTTGCTTTATCTATTACAGCAATACTGCTGGCCTTCCTGGTGGCTGCGGTTTTGCACTAAGTTTTGCAAAACTGGAAGTGTAAACCCTCCAACTTTATTTTTAGTTGCTCAGACTGCTTTTTTTTTTTTTGTCCTGTTTGAAAATATTTTCTCCTAATATCTGTGCCCTTTAAAAGGGCTGGAGAGATGGCTCAGTGGTTAAGAGCACTGACTGTTCTTCCAGAGGATCAGGGTTCAATTCCTAGCACCTGCATGGCAGCTCACAGCTGTCTGTAACTTCAGTTCCAGGGAATCTGATGCCTTCACACACCAATGCACATAAGATAAATAAATCATTAAAAAAAATTTTCAAACAAATGTTTCCTGGCACTGTCTTCAAGATTTGTGACACTGGGAGCTACAAGAACTTCCGAAAAGTCCAAGGGATGTGTGGTAAGTTAGTGCCATCTGCTGACCATCTCCCCCAAAACAGCAGGATATTAGAGTCCCCTGCCTTGCTTTCTGAGGTTATCAGCAGCCCAAAGCGCTGATGCAAGAAGAGTGGAGAGCGCCTCCCTGTGGTCTCCTCATCTCCCACGCAACACAAAGTGTGAGCAGAAGCCCTGGTGGAAAAAAGCCTGAAGAGAAAATTTAGGAAATGTGTCACCATGGTGGAGACACACAGTACTGCAAATAAGCCTTAGCATCCCACAATCCTAGCAATAGAAAATAGATTCCTGAACTGAGAATGTAGCTCAGTGGGTAGAGTGCTTGCCTAGCACCCATAAAGCCCTCAGTTGGATTCCCAGCACCAAGTAAACCAGACATAGTAGCCATTGCCTGTAATTTCAGCACTTAGGAGCTCTTAGGAGGCAGGAGGATCAGAAGTTCAAAGTCACCCCCCAACACACACACACACACACACACACACACACACACACACACACACACACACTACACAGTGAGTTTGAGACCAGTTTTTTACAATCCTGGGCCTTGTCTCAAATAAATAAATGAATACAAATATTCCTGAGTCCTACTCCAGAATATTTTATCAAAATGCTTTGAGACATGGGTTCAAGTATATTTAAACCAATATCCTCATGCTTCTTCTGATGCTACTCTGTAGTCCTGGCTGACCTTGAACTTTCAATCCTTCCACCTCTGCCTACTCAGTGGTGGGATTAGGGACATGGACCACCACACACAGTTACCCCAGGAATTTTTTTATTTTTAGGATTTAATTATTAATTTATTTGTTTATTTGTGTTTGTATGTGTGTTGTGTGTGTACTTGTAATCCAAGTGTATATAGGTGTCTCCGGAGGTTAGAAGAGGGTGTCTGATCCTGTGTAGCTGGAGTTATAATAGGCAGCTGCAAGTTGACTGGGTGCTGAACTTGGGTCTTCTGAAACAACATGAATCACTCTTAAGCACTGAGCCATGCCCCCTCCAGGGGAGTAATTGTAAGAGAATAAAAAACGGAAGGCCACTGTCTTAATGGAACAGTGGAGTTTTAATCCTTGAAGTGAGGTATTTCTGGGTAAGGGGTAGAGATTCTGCAAATCCTGGAACCTCACTATCATTTGAAGGAGGAAATAGGAAGACATGAGGAGCCCATTTGGGAGTTTGAGTCCTGGTTCAGTTAGCTTGGTCCAGGCACTTAAACTCTAGCGCTGACAATTGCTACCTCCCCCCCCCCCCTGCCAAGGCTGTTGTGAGGATTAGATTAAAACACAGACATGAAAGCACTTCCTTTTTACGCATGTCTGTGTGGTATGGTGTGCATGTGTACATGTGTGTGTGTGCATTTGCATGTTTATATGGGTGTGGACACACTTGTAGGGACCCAGGTTGACTTCGTGAGTCTTCAGTTGCTCTTTACCCTATTCACTGAGGCAGGGGTTCTTATTTGAACTCAGAGATTTTTGATAAGGCTAATCTCATTAGCCAGCTTGAACTGCTGAGCTACTCCATAGCCTTCACTTGTTTCCTGAGATAGGGTCTGACACACAGGCTATCCTGAACCCAGTATGTAGCCCAGGCTGGCTTCCGAGGCATGCTTCCACCTCAGTCTCCCAAATGCTTTGATTACAGGCAGGAGCCACTGAGCCTGACTGTAAAGGTTTTGTAATTTATAAAGTTTTGTATGATGGTGGCTCACATCGCTTACAGATGGAAATCCTAATCTTTGTGTTTGCCATATTTGTGTGTATATGTTCACATGTGTGCACATAGCATACTTGTGTGTTTGTGAAGGTCAAAGGCTGACTTCAGATGTCTTCCATGCTTACTTTCCCACCTTATTTGAAGCAAGTTCTCTAACTGTACGTAGAGGCTTACTTAGACAGGGATTTGGGGGGTGCGGAGATGGCTCCCTTTAACCAGCTAATATAAAAAGCCTGGTGTGGCTGTTATACCTGTAACCCCAGTGCTGGAAGATAGGAGGGGCCAGAGACAGGAGGGGCTCCAGGCCGTAAGCCTAGCTCCCAGGCTTAGTGATAGAGGCTGTCTCAACGGAATATGGAGAGTGATAAAGACACCCAATATTCTCCTCTGGCTTCTGCATATGTTATAGGTATGTGCGTATGTCATAGACAACATACACCCCCACACACATACTGAGAAAGTATTTAAAAGACAACAGTGACTCTAGAAGAGTGTGTGTGCTGGATGTTATGTGTCAACTCGACACGAGCTAAAGTCATCTGAGAGGAGGGAACCTCAGTTAAGAAAATGCCTCCATAAGATCAGGTTGTAGGACATTTTCTTAATTAGTGATTGGTGGGGAGAGGGGCCAACCCCTGGCTGATGGTCCTGGGTTCTATAAGGCAGCAGGCTGAGCAAGCCATGAGGAGCAAGTCAATAAGCAGCATCCCTCCCTGGCCTCTGCATCAGTTCCTGCTTCCAAGTTCCTGCCCTGTTTGAGTTCCTATCCTGGCTTCCTTCAGTGATGGACTACGATGTGGAAGTGTGAGCCTCTCCTCCTCAACTTGTTTTTGGTTGTAGTGTTTCATCACAGCAATAGTAACCCTAACTAACACCACATGGCTCTCTGAGAGGCAGCACTAGAATTTCTGGTGAAAGAAAAGGTGAAATTTAAAAATGATATTAGCGTGCAGTGGGATGTGTGGAGATCAGAAGATGTCTTTTGGGGTCCCAGGGATTGAACTCAGGTCATCATCAGTCTTGCCAGCACCTTTACTAACTGAGCCATCTCTCTAGCCCCCAAGCAGTACAGTTTTAAACCAGAAGGCTTGGGCTCTATACCATGTATTTTTCTGAATCACTGCATGGTCCTGGTCAAATGTCTACTTTTTTACCATTAATTACTTACTCATGTGTTGTGGGTGGGCACGCTACACTGTGTATGAGGCGGTCAGAGCACAGCTTTCAGGGGAACTCTTATTTTCTCCTTCTACCATGTACGTTTCAGGGTCTGAACTCGGGGGATCAGGCTTGGCAGCAGGCACCTTTACCCACCTTCTAATCTGAAAAACTCAGTGTTAATATTGGGTGATTTACTGACTCTAATCTATACAAAAAAATTTTTCACAGCAACTCACAGTATTCACAATGCTGGGAGATAAAACTGAGTGAAAAAAAAAAAGAAAAAATGAGTTTTACGCAAGACCATGACACACAAAGCTATTGTTCCATCAGCTATACGGTTCACAAAAGATAAATAACTCGAGATAAGGACTCGGCAGCTCCATTAAGACTATTTGAGCTGGAAAACTGCATTTGGACTTTTTAAGCATCATTAACCTGTCAGAAAAGAGTGAAAGTAGGTGTACTGTGGAAGTACTTTGTTTCAAAGCGCTGATAAGATGTGACCGATGGTATTTCCCATCTATTTCCTGATAGAAAACCCATTTTTATCACAGGGGAAAATCTCAAATGGCCCTGTGGTTCAGAATCAAAAACTTGAGAGGATGGCCTGGTAGGAACCTGACCAGAGGTTATAAGTGCTGTGCCAAGTGAGAGAGAAGTCATAGCATGCCCCAGGGACTCCATTACTCTCTGTTCAGACCCCAAGCTCTGCTCCATCTCATAGCTACCCAACAATAACCCTGGAGCAAAGGCCCGTCTCAACCTGCAAATATCAGGTCAGGGAATGTAAAATGGAGCATGCACCTTTATTAAACAACTAGACACTTCCTAGAGAATGATGCTTACAGTTTCCAGCATTGGTGTTATTTTAAATATGACACCATTTGTGTGATATGTGCATGAATGTTTTGCTGGCATGCGTATATGTATGGTATATGCTCACTCACTGTGAGTGAGCCTGGTGTCCACAGAGGTCAGAGGAAGTCAACAGATACCCTGGAACTGGAATTAGGGATAGCTGTGAATCATGTGGTATCTAGGAACTCTAGGTCCTCTGGAAGAACGGAAAGCGCTCTTAACTGTGGAGTTATCTCTCCAGTGAGCACCCAGTCCCTTGTATCTTTATGACAGGGTTGCCTCACTACATAACTCTGGCTGGCCTGGAATCAAACTATGTAGACCAGACTGGACTGGAACTCACAGAGCTCACAGGCTTCCCTAGTGCTGAGATTAAAGGCATTCGCCATCACAGCCAGTTATAAGTTCCCCAGTTTGAACACCACATATAAAGTATTCCATCTATACTACTGTGAGGTATAACCATCAGAGTTTTGCATGAAGTCAGTGTCTCAATCCAGGCTTCTTGAGTAATGATCCCAACAGTCCAGGCATTCTGACATCCAGAGCACAGTCTCTTACAGGACGGATTAAAACTATCAAATTTGCTGTGACATGTGAGGAAACCTTCCCTGGCCTGATGCCAGAGCTGCATAACCCTTGTTCACAGGGATGAGAAAATTTAACCCGAGTTGTGTACAGCTTCCTGTGTTTTGTACTTTCTAGGGCAAAGTCTACACTCTGCTAATCAGGCAACCACTGGAAATCCCTTCCTGGACAGTAAGATTAACTAATATTCACCTTTTCACCAAATGCAGTTCTACCATTTATTTTTATTTTATTTTACTTTATTTTTGAGGCAGGGTCTCATTACGTGGCCCTAGTTTATACTGGAACTTGTGATATTCCTGCAAGTTCTGGGATTACAAGTGTGTATCACACCAAGCATTTTGTTTGTTTGTTTCCAGGCAGGGTCTCAATATGTAGCCCTGGCTGTTCTGGAATTCACTGTGTAGTAGACTTGGATGGCCTCACACTCACAGAGATGCCTCCTCTGACTCACCAGGGCTGGGATTCAAAGTTGAGCCACTATGCCTGGTGATTTTTGTTTTGTTTTTTTGAGACAGGGTCTCAGGTAGCCCTGGGTGACCTTGAACTCTTGAGCCTTCTGCTTCTATCCATGTATTGAGATTATAGGTCCAAGTCCAGCCTTGTTCTTGGCCTTAAAAATGATTAGTTTTAATTATTTGTACATGGGAATGTGCATTCCAGTGCAGGTGTCTTCTAAAGTCAGAGGCATCCGATCATCTTGGAGCTAGAATTAGAGAATGTTAGAAGCTGCCTGACACGGGTGATCGGAACCAAACTGGGGACCTGTGTGAGCAGTGAACATAACTGCTGCAACACATCTCTAGCCCCATCTTGTTTTTATTTCCTAAATTATTATTGCTGCATTTATTTGTTCTTTCATTCACTCATTATGTATGTGTATAGTGTGTGGATCAGAAAACAACCACTTGTAGGAGCTGATTCTTTCCACTGTGTGGATTTGGGGAAATCAGACCATTTAGCTTGGGAGCAAATGTCATTACCCACTGAGCCATCTTGAAAGCCTCTGGTTCTTGATTTTTTTTTTAAATTATTAGGTAAAAAAATAACACTATTCTAATGAAATTAGGTTTGATATGTGGTTTTGAAAGTATCAAGAGATTTATTGGGATTTTTTTTGTTTTGTAGTCTAGTTCTGGATACTTTTGAGCAAATAAATTAAAGGCTTTTGTAGTAGTTTCCTTTATCAAAGAAGTATTTGACACCATAGTCTATTTTCTCTGTATTGGAGAAAAGCTTTTGCTAAACATTAGGGAAATTTTCCATTCATTACTTAAAACTTCATGTGTGTGTGTGCATGTCCATGTGGGAGCACATACATGTGCAACTATATACGCATGTGTGTAAGTGCATATGAGACCAGAGGACAAATTCAAGCACTGTTCTTCAGGAGCCATCCACCTTGTTTTTGAGACAGGCCCTCTCCCATTGGCCTGGAGCTTGTGAGTAGATTGGGCTGGGGATGCTGGTTTTATAACCACATGTGACCACACCCAGCTGTTTTACTGGCTTTTTTTATGTGGCTTCTGAGGACTGAACTCAAGTCCTCACGCTTGCATGGTATGGTGATTAGTGTTAATTGTTAGCTTGGCAGAATCTACAAACACTGGGAGACAGGCCATGAAAAGCAAAGTTTTAACATTGCCAACAAATCTCTTCCCACACAAGGAGACCCGACAAATCCTGGTTTGTTTTAAAGACTTAAGTGGTTCTCCCAATGAGCCATTCCTTTACAGAAAGTTAATACCTGTGTACCTGAAGGCGATGACTCATGGACTATTTCATTTGGCTCATGTAAATCTAATCATATGGCTAGAAATGTGGGCAATTCCAGATCTGCTAGCACAAGTGGAGAAACAAAATTTTGTAATATAAATTATTGACCTGTATGCTTTTTTTTTCTGGACCCTCAGCTCAGTCCTTTTATGTGGGCTACTGGTTCTGCAGAAGACAGGAAGTAATGTTCAAATAATTACAATGCTATCCAACTGTATATTGTTTACTTAATAGTAAATGGTGATAAGTAGTGGTCAATACTTTATGTCAAAAGGAGGAGGAGGAAGGAAGGTGGTGCAGAAACTGCTCAGCAGTTATGAGCACTGGCTGCTTTTCCAGGGGACTTGGGTTCATTTCCAAGCACCCACATACATGGCTGCTCACAACCATCTGTGGTTCCAGTTCCTAAGGTCTGACATCATCTTCTGCCCTCCTTGGACACTATGCGCATATAGTGCACAAACATACATGTAGGCAAAATATCCATATACATAATTTTTTTTCGAGACAGGGTTTCTCTGTGTAGCCCTGGCTATCCTGACACTCATTCTGTAGACCAGGCTGGCCTTGAATACACAGAGCACTCTGCTCCAGAGTGCTGGGTTTAAAGGTTTGTGCCACTACTGCCCTGCCAGTCCTGGCTCATTTCTGAAAGGAGAGGTTTGTCTTAGGATCACAGATTCCAAATACTGTTTTAAAGTAGTAAGTTGTAAAGTAGTAAGACTACTTCCAAATAAAATCCCAGTAAATAAAACAGATTAAAAATATAACTTCTCTTGTTCCTTTTAAGGTGCTGTGGAGAAGAAGGCAGAGAAGGTCCATTTGGTTCCCTCACAGCAACCATGAAGGAAGAGCTTCTGAGAGAGTCTAAGAATACAGTTCAAAAACTGGGTATGGGTCTTAGTGAAGGAAGTTATGAATTCTCTATGTCTGCAACTTTAAGATGAAGAATTATCAGGAGTCAGCGTCCCAAGAAAGGAATCCTGTGGTTTGGGCTACCTGGCATTCCCCTTCTCAGAGTTAGACGAGGGGAACTGAAGTCACTTTTCTGGCTGTAGACCAGGGAAGGCGTGTTTATTTAAGTGAACTGGTGTGATCCTCTCTTGATTCTCGCTCCTCAAAGTTTCTACCCAAAGGTTCCAGCAGGGTGTGTGCAACTTTGTAATTTCAAGCATCTAGAGGAGAAAGCATAAGCATCAGGTGTTCAAAATAATTTTCAGCTACATAGCAAGTTACGGGCTACCTGGCAATTAGGCGTTTAGAGTTGTTCAGATTAATATACAAAAGCAGCATAATCAATCTGGCATAAACCCCAAATCAAATCCGAACAAAAACCATACAAGGACACAGGGCAGTGGGGTCACACGTCTTTAGTCCCGGCACTTGGGAGGTAGAGGCAGGCAGATCTCTTGAGTTCCAGGCTAGTCTGGTCTACAGAGCGAGTTCCAGGATGGCCAGGGCTACACAGAATACACCCTGTCTTGAAAAACAAAAGCAAAACAAAGCAAAAACCATACAGGCAACTAGCAACAATAGAAAACGTTATTATCACTAAACTTTAAAGAGCAAGGAAAAGCTGTCTCTATCCAACAGCTGTTGTTAGGGGTGAGGGGTGGGAGTGGGATTAGTTGACCGCTTCCATGGTGCGAGTGAGGGAACAGTGCACAAAGGAAGCCAGAATGGTGGGACATTTGCTGAAGTGCAAGTGCCTGGTGGTTACTGTCACTTTATTAATGTAATTATTATGCGGGATTAGGGCCTTTAGTACTAAACTACATTCTCGGTCCTCGGATCACTTAAAAAGTCCTCACTTTTTTCGCTTTTACTTTCCCTGCTCCCGACACGATTCTCTTTGGGTCTAAAACCTTCTAACCTCAGAATAAAAGCGCTTCCTGAGAAATTGCTTGACCGCAAAAATTTGGGCTTGTCGCTTGCCGTAGCGCGTTCATTGGTGCCCAGGTTACCGCCCCCATTCTCTAGCTTCACGTTAGTCTCCCACGCATGCGCCGCGTGTACCCACGCCCCCCTCCCGGGCCTAGGACGCAAGCGCGCGCACGCTCCCCGGTCGGGGTAGGCGGGGGATGGGGGAGAGCAGGAGGGAGGGGAGGAGGGAAGGCGTCTACTCCGGTGAGTAGACGGCGGTGGGACACTTGGTCGCCCGGGCCTGGCTGCCCGGTGGGGAAGACGCTGCACCATCGTAGAGCCGGCGGAAGGGAGCGGAGCCAGTCAGCGCAGCCCTCGGGCAGCACAGTCGGGCCGCTGAGCCCCCGAGAGCCGCAGGGCGCGGAGCCCCGGCCTAGGCCCCGCGGAGATGTCCAGCTGCGGCGCTTGTACCTGCGGCGCTGCGGCCGCCCGGCTGCTCACCACCTCGCTCACCTCCGCGCAGAGAGGTAACCAAGTAGTCCCGCGCGGGCTCTCGGGGAGCGGACCGGTGGGGACCCCGGGGAGGAGGGCTGCGAGGCGCGGCGAGCCTCTGGAGCAGCTGGCGGTCGGATTTTGAAGAAAACCCGATGTGTTGTCTCCCGCCGGTGCGCTCTCAGGCCTCCGGAGCTTGGGGCTGGAACGGGGCCGTCTCGCCTCAACTCTGGGAGAGGGACCGAGTGCTGCACTCACTCGTTAATAAGTGACCCTTCTCAACCCTACTCCGGGGCCTCCCGGTGCCCGGTTGTCCGGCCAGCCGCCTGAACTCAGCGCAACCCGCGGGTGTCACTGTCATTGTGCGGTCGGCGACGCCAGGACATAAACAGACCTCGCGGGCCTTCCAGATATCTGGCAAACTTCGGGGTCCCAGGAAAGCAGCTGGGAGACGGGGAGAAACGAGCGCTGGAATTCTTCAAATACTTACGCATAGCAACAGTCGCTCGCCTGCTTCCCCAGCTTGACAGCCGGGATCGGTCCCCAAGAGTGGCTCTTGTTTACTTTGCCTCTCTGTTCATCAGGACTGTGACAAAGTGAACACCTGCCAAGAGATTCCGGGAAAGAAACTCGTTTTTCTCTTCCTCAAATCTATGCATACCAGACTCTGGGGCTAGGTTCTGTTAGGTTCTCTGAACTTAATAGACGTCTTTTCATGATGACCCAAGCTTGCTTGGATCACTAAGATCTGTTTTCCTAACTTTTGGATTAACTATAAAATCTTCATTGCTTGCAAGTGTATAGTTGGCAGTTTATGACACACATGAAGTGAAGTAATGTGGGCAGAAGCATTTTGTGTTAGGTGACGTCTAAGACAGTAAATTTAGTCTTAAAACATTGCTACAGCTCAACAAGTATATGTCCCAATTCCAGAAGGTTGATTTGTAAATGCTTAAAAGAAACATAATTTTAACTGCTTTATCTGACATTTGTTTGTTGAGGGCTTAAGGTATTACCGTTTGGTGCTAGGGATAGTGAATTCTTCATGTTTGAATTTGGTGAAGTGGACACATTAACAAGGGTAATGCGTTTTGGGTGTTTTAGACAGGAGGGAGTTGTGGTTTAGTATGCCTTTAATCCTGGCACTTGAGAGGCAGATCTCTGGAACTCACCCTATGGACCAGGCTGGTCTTGAATTCAGATCTCCTTGCCTCTGCCTCCGGAGTGCTAGGATTAAAGGCATGTGCTAGAATGCCTGACTGATATGTATTTTTTTTTTTTTTGAAACGCACTTGACATATGGCTTGGCAGGATGGCTCAGCAAATATAGGCACTTCTGCTAAGTCTAACAACCTGAATTCAACCCTGGATCGTGCAAGGTGGAAATAGAACAGAGTGCTGCAAGTGGTCACGAGCATAGATGCACACATAAAAATTTTAAATGTGCTTGACATATCTGAGGTCACTTTGCATTTTAAATATGTGCATTCAGAAATACTTGATGCCAATGCCACTTAAAATCTCTCAGTGACAGTGTTGACTCTGAATTTGGGTGAAAGAATTGTAGAATTACATAAAACTTCTTCAGTTTCTGACTTCCTTCAGTCCAATCTTTGTCTGTACAAAGGGTGTCACTTCATTAAAAGGTCTGAATAAAGAGGTCAAACATATTGGCATCCATAGTTACCTACCTTAATTTTTAGTCCTATTTCCCTCTTTTTCTTTCTTTCTGGTAGTCAAATATACTAGATTAAATAGGGCAAAGTGAATAATTGAAACATTTTTATTTCAGCAGTTCTGCTGGTTAGACTGGGTTGCCTTGAACCTGACCTCATGAGTCCCTCCCTCATCTTCACTCTGGAGTCACAGGCCTTCGTAACAGGCCTGGTTTCTCAAAACTTTGTTGTTGTTGTTGTACTGAGGATTGATCCAGGGCCTTGAGTATGCTAGGCAAGTGCTTTCCCTTTGGGCTTTATCTCAGGCCTTAAAATCATTTCTTAAGGTTCCTTTTTTTTTCAACAGGTGGTGGTGGCACACAACTTTAATCTCAGCACCCAGGAGTCAGAGTCAGAACTCTGAGTTCTAGGCCAATTTTCTCTACAGAGTGAATTCCAGAACAGTCAGGGCTACACAGAGAAACCCTGACTTGGGAAAAAAAAATTTTTTTTTCTTGGATAGCAGAATGGACTTAGTAAAAACCATTAAATATTTTTAAACTTAAGGAATATTGCAATAGTGTTATTTTCTTTATTAAATAGTACTTAGAACTCACAAAACAATAACTAATTTATATAATAAAAACCTAAGCAAAAATTAATAAATGATTAGAACTTAAGTTGCAGATACATATATATGTATATATATACTTCTTTTTTTCAATTTGTGTTAGAGGTTAGAGGCCAAACTTGTAAGAGAATTTAGCTTCATTTTCTGTTTCACCAGTTATTACACACTTAAAATACTGCCACTAAAATAGGTAATCATTTTCACTTTTTTGAGACTATACCTTGCTATTTCTTAATTCTTTCATGCTATTTAAAATAGATAGGATTATTTCTTTTAGCTGTATCATTTATAAAATTTTGTAGACTCCTAAACTAAAAATGAAGTACAGGAAGCTAGAGATGGTCCCAGTATTTGGAGGTGGAGGATCTCGGATTTAAGGCCAACCTCAGATGCATAGAGAATTCACATCAGTCTGGGACTACAGGAAACTATCTCAGAAAACAAAAAGTTAGGTATGATGTTGGCTCTTGCCTATAACCTCAGCACTTTGGAGGTTGCCATGATGTTTAAGCCAGTCTGGGCTATAGAGTGAAAGCTTGTTTTAGAAAAGAAATTAAAATTAAATATATATTAAGTGTATATGTTAAGTTTAATATTTAGTTGGGTGGCAGTGGCACACACCTTTAATCCCAGCTCCGGGGAGGTAGAGGCAGGCAGATCAAAAAACCAAGAAAAAAAAAGTTTAATATTTTAAAGTTGAATAAATAGATTGGAGATATGGCTCTGAAGAGAACTGGCTGCTCTTCCAGAGGACCCGCGTTCAATTCTCAGCATGGTAGCATGGTAGCTCACACTGTAACTCCAGTTCTAGGGATCCAACATCCTTTTATGGCCTCCATGGGCACCAGGCACACACACGTTGCACAGACACACATACATGTTTTAAAAATTAAAAACAGAGTAAATTACTTTCTTTGTCTTTGTTTTGAGACTAGGTTTTACTGTGTAGCTGAGGCTTTCCTGGAACTTACTATGTAGTCTAAGCTGTTGTCAATCTCGTGATCCTCATGCATCAGCCATGGATCATAGGTATACATCACAGCACCTGGCTCCTCATATTTATTTGTTTTTCTTATTTTGTTTGTGGCATAGCAGGAAATTGGACCAAGGACCTTACATTACACATACTAGGCAAGTGTATACACATACCACCAAGTTATGTGCTTGACCCTGTAAGAATATTTTGTTTTGAGACAGGACTTCAAGTTTTCTAGCTTTAATTCACTTTGTAACTCTGGCAGGGTTGCAGTCATTCAACTTGGAATCCTCCTGTCTCAGCCTCCAAAGCAACTGGGACTCAGGTCTGTGCCAGTAGGCCTAGTTTCCTCCTACTTCTTAATAACCTTAAAGTGGATGTTCCTTTATTATTTTAAAAGGCAGCTGCTCTGTACCTCAGAAAGCCTTATCTGTATGACAGATGTTCATAGATAGTTTAACTTTTAACTGGGTTTTATCATTGCTGCCAAATAGTGTTGCAAAATGTGCAGAAATATTTCCCTGGCTTTCAGGGGTTTTTCCACCTGAAGGTCACAGGTCCTTCAGGGGTCCATAGATCAGGTATGTAAGCCTTCTTTCCACTAATCTTTAATGGAAAAATGGTGTTTTCTTTAACTATCAAGGTAGGCAACAAATCATAGTAGTCTTAGAAGTGTCTATGAATTTGTCACCAGTCAGAATCACATATTTTCATATTATAATCTGGACTGTCTTAGCCTAAAAATCTTGCTTTTGCCCCCCCCATCCACATTCCCTTAAAAAATTACATTTTATTTATTTGTATGTGTGCAGGGTGTGTGCACATATATCGTGACACCATGCTATGGCAGTCAGAGGACACTTCTGTGAATAGCTTTTTTCCTTTCACCACCACCATCAGGGTTTGAACTCAGCTTATTAGGTGTAGTAGCAAATGACTTTACCTGCTGAGCCATCTTACTGGCCCCTGCTTTAGTCTCTTGCCCCATGAGTAGTTTGCTGTAGTGTGTTATATTTTCTGTGATAGTTTTATGGTTGGTGAATGGCCATTTTGTTTAGTACAGTTGTTTTTGAAGTGCTGTCCCAAGGCAGTAGCGTTTGGCAGCAACCTCAGCATCAACCCAGGATCTTGTTAGAAGGTCATTCTTGGGTCCTGCCTCCCACCTTCTCCTGAAGCACCAGGGAAGAGTATCTGCAGTGTGTTTTAACAAAACCACCAAAAAAGCCTATTAGGACACTCAAGAGGCTAAACCACGGGCCAGCAAGATGGCTCAACAAGTAAAGACATTTGCCACAACACCTTTTCAAACGCTGGGACCCACATGGTGAAAGGAAAGAACTATTTGTTCTTTAACAAACCTATTGTAATACTGATGCACACATGAGTTGAGAACCGCCAGTTAAGTAACTTGGCATCTTGTTCATAGTCTAGGTTACAGCATGCCAAAGCAGCACTATACTACCATACCAAAAGTTCCAGTAAAGAAATCCTTAACTTCAGAAACTTAAATGACACATGGATATTTTTTTTCCAGGTAGTATTTTTTTGTAGTAATTAGGTATGGTTGCATTGATTTTGTGTTTGGAAAAACACTTAGTCTTCTAAATCCATGACCACATAAAAATAAAACTTAAAGAGTGAGTTCAAAATTTTACAAAGAATAAAATGAGAAAAAAATGGTTTCTTAAATGTAACTACTAACCTATCTTCTACCACTTTTTTGGTTATTGTTACTTAATACCTCCTAACAGTACTTTGGTAAACTGATAGAAAGCCACTGTAGCGATTCACTACAGTGTGCTGGCTTATGCTAAATTCTTGTAGTCCCACAGTACTGAAATGCATAAAATTTTCTTTAATAAAGGCCATTCACCTCTTTGTTTGACCTCAGTTCAATCCCTGAAACCCAGATAAAGGCTGAAGGAAAACTGCAGGTTGTCCTCTGACCCCACAGGCACACCATGGTGAATGTGCCCACACATGCACACCACACACCCAAAGTAACAATAAATTAAGAAAAAGGGAAAAAAAGTCAGATGTGGTGCTGGGCAGTGGTGGCAACACCCCTTTTTCACCAGCACTTGGGAGACAGGCAGGTGGATCTCTGAGTTTGAGGCCTATCTGGTCTACAGAGCAAGTTCCAGGACAGCCAGTGCTACAGAGAGAAACCCTGTCAAGTCAGGTGTGGTGGTTCATACCTTTCTTTAATCCAGAAATCTGGAAACATAGGCAGGGGCATCTCCATATTCAGTTCCTAGTCAGTTAGAGCCACATAGAGATACTTTGTCTTTAACAAGGAAAAGGAAAAAGACAGCTCAAGAGCAACATTATGTCTATCAAGAGAAGAATACAAATACTTTAAAAATTGTTTCTCTTCTATAATGTAAATATTTCACTAAAATGTTTATAATTGTTTATTGTTTTTGAAACAGAATCCTTGGTCCAGGCTGGCTTAAAATTGAACATGTGGCAGAGGATGGCCTTGAATTTCTGATCATTCTGTCTCTGTCTCCCAAATGTGGGAATGCCAGCAAATGCTATGATTTTAGTGTTTGTGGGCTTTAAAAAAGATTATTTATTTACTTTATGTATATGAATGTTTTGCCTGCATGTATACTTGTACATCACATGTATGCATTGTCCTTGATCACCAGATATTTCAGATACCCTGGAATTGAAGTTAAAATGATTCTTAGCCTTCATGTAAGTGCTGGGAAATGAACCTAAGTCCTCTGTAAAAGCAGCTAATGCTCTTAACTCTGAGCCATCTCTCCTGCCTTTCTTTTAAAAATCTGTATATGTGTGCATGTGTGTGTGTCTGTCTGTCTGTCTCTGCCTGCCTGCTGGGCTGTCTATGTCTGTGTGAGTATATGCCACTTGTATTCAGGTGCACTCAGAAGCCAGAAGAGGGTGTTAGATTTCCAGGAGTTACAAGCAGTTGTGAACTGAATTTAGGGTTCTCTGGAAGAGTAGCAAGTGCTGTAAACTACTGAGCCGTCTTTCTCTGGCCTTAAGTTTAGTTTTTTGAAACAGAGTTTTAATATAGCCAGACTGGCTTCAAACTCATTATGTAGCTGAGTATGACCTTGGACTGATCTCTTGCACCTCCTAAGTACTAGGATTACAAGCCTGCACTACCATTCTAGCCTTTTTTTATTTCTTAGAGACAAGAGTTTTATCTTATAGCCCAGGTTAGCCTACAGCTAGGAATTTTCTTGCCTTAGTTTCTTGAGTGCTAGAATTACAAGCTACAGGCATTGGAATTAAAATTGTGTACTGACATTCTCAGCTTGTCTTCACTGTTTAAAAATGTGTAATTCAGTAGTATTAAATACATTAAATATTTTAAAATTATTATTTGTGTGTATTGATGATGTGAGCTTATGGTTTATGTGGAGCCTAGGTGGAGGCCAGAGGACATTTTTGTAGAGTCAGTTTTCTTTTATCTTTATGGGAATTGCAGGAATCAAATTCCATTCTTCAGGTTTGCACATTAAGTGCCTTTACCTGCTGAGCCATCTTGCCAGCTGTACATTTACAGTGTTGTTCAACCATTACCACCATCACTGTCTATAACTCTTCCATTTTATAAAACTAAAACTCTGTGCCAAACAATACTGTCCATTCCTCCAACCCAAACAACCACCAATCTGATCACTGTCTAAGATTTTCTACTGAGAACTTCATATAAGTGGAAAAATATGTGATTTTTGAAAGAAGTGATACTGTCCCCAGGTAACCAGAGAGACAGAGAGTTGCTATGATGTGTTTACTCTCAAGGGTAGAAATAGAACACAAAGGCACAAATAGAGTATATAAAAGGCCTTTTTCAAACCTGCAGGTAAAGCAAACCTCTTGTCATATTTTTAAAAGAGCCACAGATTATTATGACCCAGATGATCTTGCTGGAATCATTCAGAGGCCTACCTTGTTTCTGAAAGGACTTTGCCTTTGATGGTGGTGTTCTTTTTCTCTGGTGGTGTTCTTTTTCTCTTGGTGTGTAGCTTTGCTGTGAAAACTAGCATTTTCCAACCCTCTTTGTGTTCAACTTTTATTTGCCAAGACTTTAAGATTTATTTTTATCTTATATTTATATTTTAGCTGCATATATGTGTGTATACCATGTGTGTGCCTGGTGCCTGTAGAGGCCAGAAGAAGTTATTGGCTCTCCTGGAACTGGAGTTACAGGTGGTTGTTAGCCTCCATGTGGGTGTTGGGAGTCAAAACCAGGTCCTCTGGAAGAGTACTCAGTGCTCTTAACCACTGAGCATTCTCTCCAGTCCCTACTGAGAATGTATTGAGGCTTGTATTTGGTATGTAAACTAATAGATTTCCTTTTCCCTCCAGGTATTTCTTGTGGGCGCATTCATATGCCGATTTTAGGAAGACTGGGGACCTTGGACACTCAGATTCTGCGCAGGGCTCCTCTTAGAAACTTTTCAGAAACACCAGCATACTTTGCCTCAAAAGATGGGGCAAACAAAGATGGTTCCGGAGATGGAAATAAGGTTATTTTTATCTTTATTGGCATCTATACATATACATCTATATATAAGAGCTAAGTATAATAATAGTATTGTATATCCTGTTAGCTTAAATGTGTTCTGTAGGAAATATGAATTGCATAAAATGGTCTGAAGAGTTTTGTTTTATCTTACTTCGTATTCTATGTGTTTATTTTGTTTTTTATTTTTTCTTTTGGCAGTGTCTCTGTGACTTTGTGCTGTAACTTGCTATGTAACCCAGGCAGGCCTGGAATGGGATCCTCCCACTTCAGCCTTCTGAGTGCCCACTATGCCCAGCTTATTCAGAGCTTAATTTGTACTGTACAATAGTTTTATAACCATTGTACTTAGTCAGCAATAAGTAAAGTTCTAAAATCCCAAAGCAGTAAGGTGTCATTAAATAATTGCATAGTAAGTAGGATTGAGTAAGGAATAGCCATCATTTCCTGCTTTCATACACAACTCTAATTTATGCTGGTGTAAATTTCACTTTATGGGGCTGGAGAAATGGCTCAGTGGTTCTCAGCACCCACACGGCAGCTTACAGCTGTCTATAACTCTAGTCTCGGGATCTGATGCTCTCTTCTGGCCTCCACAGGTAGTGCACACAGGTATTGTGCAAACATACATGCAAGCAAAAAACCCATACCTAAACAATTTTAAAATAAAAATTAAAAAAACCTCAGTTTGTCTTCTATCCAAAAATCTTAGACTCTGCCATTTACTGTTGAGCTGTACTAACTAGCAAGTAGATGATTAATGATTCTACTGAGGTCATGTTACTATTTCTTTTCAGTGTGTGAATATAACTGTACCTGAACTACTATATAGAGACAAAATCCTAAGCATTTTTGTTTCCATACTTAATCCTGGCAATGACTCTGTAATAGGTAAAAATTTCCCATTTTAAATGAAATGTAAAAGGTCATTATAGGGATAATATGCCAGGCTGGTGGCTCATGCTTTTAATCTCAGTGCTCAATAGGTTGGTGCTGGAGAATTGTCATATATTTGAGGCCAGCCTGGGCTACAAACCAAAAAAGAATGTTAAAAATTGCTTCCTGTCCTTATAATAAGTCTTGATTAATTTCATCAAAGATAATTACATAGTGTAACATCTCTTGTACTTACAAACTCCTTGAAAGAAAGCTACTTAATCATGTTAATATAGATTATATTTTTTAAAAAAACTAGGACTGATTTGATTTGTATGATTTAGATCCCTTGACACAAGTGGCTGTTGATTAAAACTGTACTAACAATTGCAGCCAGGAAATTGTAAAAATCATAAGGTTAATACAAATTATTATTTACAGTTAAGCTACATGTAAAATGGTATCTGAAACTAATAATGACTATCTTTTTCTCTTCTGTGAACATTAGAAATCAGTGAGTGAAGGAAGCAGTAAGAAATCAGGCTCTGGGAATTCTGGAAAAGGTGGAAATCAGCTTCGCTGTCCTAAGTGTGGCGATTTGTGCACACATGTAGAGACCTTTGTGTGTAAGTATTTGAGTTTTTTTCCACTTACTTTTTCTGTAAGCCATTGAATGTATAGAAATTATAAATTATATAAACTAGAGTTATTTTTGCCTTGAACATGATTCTCTAAATGTTCTAAAACACTAAAAATCCCCAAGACTGGAAGGACTTTGCATTCTAAGAAATAAAATATTTACTTGTTTAATTTGCTTCAATGTGTTCATCTCAAATTTGGATTTTGTGAGTTCTCATGTGTATATTTGTTGGGTTTTAGGAAAACTAAGAATTATACTATATTGCTACATTATTCAAGTACTTAAATATCTCATATGCTGGGAAGGTCAGCCATTCATATATTAAGTTAATTTCTTCTCTGGGTACTAATATACCAGAAAAGATACCCTCAATTTTAGGAAGAGCTTGATTATTAATGATTCAGACACTAAAAGAAGAATTGTCCTACTTCTGATAGTGTCCTGAACTGTAAGCGCAAAGTGCATTGTATCAGACAACTCATTGCGTGCGTGCTTTAGCGCCACTTATAATGACTCAAGGGCAAATCATGCTGCACCTCACGTTAGACTTCCCGTGTGTCACTGTCAAAAGGTTTCTTCCTTGTTTTTCTTCTCCCTTCCCTTCCTTCATTCCTTTCTTTTTTCCTTTCCTTTTCCTCCTCTCTTCTTCCCTTCTTTCCCCATGTTTTGAGACAGTTTGTGTAGCCAACTAGCCTTGAACTTCATGATCTCATCTCCTAAGTACAGGGATTACAGTCATTCCTCCCTGTACATTTTAACTCTAATATCAATACTTTAGTTATATTTTCATATTTACCATTAGTATTAATTCAGTACCATATGAAAGAATATATTTTTATAGTTTTTTAAGTATTTTTATAGTTTTAGGAAGACTTTTTTTTTTTTTTTTTTTTTTTTTGAGGCAGGGTCTCTCTACATAGCTCTGGTTGTCCTGGAACTCACTACGTAGACCAGACTGGCCTCAAACTCACAAGGGATCTCTCCTGAGTGCTGGAATTAAAGGTTGTACCACCACACCCTGATAATAAAATTTTATTTTGTTTTGTCTTCTTTTTTGAGACAGTGTTTCCCTGTGTAGTGCTAGCTGTCCTGGAACTTGCTCTATAGACCAGGCTGGCCTCCAACTCACAGACATCTGCTTGCATTTGCCTCCTGAGTGCTGGAACTAAGTATGCCACTACTGCCCGGCCCATAAAATAATATTTTTAAAGTAGCTGTATTGCACAATTTGAATATGAGATATTCTTCATGTCTTTAACTGGTAAAAGAAAGAAGAATCAATCTGAATGTAATTTGAATCACAATATAAAGTAAAAGTGGTGGAATTTAATGATGACATTTTCTAGACAAATTTGACATGATGCAATAAAATTCTAGAGTCTGGGAAATGCTGTCACTTTGTAAGAACAATGCTGTTATGACTTATTATGAAGCTTTAATTTGTATTTGCCGACTACCTATACTGTCTAGTCTTTTGATGTTTTTTACCATTTGTGGGTGTTCTTTGGCAAGCTGACTATTTGACGACTGTTCATTTTTAAATGAGTTTGTTTCTACTGTTGAAGAGCTAAGAGCTCTGTTTGTATTCTAGGTACTAGATTCATGTCCAGATGCTTGCTTCACAGTTTCTTTTAATCACAATATTAACACCAGTCAACAAACATTTACTGTAAAAGGCCAAACAGTAACTATTTTAGGGTTTGTAGACACGTGGCTACTGCTGCAGCTCCTGTACTCTACATTTGTGTCAGATAATTTTCTTGTTTCTGTGACAAAGTACCTGACAGAATAACTTAAAAAGAGGAAGGATTTATTTTAGCTTATGGTTTCAAAGCTTTCAGCCCATGGTTACGCGGCCCCGTGGACTTGAACAAGAACCCTGTGCAATGTGTGATGGAAAAGAACAGCTCGTTTAATGGCCCACCAGAAACAGAAAAATGGAATGTCAGCAGTCTACTGACTTTCTCCCTTTCCTCCTCCCTTACAATTTATTACTTACATATTTACCCATTTGTGTGTGTGTGTGTGTGTGTGTGTGTGTGTGTGTGTGTGTGTGTGTTGCATGGATGGAAGTTAGAGGACAGTTTGAAAGGGCTGGTTCTCTCTCCTTCCACCTTCATTCATGCCCCAGAGCTTGAACTCAGGTCATCAGTCTTGGCAGCAAGCACCTTACCCTCTTTGTCATCTCACTGGCCACTTTCCCTCTTTGTTCTGCCCAGGCCTTCAGCCCATGAGAATGTGTGGCCCACTTTAAGGGTGTTTTTAAGAGTTAAAAATTATGGGACCATGTGGTGGTGGCTCACGCCTTTAATCCCAGCACTCAGGAGGCAGAGGCAGGCAGATCTCTGAGTTCCAGGCCAGCTTGGTCTACAGAGTGAGTTTCTGGACAGCCAGATTACAACAGAGAAACCATGTCTTGAAAAACAACATACATACATACATACATACATACAATAAATAAATAAATACCAAGTTAAAAATTATGCCTTATAATTTATGTGTCACTTCCACAGTACTTTAATAAGGAAAATTGAGTCATTGAATTTGTATATTTTGCATATGCTTCACTATAAACTTGTCTTACAAATCCAGTATTTCAGGTAATTTAAGCAGCCCTTCAATAACAAGCACAGATGAGATATGTTGGTGTTTAATCTCTTCCCCTTTGACCTAATTTCCTTAGAGAAATATTTTGGTCTTCTGCTTTCAAGCCAGATTTTCCTGTCACACAGCCTGAACTGGATGAGAGGCTTCTCTGCCCTTTAATCCTTGCCCTGTGTATCATCAGTAACAGCTGTGAACTTGTGCCTCGTTATAAAATAAAGGCACTCACTGTTTTCTCTTGTCATAGTTCATTCAGTTTTTGGGTAAAGTAGGTGACTAGTCTATATTCTCAGACTAGTTTTAAAAATTATCTCTAGTAAATACAAAGCTGAATTACAACCAAATCTTTTAATGAACATTAGATCACAAAAGGAAAAGAACCTAGTAGAAATGAATAAAATGGTTTGCTTTTACTACATTTATTTATTTTATGTATGTGCATGTATAGAGATCAGAGGATAACTTTTGGGAGTCGGTTCTCTCCATGTGAGAATTGAACTCAGGGATTGAACTCAGGCTTAGAAGCACATACCTTAACCTGCCAGCTATCTTGCTGGCCCAGTTTTGTTTTGATTTGTTTTGTTTTTTGGTACAAAGTCTTACTTTCTAGCCTAGGCTGCTCTGTGACTGTGTGCTCAGTGTGACCTTGAATTTTGGTCCTTCTGCCTCAATCTCACATGTGCTGAGATTACAGCCATGTGCTGCCACGTCCAGTGGATAAAGTTAGCTAATCAAGGCACTGTACCACCAAGTCCTACAGTGAGTTTATAAAGTGAACGCTATTGAAATTATTTGTAAAGTTTTCCCTTCTTGACCTCTTCTCAGCTTCCACCCGTTTTGTCAAATGTGAAAAATGTCATCACTTTTTCGTTGTGTTGTCGGAAGCAGACTCAAAGAAAAGCATAATTAAAGAACCAGAATCAGCAGCAGAGGCCGTGAAGTTGGCATTCCAGCAGAAACCACCTCCGCCCCCCAAAAAGGTAGAAGTCTTTTCCAGTCTTTCAGACATTTTATCTTGAAAACATTCCATTGCTTTGCTCTTTCCTGTTTATTTTAAATCCTAAATGTGTCTTAAATAAGTTTATAATGTCTTTACCTTTTTGAGACCCATGTCCCATGTAGGCCAGGTTAACCTTGAACTCTCTGTGTAGTTGAAGATGAACTTCTGATCCTCCAGCCTTCACCTTTATAGTGCTGGTATTATGGGCATATGCATCTGTCCCTAGCTCTATGAGTTTTTTCATTTTTAATAATTTATTAATTTAATTTAATTGCCTCTGTGTGTGTGTGTGTGGTGTGTGTGTGTGTGTGTGTGTGTATGTATGTGCCCATGGTATGTGTGTGGAGATCTGAGAACTTTTCAGACTGCCCTACGTGTGTTACCATAGTTTTGATAGTATGAACCCTTTCTAGAAATTTCAGACAGTGTGATTTGGTCCTGTAAAATACGACAGAGTGAGCCAGGCGGTGGTGGCACATGCCTTTAATTCCAGCACTCAGGAGGTAGAGGCAGAGGCAGATGGATCTCTGAGATCGAGGCCCGTCTGGTCTACAGAGTGATTTCCAGGGCAGCCAGGAATACACCCTGTCTCAAAAAAGAAACAGAAGTGTACACTGGTTCTTTTTTGAATACATGGTGTGTTCTTTTTGAGAACTCAGAAGCTCTTACTTTTGGCCTTGTGCTCTCTGCTCTTGCCATCTCTCAGTGGTCTGCACACTTACATTGCTTCCTACACTCTGTCTCATTGTATCCTTCCGCTGTGTTTAGGTGCATAGATATAATGTGTAAGGAAAGAGTAAGATTTGAAAAAGCTATAATAAAATATAAGGCTAAATAAATGGTTATGAAAAAATAATAGTAAGTTTTATATCTTTACTAATTTGTAGGTTTTAGCCATCTGTTTTCTTGTTTTTTTTTTTTCCAGACAGGGTTTCTCTGTTGTAACTCTGGCTGTCCTGGAACTCACTCTGAAGACCAGGCTGACCTCGAACTTACAGAGATCTGCCTGCCTCTGCCTTCCAAATGCTGGGGTTAAAGGTGTTTGCCACCACCGCCTAGTGATTTTAAGATATCTGCATCAAAGTTCTAGAAAATACATGAGTGATTCAACTTTTTTCAGGAGTTGATCAATATCAGTAGCTTGTGTGTGTGTGTGTTTATTAGAGAGACAAGGTATTATTATGTAGCTCAGATTGGCCATGAACTTGAGTTCTTCCTGCCTCTACCTCCCATGTGATAGGATTACAGACATGCAGTACCAAATCTAGTTTAATAGTTCCTTCTTCTTCACTAAAAACTCAAGAAATTCCAAATAGTTGGTAATTTGAAGTGTAAACAGTTTAATTTTTATTAATAAAACTGGGTTGAGGGCGTGGCTCAGTGGCAGAACACAAGGCCACATTCAAGTCCCTGGGATTGATCCTCAGCACTGCCCTCCCCCAAAAAATAAAGAACAAAGCTTTTAAGTTGCCATTCAGATCAATTAATAACTTTTTAAAGAATTTTTTTTTTTAATTTTGTGTAGGGTTGTGTGTATGTGTGTGTGTGCATGCGCCTGCCTGCTGAAGCCAGAAGAGGGCATCAGATTCTCTAGAGGTGGATTTACAAGCAGTGTTGAGCTGCCTGATGTGAGTGCTGGGAACTAAACTCCAATCCCCTGCAAGAGCAGCAAGCACTCTTAACCACTGAGCCATCTCTCCAGCTCCAGAAACTTTATTTTTAATGGGAATCTTTTTTTTCTAAGTTTGAAAATCTAAGCAAATTTGTTTAGTTTGTAGTTTTGTGATGTGTTTGTTTTTATGATGGCTTATAGTTGTTCATACCTAATCATTTTTCAGATATATAACTACCTCGACAAGTATGTTGTTGGCCAGTCATTTGCTAAGAAAGTGCTTTCAGTTGCCGTGTATAATCATTATAAGAGAATATATAATAATATTCCAGCTAATCTGAGACAGCAAGCAGAGGTTGAAAAGCAGACATCATTAACACCTAGAGGTCAGTGTTTTTGGTAATTGATCACAATATAGATTACTATGCTTAGTCTTTACTTGTAACTTTTATCTGAAAATCATTTTACCATACTGCAGCTTTTTAAATTTTCCCTTATTAGATAATGAAATCATTTTGGTGGGTTGCCAGTAGCAATTTTTTTTTTAAGTAGATGAGTATAAAAAAATGCCAGAATGCATTAACTTTTAGTTAAGGTAAGTATCATTTCTTAAGACTCGGAGTCACAAAGTAAAATGTGTTTCTTGAGGGTTTCTTTAGGCAAAGGGTGAAAAGCTCAGTCGTGGAGACCCTGCCTCGCACACACAAAGTCTCCACCTTGGATTGCCAGCACCACAAGAACCAACAAAGTGTGAAGGCTGCTGGTTAAGATCACTGCAGTGCTCTGGACAACTCTGGTTTTTTGGTTTGGATACAGAATCTCATTTGCCTAAGTCAGAGATTCACGGAGATGATAACTTAACACAGTGTATCCAGCACTTTTCTTCTTTGGGCCCCAGCTCCAGAATATAGGTTAAGGGCAGATTTCTAAGTGATTCTCAGTGCAGTTCCTATTAATCTGAGATTCTAACATATTGTACCGTGTAATCTCAATTTACCCTGGACAATTAAGCATAGTAGTAGAATGATTTTTTTATATAAATTACAATTCAAATAAAATTTATTTAGGTCTTTATTTTGTTGTTTAGGGAGCCCTGACTTCTGATCTAGGCCTATAACCCAGCATTTTAGGTTCCTTTAGTCATTATTACACAATTTCAGAAATTTCTTCTAAATGCTTTTAATAGCTACTAAATATATAACTGACTTAATGAAGACACTGTTTACCTGTTGAGATTATTGCAAAATAGTTATGTGGTAATATGAGTTGACCTTATTTTTAGAAAGAGGAAGTCATACCTAGTCCAAAGAGCACAGACTAGCCATACAGCAAATGTTTTTTGGTTCTTGTCAGTCATTGAATTAATATTTAAATTGTATTAAGTGATGGAAGACCAAAAGAGTTCATATTTATAGTATGAAAAATTTCAACTCTTATGATAAATTAGTATTCTCTTAAAATAGATATTAATTTTTTAATTCTATTTATGTGACTGGGCAACCATCATTAAGCTTGTTTTTTTGTTGTTGTTTAACATAGAAAGGATGGTGCGTAGAAATTGTTTCATAACATGAAAAGCTGAAAACACTGAATACATCCTTTAAATGTATTTGTAAAAGGCAGGAAGTAGAGATTCATTCTTGGCTAACCCAAACTAAACAATATATATAATATTTCATGTTGCCCTTTTATCTCCTTTCTTAGAGTTAGAGATAAGAAGACGGGAGGATGAGTACAGATTTACAAGTAAGTCACCTCCCTCAGGCCCCATCTGTACTCGTTACTGTTTCTGAGATTTGCCTCAGCGAAGCATCTCAGTAGTAGTGATGATGTATTTGCCTTGTATATTACCACGAAACGTTAGTTGAATCTTTCTTTTGTAGTAAGTGTGTCTTCTATATGTGATATATAACTTTGGAACAATTTTTCATAGATATTTTAAAATGTTTTGTTTTCACTTGTATATACTTGTATATGTTTTCTTATGTATACACTTGTATGCTTCTGTATGTAAGTACACAAGAGCATGGAAGCTAGAGGTGTTGGATCCTCTGCAACTGGAGTTACGTTCAATACCGTGGTTCTACATGGTGGAGAGAATAGATCCCCACAGTTGTCTTCTAACCTCAATGTGTATGCCATAGCATACAGAGAAAACCAATATAATAAAAATATAGTAAAAAAAATCAAGAAGTAAATCTAATTTTAAAAAAAATTTTTTTTTTTTTTTTTTTTTTTTTGGTTTTATGAGACAGGGTTTCTTTGTAGCCTTGGCCATCCTGGAACTTGCTGTATAGACCAGTCTGGTCTTGAACTCAGAGATCTGTCTGTGTCTGTCTCCAAGTGGTGAGATTAAAGGCATGTGCCACCTCTGCTAGGCTATAATTTAAAGTTTTTAAAAGAAAATTATATTGTCTCTTGTCTGTGCTTGATACAGGATCTAATTGTGTAACCAAGGCTGGCCTTGAATTGTAGGGTGTTGAAGTTCAGATATGAACCACCATGCTTTGGCCAAGTTATTTTTAAATTTATAGAAATGCTGATATATAATGAATGATACAATAAAATTTAGACAGTCAGTAAGGTTGGAGAGATGGCTCAGTGGTTAAGATCACTGGCTGCTCTCCAGTGGACCCAGGTTCAATTCCCCAGCACCTATGTGGCAGCTCACAACTGTCTAGAACTCCAGTTCCAGGGGATCTAATGCCCTTTTTGGTCTCCACATGCACTAAGCAAGCCAAGTACTGCATACACGCAGGGAAAATACCCATACACAAAAGAAAACAAAATAAACAGACAGACATGCAGTTAGTGTAGTAAAATTTAGATTATAAAAATAAGATCTAAACCAGGTGTGGTGGTGGACATGCTTTTATCGCAGCACTGGGGACCGGACCACTCAGAGCTGCCATGCTGCAAGGCTCAGGCTAGCCTGAGTTTACATAGTGGACTCTCTCAAGTCTAAACATGTAATTTTGGGACTGGTAGCTAGTGAAAGTAATACAAAAATTAGTATTTTGGGAATACTGTCATGTAACATGGGGTGATTTAATGTCAAGAACATTTTGT
>JAMJFZ010002282.1:0-83348 GCA_026225945.1 Cricetomys ansorgei
AAGTAATATCTTAAACTGTGTCTTCAAATCACAAACATTATATAAACCAATGGTGTGCCATGTTAGATTTGATGCATAGTATTATGCCCAAATCAGTTAGGCATAGATGATAGTACTTGCAAACACTTCAACTATCTGTGGTGAAGATGTTCCAAATATTCTATGGCTTTCTGAAATGTTCAGTGCATTACTGTCAGTTATAGTCACTACTGTGGCATAGCACGGTTACCTCTTGCTATTATCTAACCTAATAGTCCTTGTTGATCAACCATCTCTGTTCCTCCTACTTCCTTGCTACTCTCTCCAGCCTGTGGAAATCTCCATTGTACTTTATGAGTGTGACTGATGTTCAATATATGAAAAAGATTATGAAATATATGTCTTTCTGGTCTTAGTTTGTTTCTCTTAAAGTGATGATCTTTATTCTTACCATGTTGTTATAAATAGTAGAATTTTACATTTTCATTCTTATGTTTTCCTTCCTATCTCTCTATCTGTCTACATAACTATCTATCAAAATCAACCAATGGAAATGCTTGGACTTAAGTCCTTTGAGAGCCTGAGGTAGAAACACTGCTTCTGAATTTAAAACATGCTTTTGCATGTACTGATGCCATAAATAAACCCTATAGTTTCTTGTTGACAATTTGTGAAGTCCATTCTTCTGTTATGTGACCCACTATCTCTGACATGAATGCTGTGCACACTGCTATCGAGAAATGAGTGGAAGATCATATGTTTCAAGGATGGCCAAACTTGACCTGGAGGACATAACTCATGTCTTCATCCTTTATTAGGTACTATTTTTATTACCTACCCTTACTACTACTGTTGTCACCACTTATTCCTCTTCTTTTTCCTCCTAAGTAAAAATGGCCCTCAGTAATGGTAAGCATGTGTTCAAACAGTGAACTATATTCACAGCTATTGCCCTATGCTTGTGTAACCATATATGAGGATAGCTTGTCAAAATATGAAAAAAAATCTACCACTAAAAGCATAGAAATATAATTCATGCATTTCAAATAAGTAGAATAAAATAGTCAATGAAGCTATATTGGGCCAGGAGGAAGCAGGAAGTTCAGAAACAACATGTAGAAAGAATAGAACTAAGGCATAAAATAAGAAGAGTTAAGTATCCATAGTAAGTTTGTGGTTTCTTTGCTGGTAGTTATTAGAACAGATAAAAAATTCTTTATAGGTGAAAGAAGAAACAAAAACAAGACAACTGCATGAGCTTTATGACTTAAGAAATGATTGAAAACTGAAGAACAAAGAAAAATCATCAGATAAATACTAATCATAAGAAATTAAGTCTGCCTTTGCACCTAACAGCAGTGTGGGTCTTATGCAACACACACACACATCCCTCGGTTAAAACTGAAGATTTCTACATTTTGGTGAAAATAGTAATCTTGAGTCTTGAGGGAAAACTGAAAATATAACAATTCTAACCTTGTAATTATCTAATGATAAAAATCAAAGCTTTTTAAGCAGAATTACTTTTTAAGCAGACTTCTGTTAGTAATTGATCAATTGTATAAAATTAAAATTAGTTGTACTGTAGTTGGCAGAACAGTATAACAACAAAGCCTTTATCTAATTCACCCACACAGACTGCCTCTGTATAAGTGATACATATGATTAGGAGGAATCTACCACCATTTCTTCAGAGAGCCTAGAAAAAAACCAATCTCAATGGTTGTAAAAGGAGAGATGGAAAAATATATGACTTCCTAGATATTAACTATGTGTGTTGGGGAGAGTAACAGTATGGCTGAATGGGCTAAAATTGGCCCTGTGCATAATGATATCATGAACTATAGGAACAGAAAGGAACAAGGATGGTTTCGGGTGGGATAGTGAATAATTCTGGTGGGAAATTTTTAGTTTCAGTGTCATTCCAAAGAAAAGGATTACCTTAACCTCACTGGACTTGGTTCATGTTAGTAGATTTCTAGTACAACTGGTCTTCCACACATACTTCTTTAACAGTGGTCTTGATCATGATTAGTAGATAGCTATTAATGGAAATGCTATTTTGTCAGTCTGGAAATTCTGAGGGGTGAATGTCAAAGCAGCTACTTTATTGTTTTCTCCTTACTATTGATTAGAAAACTTTAGTAGGGAAGAAGTTTTTCATTCCAGTGGCTTATAGAAGTAGCTAGCTATTGCCTAAAGATTATTTCTATTATGAATCAGGTAGTGATGATAACCACCATTTGTGAAGATTTAAAAGCTTACAAGCCACTGTTGTGATTTTCATAGCAATTCCAAGACGAAGACAAGGTCACATTTATACTACATCTATTTTTCAGATAACGATAACACAAATGAACAGGAGAATTATGTGACCTTGAGATGTGGCTATGTGGGTAGTGAATGGGGAACTTCAGTATGGGCATTCAGTGAGCATCTTGAGAAACAACTTCCAGCTATCTTGAAACTCTTCTGGCTTTCGTTTTTCTCTGTGGATATAGCTGAATACAGGAAACTCTTGTTTACTATAAAGAATTTACTGACTGTGCAATTACAGTCATTCAACAAACATTTATTGAATGCTTATTCAGAACCAGGCATGTGAACCAACAAATAAAACAGAGCAGAGTCATAGCTCTCCTCCTTGAGTTTATGTTCTCAAGAATATGAACACACTTAGCTGTTAGTCAGGGACCTTTGAAGGCTCTGGGCAAGAATGTTGTGCTTCAGTGACACTTTCAGCCAAGAAAGTGTTAGTGGAGGGAGGATATAGGATAAGTTAGTACTAAAGACCCTTTGGAGAAGGATATTCCAGAAGATAAGATATTCATGGCCAAGTCACTCAAGGTAGCCAGTGAAGTTGATGCCCAATGAGAAGAGTGACAGAGAGAGGAGAAATGAGAGAGGATTATGATATGGGTATGTCTTGGGGAGAAATAGGTTTATTTCATTTATGGATTCATATAATAGTTTATCAAAAGCAGTGAGGGAAGGAATCTAAGCAGAGCAGGCACCTGGAGGCAGGAGCTGATGCATAGTCCATGAATGGGTTCTGCTTATTGGCTTACTCCCCATGGTTTGCTCAGCCTGCTTTCTTATAGAACCCAGGACATGTATGCCCAAGTATGACCCCATTCACAATGTGCTGAGATCTTCACATCAATCATTAATCAAGAAAGTGTTCTACAGGTTTGCCTACAGTCCAATCTTATGGAGCCATTTAATCAACTGGGGGTTCCTTCCTCTCAGATGATTCTAGGCTTGTAAAGTTGATATAAACTTAGCCATCAAAGAGTGCATCTTGGAAAGCCTTGCAGGCCATTTTGCAGACTTTGGCTTGATCTCTAAATGGGAGAGCAAGCCATTGGAGAAATGAAGGAAGTAATTTGGATTGGTGATGTCACAGGATGTACTGGCTGCCATGTAGAGGATGGATGAAGGGGGAGAAATGATGAAAAAAACATGCCAGCTACTTTTCTCATGGCTGTGACTAAATATCCACAGAAACACTTAAGTTTGGCTCTGTTTCAGAGGTTCAATCTATCATGGCTGGGAAAGCATAGTGGCTAGAGCAAGTAGGGGAGTGAAGCAGAGAATTTGGCTGCACCTTCTCATATAACATAGACCAGGAGTACAGAGTTCTGGACCAAACTAGAAGTAGATATTACCTTCTGGACCTGCCAGTACAGGCAACCTCTGGCAACCATATTTCCTGACCACCCCAAACTGTATCATCAGCTGGGGACCAAGTGTTCAAACACATGTAATCGTAGGGAACATTTCACTCTCAAACCACAATAGAGGGGGAAACCAGTAAACTGTGAAGGGGAGAGTAGCAGGAACCAGAACTGATTTTTTACATAGACATAGCACTAGGCTTTCTAATCAGAGATGACTGGTAGATGGAACCTTTTGGCTCATTCTGGTTGAATGTGAACTTGAATTTCAAACTTTGGGATATTTTCAAAGGGCGTCTATAAAGTATTTGTCAGGGATACAAGAATCTAGAAGGTTTTTGCATAAGCAAAGTGTGTATGCTACACTTAGGTTATAGCTTTTTCTTTTTAAAGTTTGATTATTTTCCCTTGGAAAGAATTGCTTCAGCATCCCCAAGCACTTTATCAGATTAAAATAAGTTTTAATGTATTTTGTAAGATTTGTGGAAGAAATGATTCCTGAATTGTATAGGAAGCATAATATCTGAAGGCTACAAGGAATTTTTAGTAAGATAGGAGCTGAGGGATGATATCAATGCTTTGTGCTACAGACTAATAAATGAAAATATTTTAAGAATTTTTTAAAAAACGCAATATAATGAAAAAAATCTAGATTAAGAAATCCCAGGCACTAATATTTTCAGTAAATTCCAGAGGTATACAGCAGGAGAAGATTTTCTGAAAAAAAAATACGATGTACTTATCTTGTGAGCAATATGCTTATGGAACACAATAATCCAAAAGTTAGTGTCTATAGGAAATATAGGGAGACTGGAGTAACAACACATACAGGAAATACCACCCTTGCAAGGACAAGGACTTGAGTTCAATCTCCAAGAACTTATATTAAAAAGCTAGGTGTGCTAGTGCTTGCTTGTAATCCCAAACCACAGGAAGGCAGGTACAGGAGACTACAAGGGCTTGTTGGACAGTCAATTGTATACTCTGTAAGCTTCAGTTTCAGTAAGATACACAGTCTCTAAAAGCAAGGTGGATGGAAACGAGAAACTACAGCTGAGGTTGCCTGCCTGACTCTACACACATGCACATGCACTAGGATACACATGAGCTAATCATACACGGACTCTCTCTCTCTCTCACACACACACACACACACACACACACACACACACACACATATTAAGTAAGAGAAGATATTGACAAATCTTTATGTCAGAGATGGATTACTTTTGTGAATAATAGCTTCATAGTTTGATAGAACGAGTATAAAACCTTTGTAGATAAGTAAGCCTTTAAGGTTAACACGAAAAAGTTTCTACTTGAGGGAGTTACACTGCAATCTTCAAATACAAATCACTTGTTCCTGCCTACACATAATTTAGCTTGGAGGACTCTTACCATTCACCCACTGTACAATCAAAAGTTTTCTAGGTATCCAGCTCTGCAGAGCTGACTGTTTCTTATATTTTTCATTGTTTTTATGTGTTTTAATTATCCATCTCTTTCTTTTAAGAAAATTTCCAAGCCTCTCACCTCCCAGCCTCCATGCCTACCCCAGCCCAACCTGTCTTCAGATATGACACCTGACACCATCAATTCTATCTTCAACTTCTGTTCCTTTCCAAAAGTCAGGATGACACCATGGTGCTTTATGTTCTGACTCCTTCCACCCTATTTTGCCTTCCTTTTACCACCTTCCTTGCACTTCAGACCCACCTCAATGGAATGATAAGTCATCTCTTGTGTGACCCATGAACAGTCACAACTGTCTTATTTTTGTGCCCACTGTTGCTCTCTCCATAGTTCACATTTAAATGCCTTGACTTTTCCTATCCTTGTGAGCACCCAATAACCAAATCACTTCCTTCAGGCAGTCTTTCTTCCCAAACTCCATTTTATGAGTCCAGTACCATCCCTGAGCAATTCTATAGCATTTTTATTTATGACCTAATTATAAGTTTAAATGGAATTGTTGGAGTAAAAGCATCTTTCAATTGCTCAAACTCTAGTCAGTCTCCAATGTATAAAAAATATTTAATAAATGTAAAATTACAGAGCTAGAACAAACTCATTCTTTTACAATATCCTAGTGGATCATGATCATATGTATTTTTAATTTTTTTGACTTAGCACTGGATCTGCTTGTGGAAATTTCATTTTTATGTGGCAGAATTTTGTATAGGAGATTATTGATTAGAGCAATGCCTTTCAGGACCTATGTTATCATCTATTGATACATATTATCAATTATTATCCCACACCCAGGAGTATATGGGCAGTACAAAATGAACGTGCATTTCTATTTTTATGGATATTGCCTTCTCTCATCTTCATTTAAAATGCAAATATTTCTATAAAATAGACTACAATGCACAAATTGCACATTTGTAATACAGTGACTCAGATTGGGTCATAAAGGATTCATAAGGAATCCTTTAGAGCCAGCAATCTATTTCTTCACTAGCCAAATTTTAATAGATTTTTTTAAAGTCTTTTCTTTTTTTCTTTTTTTGAAGAAGATTTGAAGAAGTCTTGTTTTCCTTCTATGGTTTCTTTGCCTGTGTAAGTAGCATGAGTTTCAGTCTTGGGATCCAATAGCAGTGTGGTTAAGGCATATTTAGATGTAATTCTGTGGACAAAGTTTTGTATATCACTAGATCCTGTGGACACACTATGTAACTTGTGTTCTTTTCTAGAAGGACATAGCCATATGTTCTTCTTAAAATATGACAGCAGAAAATAGCCCTCTGCTTTTATTTGATACCTGCTTCTTTCTCCCATTGCTCACATGAGTTTTAGATTCTGCACTTTTATCCCTCCTCTAATTTCCTTGATTGACAACATCTCTAATATGAAAGCACTCCAGAGCCTCTGTGGCCACTGGAAACCAGCTAGAGAAAAGTCAGCATTGTTTGAAGGGCTAGGGGAAAGGCTTCTATGAGCTGCTTTTTTAATGAGTCTGGTAGATCTGGTGTGGTCTTAGGCAGAGTTCGGGACCTAAACTTTGACAGGCATGTAGGAGTGACTTGAGAGGGACAGGGTGTGGTGTGAAGAAGATTGTGTTTGGACAGATTAGTAACTTTGATAAGGAGTTTATATGAATTGAGATCTGTTATCTAGAACAATTTAGATATGCTTATCTGGCTTTATTCCAAATTAAATCTTATTGGTCTTAAAGGAATCTTATCAGCTGAGGGGAATCAGTTTTCTTAAAGGAACAGGCTTTTTAACCAGCTGTGCTTCTTTGGTGAATGAACAGCAGAAAAGGAGAATAGAGCCATCTTGCCTCTTCTACTTTCTTCTTGTATGTGGTGTTTTTGGTATAGTATTTATTTTCAGGGTGAGGCTGATTCTTAACTCTGGGACAAGGGGAGAGGGTAGGTTGGCTGAGAACAATTTCACATTTTTCTTTTTTATTTCTGAGAACAAACATCATATGATATCAAGGAAAAGTTTCACCCCAGGCATTTGGATCATTATCACATTTTAGTTTTCCACATTTAATCCCACCCATCCAAGTCTATGTTGTACTTTCAGAAAAGTGAGTGTAGTTTTCATTATTCCAAAGGCATTTAATGGCTTTCTATTGTCTGTATGGAAGGTTTGAATTCCCCAGGTCACCATTCAAAAGCCCTTACTGAGCCTACCTCATTAGCCACAAGGTACAGCTTTCATTGAGTAAAGAAGGTACCTACTTAATGTTTCCTGAACTTGCTGCAGCAATTCCATTCCTGGTGATTTTGTCCATTACACAATTTCCCAGTTAAAATGTGCCTTCAGTCCTTTCCATTTATTCAGAAAGTGCAAATATGCACAAACCCTCACTGTCTTACACTTGACCTCTCTAAAACTACTTGACCTCAGGTTCTTTTCATAATATCAAACTAAGTCTGGTTCAAGAGACTGATTGATTGGAACAAAAGCAAAATATAAAGGATTGATACATATGGACTGCACTTTCCAGAGCAATTTGTCTAAACTTCCTCCAATAAATAAACAGCTTTAGTTTTCCCTCTGAAGTATCAAATGTCTCTCTCTCTTATCATGACTCTTACTGAAAACCCACAGGCTATTGTTGCATCATTGACTCTGTACAACCTTAAGAGGCTCATATGACAAAACAGCATCAAGGCCCATTCAATGTCTTGAGTCTAGAACACTCTCAGTTATATACAGCTAACAATTTTCCTTGTAAAATATTGGACAGGTCTTATATAATTCTGGTCAGAGGAGTGTTTCCAAGACACTTGACTATAATCAAAAGTGAAATAATCAACACTTTTCTGATCAGCATAGTTAAGATTAAAGTGTGTATATCCTACTCTTCAGATTTTGAAACTGTTCCCTTTGGAAGGATCCAAAACAAATTGTTGGAGGTGTGGGCCAGGAAAACTGACTTGACATGAAGGTACAAAATTCTCCTGAAAATACAAAGATTTACTTTAGATCTCTAAGTTTTCATGCCAAAAACATTATTTTCAGATCCTATACGTGAACTGTGGGAACTGACTAGCTTTCCATAATGTTAGGACAGATGGACTTCAGACTCAAGGGATCAGAGCATACATACAACCAGCAAAGTTCTGGGGTATTATATCAACGTGCTTTTTAATGCAGCAAATGTTCTGTGGATAATATCTTCTCTCAGAGATGCATCAGATTGAAAGTGAGCAATATATTTGCTTAGCATCTTAGACTACAGGATCTTGTGTGTTTAACCCAGAATTTTTCAAGCAGCAATAGAATGACCTTAATGGATCATTTGGCATATGTGGTAATGCTTACATTAAAAAGCTTCTGAAAAATTTAAACTAAACCTTTTAGAAAATCCCAGGAGAGAGCACGGTTGTGTTGAAAGGCAATATAACTCATGACACCAGAAGCCTTTTGTTAGTCTCTGTAGAAAGCATTCCTATTTCTTTTTCATTTTCCTGACTTAATTTTCTTCTTTTTGTAAGAAAAGAAAAGGTTCATTAAATGTAACATTTTAGGAGGTGTTTATTTTTTTTCAGAAATTACATATAAAAGTAATAGACTCAAGATTTTTATCCAGAAAGACTTGTATTTTATATAGTCTTCCTCATTCATTGTTTTAATAGGTAAATTTATACTTAGGTAGGGGTGTTGGTTTTATATGTGAAGAATATACAGAAGCATTAAAATTAATTTCTATTTAAAGAAATATAGAATGTCTAAATTGCAAACACTTAAAATTTTTGAACAAAGTGAGCCATAATAATTAATCTTGAATAAATTTTTATCCATACTTTTTGATTAAGATGACTGAATTTAACAGTAAGCATTTTGTGTTGCACAAACATTCCTGTATGCTTATTTCATTGGTAGAATTGGTAGCATTCTCCTTGTCATTTTTTTTTTTTTGGTGGGGGGGAGAAGAAGCCAGTAGTTTGTACTATAAAACCTAAAAAATTTAGTCAGTCAATTGTCCAGTATGAATTTGTCTTTCTAGCTATACAAAATAAAGTTGGATGACCCTTGAGTCACATAGGTTTAAAATGGAGACAAAGTACAAGCCAATGTGTTCCAATAAAAATCTTAATGATCTATTTAGTTGATTGTAGCTGCAATTATAAGGGATATTGCAGTTCCTTTTTCATCTCTTCATATATACACAGCAATTTGGATGCATAATTCAGTAATAATGCCATAGTTACCCAAAGATATCTGGGCTATGTGAAATAAAAATGGTCTTAATAACCTTGTATTTCTTTATAAAGCACCTATAAAAACGAAAAATTACTTTTCAGGGAAAGGAAGAATAATCAGAGGGAAGGGGATCTCTTGTCTTAGCTTTGCTCTGAATACATCCATCTGTTGCTTTGTTATGAACTGTCTACTAAAGCAAACAAACAAACTCCCACTTAATTTCTTTGGGGGATTCCAAGGCCTATAGGATGAACCTCATGCCTTCTTACATATGGCTCAGTTCAGTTAATAGTGGAACCAAGACTATAGTTCTTTGTTAGAACACATTACTAGATTAAGATCCCCAGATGGAGACTTCAGCTATCCTTTGTGTGTCTTTCTGTTAAAGGACTAGTTCCTTTAAGTCTGGTAGAGACATGATGTTTAACTGCTGCAACGCCTATTTTGTTTGCTAAGGATTTAAGTACTGCTTACTCCTTTTCAGATTTATGTATAACCCCTTACAAATAATTAACTCCTTTAATCCTCACAATGATCCTAAGGTAGTACTATGGCTCTTTCTATTTCATGGATGAGTGTGCCACATGCCTAAGGTCACAGAGCCAGAGGAAGAAGAGCCAGGATGTGAGCACAAGCTGTGGGCTCCAAAGTCCATGTCCTTGCTCACAACATCTGTTGTTGTTGACAAAATGGGTCTTCATTTTGTATCTCACATTTCTCACTGGTATTTCTGGATGAAATTTGTTAGAAAACATCCTCTCAAGCAAAGTCACAAAAATCTATATTATGCAAACAGCTACTTGTTTCTCCCACATTTATACCAGCCACAAAGAATTCCCCACAACTGTGCCAGATCTTTGAACTTTAGCACTTTATTCACTCCTGGTACTACTGACTTTTCTTGCCATTGTGATAGAATACCCACATATGCTGGTTAGTTTCTGTTAACTTGACAGAGACTACAGTCACCTGGGAAAAGAGTACCTTAGCTGAGTACTTGCCTCTATAAGAATGTCACATGGGCAAGTCTGTAGGGACATTTTCTTGATTAATATTTGATGTAGAATGACCAGCCCAATATGGCTGGTACCACTGCTGGGCAAGTGATCCTAAGTTGTTTAAGAAAATAAGCTGAGGAAGTCATGAAAATCAAGCCAGTGAGAAGCATTACACCATGGTTTCTGCTTCAGTTCCTGCTTCCAAGTTCTGCAAGCTCCACCAACATTAGGGGACCAGATATTTCAGTCAGAAACCATATTACTCCTTGTGATAAGATGCCTATTTCCCTCTCATTCATAAAACCTTCTCCAAATCACTTTTCAAGATGTAATGTGGATGTCACCTTTTCTTTCAATTGCCTTCTTTTGGACTCATGCAATGGATTTCCGAGGTACACCCTTAAATACTTCTTATTTGACTCTGGCCCTTTGGTGTCAGCTTTTTATTTAATTTGTTTTTTTCTTGGACTAAGACAAGGATTTTTAGTTTAGTTTAGGAGGACCCAGAGCCTGATAATTTTGGCCATAAAGGGGGTTTGGACTACAGGTCTACCTGGTCCCCCAGTGACACTTTATTTGAATTTTTAAAAGGTGACTTTTGAGAATAACTTCCTGCTGTCACACTTGAGATTCAGCCTTAGGTAGAGTAGCTGATCTGTTGAAGTAGCTGTCATAGTTATGATAAATTGTTCTGGAACCCAATCTTTGAAATACAAATGTATCAATAGAAAGGCCCTAACTGTTTAATTTTGAAAGTCATTCAAATTATGGGACTGGCCAAGACACTAAAAATAAAGAACAAACAAAATTCCAAAATATGTCATTGAAAAATTGTTGAATTCATGCTAAATTTGTGTATCATAGCCTCACAAACACTCAACATTAGTATTTCCATGTGGTCTGAAAACATTTAAAAAGTTCATACTTTCTTTAGGTATTTGTTTTTGTTATGATTTCTCTAGTAATCTGTAAGTCTTGTCAAACTGAAATAACAATGATTTTTATAATCATAAAAGTCTACACTAATAGGTAATTAGTCTTGTTTTTATACTGGAAAAATACATGTATTAATTTTACATGTAAACCAAAGATAAAAATATGGCAAAGCAGTAGTTTATAAGTTAAGTGTGTGTTATAAGACAGTTTGTAACATTGAGCAAAGGATTTGGTCAGTAAGTTCAAGTACACCTAGGGTGTCTAATTACAGCATCTTCAATATGATGTAATCATTTTTCACTGAAGTCAATTTACATGAAGTCAGTTTTGGGTCAAGTAGATTTCCAGAGTATAAACTTTTTGTGTAAGTGGAGTCATATCTCTTAATTCTTCAACTATACCTAAGACACTTTAGATCAAACAAACACAAATGGTTCTCAGGTCCAGAAAGGACTTGCATGTCAACCTAAAAGTCCTCAGGTAGACATCTATGTGAGATTTTTTGTGTGTTAGCTCTAAGTATGGTTTCAGAAGCACTAGAAATAAGTCAAAGTTTTTCCTTTTTCATCAAGCAGAGTAAGACTATATAGAATAAGTGAATTAATAATTGCAAAAATTTTAAGGGATGTTTGGTTTTGCATGAGAAGTAGTTTTCATGGCCAGTCTAAGGAGAATGATGTTTTCATTTCCACTTGCTAAATACTGTTCAGCAAAGTCCTCTCTCTGTCTTTCTGTTTCTTTCTCTCCCTCTCCCTCCCCCCTCCTCTCTCCCTTGTGAATTCTACTGATTTTTGATGGGCTGCTTTTTTACAGTAATTTGAAAGATGGGAGAAACATTCTAGTAAGATGAAGCTGCCAAGAAAGGTTATACTTTAACTCCCTCTCTCTTTATTTCTCTCTCTCCCTCTTTCTCTCCCTCTCTCCCTCTCCCCCCACCTCTCTCTCTCTCTCCCCCCACTTCTGTGTTACCATGCATTGAGTCCAAGACCCTGTGCTTGTTAGGCAAATACTGTATTAATGAGCTATCATCCCCAGAGTTGCATGCCAGCTTTTAACTTTTCACTATTGAATCCAATATGAACTTCTTATGACACCAGACAAAATGAAGTACAGACATACCTACACACCACATGCTTCCTCCCGGGAAGGAAGAAGCCCTTTTCTGACAAGTGGAATAATCACAAAGGGCTTCTTACCTTATATTTCATTGCTAAAGTTCTTGAACATGAAATTTGCATAAGAATCTTTGTAAATATTCTTCTTTTCCACAATAAATGCTTCTGTACAGATTCATAAATTGCTATAGGAGGGAGGTTTAAATCTATTTGCTTGCAAATTAGAAAGTTTGCTCATTTTTATAAGTGCAGCCATGTACAAAAACACCCAGCTCAACCTGAATTTATTCTATCCATTTATTACCTAGAAGGCTTTTTAACCCAAGTGCAATTAATTAAGCAAACAGTGTGTTGGTCTTTTGACAGATTACAAGAACAAAGGCCCTTGCATTGGGGCATCTTGTAAGCAGATAGTCCTCATAAATTCTACATTGCAAGTCCTTTGATTCTCCCTCAAAAACTTCAGCCTATTCCAAAATTGGTACTCAGCACCACATGGGGCTTGCCACTTACAGTTGTTGTTGTTGTTTTTTTTTCCTATTGCTGTTTTCATTTCCTCTTCAGAGACAGAGCTAATCAGTTTCTTCATATCCAGATAAACCAGTTTTGGCACTTTAATTTTAGCTAGACTTTTCATAATTTCTGTTATCAGCTTCTAACTCTGCTGCAAATACTAGTTTGAGAAGAACATCAAAAATACGTAAGAGAAAAGTCTTTAGCTAGAGCATAGGGGTTCAAGCCTATAATCTCAGCCTCAGGATGTTGAGGCTCTAAGTTCAAGGACAATCTGTAGTACATTGAGAGTACTAGGTGAGCCAAGGTTACAATTGTCTTTAATACAAGTGTACATAGAATCTACTCAAGTAAATATGTAGTCTTTTTAATGTTGATTCCTATGATTTTTAACAACTCTTTACATTGACAGACATATTTATAACTTTTAATGAAAATTTATGAAAAAATATCATGATTATAGAGTCAGAACACAGAAATACATGAGGTACATGTGAACAGGCATCTGTGAGGCACCCATTCATATTCTGAAGCTTGAAGACATCAGATGTCCTGATATGTCATTTTCTGCTTTATTCCTTTGAGACAGGTTCTCTCATTGAACCTGGAATTAGGATGGCAGCCTATAAACCCCAGCAATCCTCCTTCTTCTACCCTGTATTGCCAGTCTTGAGCTTGTAGGTTTATTAGACCACATCCAGCTTTCTAAGTGGGTGCTGGGGCTGAATTTAGGTACTCAAACACTTGCATGGCAATAACTCTTAGCCCTGAGCCATCTCTCCACTACTTAAAACTTACTTTTAGAGACTAATGTAAGAGAAAAATTTAAATTACTGTGTAATTTATTTTATGATTTTATCTGTTTTATTAACTTGGTTCTTAGGTTAATTTTATTGTATAGGTAGACTTGTATTCTGATGGTGTATCTGCTTGTTTTTGCAAAATCATTTACTAAGCTCCAAGAGCTATGAAGGGACTACATGCCAGTCAGTTGTATGGACATTGGCTTGTATGTGAGGACTGAACTCACATGTCATCTCTGGCACCTGTAGGATGGATTAGTTTGAAAAGAAGCAATGGAACACTGTGGATACTGGGAAATGCAAACTGTTATCCTTCATCTCTTGATAGTCACAGCAGTTTGATTCTTGATTTTTAAGATTGTACTAGGATCATAAGGAAATATGTGTTACACAAACAACCCCTAGTTGGTGTTGTCTTTTGTTCTGCCTATGGTTACAACACAAAGTGTCAAGTTTTTTCTAATTCGGCTGTTTATTACTGTAGCTTATTCTGGTTGATCCTCATTTGAACCAAAAGGTAAATATATAGTCATTTGCGAAAGAAGACTCTGATGTATCCAGAGGTGTGTGTCGGGGCAAACAGTCCTCAGAATCTTTACTCAGAACATCATGTGAGTTACAGAATAAACAGCATTCCACATACATTAGATGTGTTCTTACCATGCAAAAGGTATTGTTGTAGGTATAGAGGATAGAATAGGTGATGAATGGTCATCATTATAAGAAACTCTTCTCATGGAAGTCAGAGCCAGCTATCAGTCAGGCGATTTCTGCCCAAGGTAGTCAGAGAAGTCTTTCTTTATTGAAAATAAATTTTCTTCATAAAATATATTCTGGTTACAGTTCCCCTCCCCCTACTACTCCCAGTTCCTCCCCATTTACCCTCCCATACAGATCCACACCCTTTCTGTCTCTCATTAGAAAACAAACAGGAATTTAAAGACTAGAAATAAAAGAAAAATGATAAATAAAAAACCAATGGAATATGACAAACAACCAAACAAGAAAAAGAGCCAAGAAAAGCACCAAGAAATGCATAGACGGAGTCACACACCTTGATACACAGAAGAATTCCATTAAAACATAATATATACACAGAAAACTTGTAACGGTAAAAAAAGTCAAAACAAAACAAACAACCAAACAAAAAACAGCAGCAACAAGAAAAAAACCAAATAAACCATAAATAAATAATAAAACTTGACTTAACATTATGAGACAAAGAACCTCCAAAGGTAGTATTGAGTCCATTTTTGTTGGGTATCTACTGCTAGGCATGGAACCTACCCTTAAGAGTGGTTTCTCAGTGGAACTCTCTTGAAGAAAACTAATTTTTCGTTTTCAAGTGTCTATCAGTTCGCAATTGCTTCTAGATCAGGAATGGGGACCTGTCTCCACTTCTTTCAACTCTGGAACAGATGAGTGCTGCCCCTATGAATGTTCCCACAGTTTCTTTGAGATCATGTGTGCTAACCCTGTTGTTTCTGGAAGACATTGATTCCTTGATGTCCTTAATTTCTCTCTGGTTAATATACACTTCTCTGTTTCCTCTTCTACAGAGTTCACTGAGCCCCAATGGGAGGATTTGATGGAGACATCCTGTTTAAGACTGAGTGTTCCAAGGTCTATCACTCTCCACATATTGTCCAGTTGTGCATCTCTGTATTTGTTCCCATTTATTGAGAGAAGAAGCTCAGAGAAGGCTTTTTGAAAAGAAAATAGTAAGTGGCTCCCAATGTGAGAGGAAGAGAGGGCCTAATTAAACTTTCCTGTCAGAGCTTCATGCAAAAAGAATCACAAGTTCTGACATCCATGTTTAGTCTGTGCACATGCACAACAAATTGGTACGGCTGGATACAGCAAAAGTGATTCATGAATAGGAGAATGAGAGTTGAAATGTGATTTTGGATTAGAGAGTGACTTCTACTAGTGCAAGTAGGTATACATTCCCTCTAGGAGGAGTCAGGAGGTTTTAGACATGACTAAAACCTATATGGTGAATCGGACTCTGGTAACCTCAGAGTGTGAATTAAACTGAAGGGGAAATCATCAGTGGAGACATTATGAACAAAGAAGTCAAGGGCCTAAACCAAGACAGCAGTTCTGAGGCCAGACAAAGTAGTTGAGGCAAAATTCTGAATTAGAAACAATTGGGCTGAACAAATGGGACAAAAGGACGTGATCTGAGGACTTGAACTTAGAGATCAAGTTATATCATGAACAAAAAGTTTTAGGTAGAGGGCAAACTAGTTAGTGGAGGAACACAGTTTAAAGTTGTGGAGCCCATGCTTCTGCTCCACACATGTAGAAAAAATACTTCTGTCTCTGGGACTGAACCTGTTGTACAAGGCGTTAGGATGGACAGCCTTGGAAGATTTAAATGTAGGAGAGAACATGATTAGTATGATTAGCATGACATAATATTTTCCATCAACAAATCACAAATTTTAGATTACAGAAATTGTGATATTAGCACAGAAATTGACCATGATCTGTGCACCTGATTTCTTCTATCTTAAATTAGAATGGTACACTGGCTAATTGTTAGCATATTTAACTAATACTCATCTATTATTTTTACCAAAGCACATAGAATAATCAGATTGTCTTAGGTTTTACCCATTGTTTTTCCTGTATCTGAATCTCATCCTGCCTGACATTTAGTTGTCATGGATGCTTAGCTTTTTCCTGGTTGTAGCAGTTTTTCAGAGTCCTTCTTTTTGATGAGCTTGATGGCTTTGTATAGAACAAGTCAGAGACTTCATCACTTCAAATATGTCTGATATATCTCTCTTTAGACTATGGAGAATATAGGTTTTAGGAAGAAGATAAAGATGAGAAACTCACCAGGTATATTAAGAAAAATTTCATTAATGTGACAATTGGTGCTTTCTTGATTACAGGTAGATGAAGTGTCTATACAATTTGTCTATTGAAAAGTAGTTACTGTCTTGTTTCCTGTTGCTGTTATAAAATATTGAAACAAAAGCAAATTATGGAAGAAGGGTTTATTTTAGCTCACAGTTTCAAGGGAAATCACAACAGCAGGAGCTTAAGGCATCAGGTCATATTACATCCACAGTCAGAAGAGACCAGTCAGAGGGAATGGTAATACCCACAGTGGCTGGGTCTTCTCACCTCAATCAACATAATAAAATAATTCAGATATGCCCATAGGCTAACCTGATCTAGACAATTTCTTTTGTATATTTAAATTTTTTATTTATTCTTCTCTCATATAATACATCCAATCTCAGCTTCTCTTTCTTCTACTCTTTCCATTCCCCCAGCCCCAAGATCTACTCTACCTCCTTTTCCCTTCATAAAAGAGCAGGTTTCCCAGGGATATCAACTGAACACAGCATACAGCATATCAAGATACAGTAAGACTAGACATGAACCTTTCTATCAAGGCTGATCAAGGAATCTTGTAGGAGGAAAAGGGTCCCAAGAATGGGGAAAAAAGTCAAATACATCTCCACTCCCACTGTTAGAAGTTCTACTTCAAAAACACTGAGCTAACAACCATAACATATGTGCAAAGAACATAGCCCAAACTCATGTGGGCTCTGTGATGCTTCATCAGTCTCTGTGAGCTCCTATAAACCCTGTTTAGTTGATTCTGTGGCCATGTTCTCCTGGTGTCCTCAACTCCTCTGGCTCACACAATCCTTTCTCCACCTCTTTCTTGAGGTTCCCAAGCTCCAAAGGTAGGGACCCAATGGAGATCTTCAATTTGGAGATCCCCCTAATGTTTGGTTGTGCTTCCATCAGCTGCTAGAGAAATCCTCTCTGATGACAATTAGGCTAGGCACTGATCTATGAGGATAGCAGAATATTCTTAGTGATAATTTCATTGACTTTTTTGTTTTTTGCCACTTGTGTTTGGTTCTACTCTAGATCTCTATCCATCCTCCAGTTCCTGGCCACCCAGGTAGTATTGAATATGGGCTTCTTCTCATGGCATATACCTTAAGTTAGACAAGTCATTAGTTGGCTACTTCCACAAGTTCTGAGCTACCATTGCCCCAGCACATCATGCAGGCAGGACAGAATATAGATTGAAGGTTTTGTGGCTGGCTGGGTCAGTGTCCCAACCCACCACTGGAAGCCTTGTCTGATTACAGAAAATGGCTACTTCAGGCTCTGTACCCTTCACTACTAGGAGTCCTCACTAGAGTCACCCTCATAGATTCTAGGTAGTTTCTGCTGAACTAGTTTTTCACATCATTCCCAAATGCCCCCCCCACAATTCTAGTTGTCTCTTACCATACTCTCTCCCTTCATTCCTCCCCTCACTTGATACTTCCTGTTCCCATCCCCATCCACCCCCAGACCCAGAATCTATTCTATTTCTGCTTTCCAGGGAGATCCATGTGTCCTTCCTAGAGTATTCCTTGTTATTTAGCCCCTTTGGGTCTGTGGATTGTAGAATGATTATCCTTTATTCAACAGATAATATTGACTTATAAGTGAGTACATATCTTGTTTGTCTTTCTGAGTCTGGGTTACCTCACATGGGAAGATATTTTTTCTAGTTCTAGTCAATAACTTGCAAATTTCATGATATAACAGCTGAGTATGCTCTATTGTGTAAATGTTCCATTTTTTTTTTTATCCATTCTTTAGTTAAGGGACATCTAGATTGCTTCCAGTTTCTGGCTACTATGAATAAAGTGTGACCCACTGGTCATGAATAAGACTATCATCACAATTTTGAGCTAAATTTGAAACAAGGTTTAATTAAATTAATTAAATACTGTCCAGTAATGATGATGGACTCTGGTCGTGACCATTCTGGGGTTCTCACAAAATAGCGTCGAGTCACATCAGACAGATGTTTATAGAGGGAGAATACCTAAGGCTACCTACTTCCCATCAGGTTCAATCAAGGGCAAGCATATATATATATATCTTAACACACTTCTGGTCTGGGTATCTCCTGCCTATGAGTGACTAAGCATATCTAGTATCATTAGATTAGCCAAGCTTTTTTAGGGAATTTAAACAGTGGCCTGTTATCTCACATGAACAGATCCAACCCAGCATTCCAGAAAGTTATCTGTCCTTGGGCAAGTGGGGATTATAGGATTATCTGTCTTTTTGCTTTATAGTTTCTTAGGCACAGTAATTAAAACTTAAAACATAACTTTATTTCTTACAAAAGCCTCTATGAACACAGTTAAGCAAGTGTCCTTGTGGTAGGATTAAGGTTCCTTTGGTTATATGCCGAAGAGTAGTATAGATGGGTCTTGAGTTAGATCAATTCCCAGTTTTCTGAAGAACCACCATATTGATTACCATAATGACTGTACAAGTTTTAACTCCCACTAGCACTGGAGGAATGCTCCCCTTACTCTACATCATTGCTAACATGAGCTGTCATTTGTGCTATTGATCTTAGCTATTCTGATAAGTGTAAGAAAGAATCTCAAAGTAGTTTTGATCTTCATTTCCCTGATAGTTAAGGATATTGAACATTTCTTTAAGTGTTTCTCAGCCATTTGAGATTTCTCTATTTAGAATCCTTTGTTTAGATCTGTATCCCATTTTTAAAAATTGGATTATTTGCTTTGTTGATGTTCAATTTCTTGAGTTCTTTATATATTTTGGATATTAGCCCTCTGTTGGAAGTGGAGTTGGTGAAAATCTTTTCCCATTATGTAGGCTGCCTTTTTGTCTTATTTAACTGTGTCCTTTGTCTTTCAGAAGCTTTTCAGTTTTATGAGGACCAATTTATTAATTATTGATCTTAGTGCCTGATCTATCAGCCTTCTGTTCAGGAAGTTGTCACTTTCTCTTCTATCAGGTTCAGTGTATCTGTTTTTATGTTGCAGCTGTCCAGTTTGACCAGCACCATTTGTTGAAAATGCTTTCTTTTCAAGTGTGTATTTCTGGATTCTTCATCAAAAATCAGGTGTCCATAGGTGTGTGGACTTATTTATGTTTATTTTATTTGATTTTACTGATCAACATGTTTGTTTTTATGTCAATATCATGCCATTTTTATTACCATAGCTCTGTAGTACAGCTTGAAATCAGGGATGGTGATATCTCCACAAATTCTTTTCTTGTTCAGGTTTGTTTTAGCTATCCTGAGTTTTTTGTATTTTCAGATGAAGTTGAGAATCATTCTTTCAAGGTCTGTAAAGAATTGTGTTGGAATTTTGATAGGGATTTCATTGAATCGGTAGATTGCTTTTGGTAGGATGGCCATTTTTACTATGTTAGTCTTACTAATACATGACCATATGATATGTCTACATATTTTGATATGTTCTTCATTTTCTTTCTCCACAGACATGAATTTTTGTCATACAAGTCTTTCACTTGATTGGTTAAAGTTACCCCAGATATCAGGGAAACAATTTATATTACTTGTAGCTATTGTGAAAGGTGGTGTTTCCCTGATTTCTTTCTCAGTCTGTTTGCCACTAGTATATAGGAAAGGTACTGATTTTTTTTTTAAACTAATGTAATATCCAGCCACTTTTCTGAAAGTGCTTATCAACTGTAGGAGTTCCCTGGTAGAACTTTTTGTTATACTTATGTATACTATTATATCATCTGCAAATAACAATGCTTTGACTTCTTCCTTTTCAATGTGTATCCCCTTGATCTTTTTCAGTTCTTTTACTGCTTTAACTAGAATTTCAATTACTTTATTGAATATATATCAAAAGAATGGACAGCCTTGTCTTGTCCTTCATTTTAGTCAAATTGCTTTGAGTTTCTCTCCATTTAATTTGATGTTGGCTATAGGCTTGTTATAAATTGTCTTTCTTATATTTAGCTATGTCCCTTGTATCCCTAATCTCTCCAGGACTTTTATCATGAAAGAGTGTTAGATTTATTAAAGGTGTTTTCATCATCTAATGAGAAGATCATGTGATTTTTTTCTTCCAATTCGTTTGTATGATAGAAAACATTGATACATTTTCTTATGCATCCCTATGAAGATTCATCATGGTGGGAAGTGCTCTTGGATTCAGTTTGTGATTATTTTATTGATATTTTTCATCTATATTTAAGGGAAATTGGTCTGTAATTCTTTTTAATTGTTGAATCTTTTTGTGGTTATCAGAGTGATTGTGACTTCAAAAATGAATTTTGTCAGTGTTCCTTTTCTTTCTATTTTGTCAAGCAATTTGAGAAGTATTGGATTAACTCTTCTTTCAAAGTCTGGTAGAATTCTGCTCTAAAACTGTCTGGTCCTGGCCTTTGTGTTTTTTTTTGGGGGAGACTTAATGATTGCTTCTATTTCACTAGGGCTTATAATCTTTTTAAATTTCTAAACCTGATCATGATTTAGGTTTTGTAAGTGGTACTTATTGATAAAACTATCCATTTCTTTTAGAGTTTCCAATTTTATGGAGCACAAGTTTTTAACATATGACCTAATATTCTTTGAATTTCCTTTATGCCTGTTTTTGTTTCTGACTTTGATCATTTGGATAGTTTCTCCCCATCTTTTAGTTAGTTTGAATATGGGTTTGTCTACCTTGTTGATTTTCTTCAAGAGTCATATCTTTGTTTCATTGATATTTTTTGTATTGTTCTCTTTGTTTCTATTTTATTGATTCTAACCCTCAGTTTGATTATTTCTTGCTATATACTCCTTTGTGTGTATATACTTCTTTTTGTTCTAGAGCTCTTAGGTATGCTGTTAAGTTGCTAGTATGAGATTTCTCCAGTTTATTTATGTAGGCACTTTGTGCTGTGAACTTTCCTCTTAGCACCACTTTCATTGTGTCCATAAGTTTAGGTACACTGTGTCTTTATTTTCATTGAATTCTAGAATTTTAAATTTCTTTCTTTATTTCTGTCTTGGTCAAGCTTTCATTCTATAGAGAGTTATTTAGTTTCCATGAGTTGGTAGGCTTTCTGTTGTTTCTGTTGTTGAAATACAGCTTTATTCTGTGGTAGTCTGATAGGATGCAGGAATATATTTCAATTTTCCCTTATCTGTTGAGACTTGTTTTATGTCCGAGTATGTGGTCAGTTTTGGAGAAAGTTCCATGAGATTCTGAGAAGAAAGTATATTCTTTTATGTTTGATATTTGTTAGGTATTTGCTTGATAACATTAGCTCCAGTGTTTCTCTGTTTAGCTTTTGTCTGGATGACCTGTCCATTGGTGAAAGTGGGGTATGTAAGTCTTCCACTATAATGTGTAAGGGTCAATGTGTAATTTAAGTTTTAGTAATGTTTCTTTTACAAATGTGGGTGCTCTTGCATTTGGGAGCATAGACGTCAATATTAAAAAGTCATCTCTGTAGATATTTTTCTTTGATGAGTATAAAATGTCCTTCCCCATCTCTTTTGATTAATTTTGGCTTGAAATCTATTTTGTTACATATTAGAATCTCTGTAGCAGCTTTCTTGTTAGGTCCATGTGCTTGGAAAATCTTTCTTTCAATGATTTATTCTAAGGTAATGTCTATCTATGGTGTTACGGTGTGGTTCAGAAGAATGCATGCAACAGAAGAATGAGTCTGGTTTTCACATCCGTTCTGTTAGTCTTTGTCTTCTTATTGGGTAATTGAGTCAATTGATATTGAGAGATATTAGTAGCCAATGACGGTTTTTTCCTATTTTGTTGTTGTTGTTGTTGTTGTTGGTGTGTGTGTGTGTGTGTGTGTGTGTGTGTGTGTGTGTGTGCTTTCTTCTTTTGATTTTGCTAGTATAAGATTGTTTATTTCCTGTGTTTGCATGTATGTAGTTAATCTCCTTGGGTTGGAGTTGTTGTTGTTGTTCTGTATGTTTGGTGTTTTGGTTATTATGAGGTGAAGAGACTTTTTCTGGCCTATTCTTTTTGGTTTTCTGTGTGCTTCTTATACCTTTATAGGAATATTCTTCTTCAAACATTTTCTTTGACTAATGTATCTGTTTCTTTTAGTGTATCTTCAATACCTGAGATTCTTTCTTCCATCTCTTGTATTGTTTTGGTGAATCTTGCCTCTGTAGTTCCTATTTGCCTGTCTAGATTTTTTTCCAGAGTTCCCTCAGTTTGTCATTTCTTTATTGCTTTTATTTTCATTTTCAAGTCTTGACCAGTTTTGTTTCCTTCCACTGTTTGTTTTTTCTTAGTGTTATTTAAGGGATTTATGTATTTCCTCCATTTTTTGTTTGTCTTTACTTTGATTTCCTTAAGAGGTCTTTTCATTTTTTCTTTAAGGACATTTGTCAATAAAGTTATTTTTAAGGTTTTTTTTTTTCTTACATTTCATTTGTGTTGGAATATTTAGTGCTTCTTATAGTAGGATAGCTGGGTTCTTGTGATAACATATTTCCCTGAGTATTTTTGATATGTTCTTATGCTGGTGTCTATACATCTGGGTTTGGGGTGATTTTAGGTTTAAGTTCTGATATCTGAGTTTGTCTTTGTTGGAGTGTGTTTTGTTTCTTGGTTTTTGTTTTCTCTCTGGTGGTCATGGACTGCTTTGGCCTCAGGCCAAACAGGGATCTTCACCTGAGTTGGGGACTGGGACAAGGCAATGAGGAGGGAGGAGGTGATTGGGGATAATGTTAGGGGAAGGCACTGAGAGAGTCAGGTCTGTAGGCAGACAAGGTGTACTACATGGAGTTCTGGAAGTTGGTGTGACCTCTGGTTGAACAGGGGGGCAATTATTTATTGTGATTTTCTTTACAGTTCATTCTAGATTATGTCAAGTTGACAATGAAAACTAACCATCTCAGTTATATTCCTTTTTTTTTCCTTTTATTCTATGCCTTTGGAAAGAAGTCAGTATATGTGACCTATATTTAAGGAGTGGAATTCATTGTCCATCCTCCAGAAAATGAAATACCTATACAAATTACTTCAAATTCTTCACAAATAGGTCTCTCCTGTTTCATTATTATTATTTTTCACTCCATCAATTATCTATGCCACCATGGAATCATGGATATTAATTCTATGGTTTGATTATAATAAAATGCTACTTTGTTTATTTTGTAGACCACTTTGTTTATTTTGTAGACCAAACTATTTCAGCTTAGCCACTGAGTAATTTTTCAGTTTGCCTCTGTGCAATGAGGGGGAGTTTCATGGCACACTGTCTTGGTGCCACAGTCTGTTAGAATGTGAGTGAGAATGCTACAGCTGGAGCCCAGAAGTCTACTAGAGGAAAATGTTGAGAATGGGATACCAGAGGCTGGAAGTGTCCGCAGCTCTGTGAAATCATCTTTACATTTGTAAGCATGAGGGAAGAACACAGAATAGTATATTAGAAGATTATTAAGAAGTTATATACATTGAAGTTCCACACATTTATTAATCAGACATATGTGGAAACCCTATTCTATATACTACTTCAGAATGAAGGTAGGCCATGTTGGGTAAAGAGAAGTAATGTTTACTGAAAACCTGCTTGGCTCATCCTACTTAACTTAATTCTTACAAAAAGCCATTGTGGTAATTGGAGTTTTCACTTTGTAGATAAGAAAATAGATAAGAGTTTCTTTGTTCTGGAAACAGCTAGTTGTCATGTACAAAGTCTATCTGCTATGAGACTGCTATACTGTGAGATATCTCCAGCATGTGGAGCTATCCGACCAGTTTCCAGTGATTCTAGCCATCTTATATTCCAGGAACCAGAAGTATAAATAATAAGACCATCCTAAGATTACTGTACCTGTGAGCATCTGAGTCGCAACTGTATGAAATCTTGAGTAAGATCCCAAGTCAATAAAACAGGAATCGATAATCATTGTTTTCATTTAGAAGGTTTTGGGGGATGTTCTTTCCAGTACCATGCAATGGGACCCTAGATTGAAGCAGAAAGCGCAGGGAGTCAATATATTTATCCATTAAGGATAAATTGGGAGGCTGAATTTAATTGTTTGCTACTAGATATAGGAAAGAAGCTCCAGAACTAGATGTTGCCACAAGAGAACTCACATTCCAATAGGATAACATTTACCATAGGGTGTTCATTCAGAGGACCAAGATGAGTTCCTAAGGAGTTGGCAATCGTTTTCTTATTTTCTAGTTGTTTAACTCTGGGTAAATTTTTTGACTCTGATTCTCAACCTCCTTATCTCTAAGGATGACATGATCTGATGATAATCATAGATTCAATAATATAGCAGTAGCTTTTCCACTTATCTCTTTACAGCATATCTCTTCGTTGTATCAGTTGTATGGTCCTGCAAAGAAACATTTTTTACAAGATGGTAACCAGGGCAAAAAGAATTCTAAGAAAAATAAGATGTGAGTGGCACTGATACGTGCAGAAGTTATAAAAAATAATCTAGCTAAGGAAACAAACTCAGGACTGTTAATAAGGCCCAAATGAGACATTTAATGAAGATTTGGATGGCAAAGAGTGGAGATAGCATTAGAACTGGCAGGATTCAATGGATCTATATATATCTAGGTTCATGGAATATGTGGGAAGGAGGGTAGAATATAGCAGGTTGTACAATACTTAAAGACATGATAGGATGGTTAATTTAATAATTAAAAGTGCTTAGGTGCTTAGGAGTCTCCTAGTACACTCCAGGAGCTAGGCTTGGCATGGTGAACTCTGGCTATCTAAATACATGTGGTTTTCTTCCCTTTACCACACATGGTGTTATCAAAAGGGAAGACAGACATTAAAATTATCAACAAAATAAATATGTATTTACTGATTAAAATACATCCTGAAAAGGGAAAATGCAAAGGCTTCTCAGTTTTCACCAGGTTCATTCTGCCTTAGTAATGATAAGTCCAGATATCAGGGGGAACATGGCCAAATACCTATTGTTTCTTAGATGTGTCAATGTGACTAAGTTCTAGACAATGATATAGGATGAAAACTATTTTTCATCACTTCTGGAGTGTGTTCTTGCAAGGAAATATATGTATTTCTCTGAGGTTTTCTCCCTTCCTATTGTCTGAAAAATTGTGAGAAAGTATTTGACACCCTTGCATATAACATGGAGGCTGTGGATGAAGATTACAACCTACTATGTAGTGTTGAGCTAACAGCTTGCAATTTGTCATAAAATGAGCTTCTATGTCATTTAAGTCATTGTATCTTTGGATATCTCTCTTCCTGCTGCTGTAATATAGAAATTGATATAATGTATTGTATTAATATAGTAATATATTGTAAATATAGTAATATATTATATACTATGTAGTATATAATTTATATAATTATATATTATGTATATGTAATATATTATTCATATTATATATTATATTACATATAGTAATATGTTGTAAGTAATATAGAAATTAATGAGGAACATGTACTTTTTGGCCAAGGCCACCATGAGGATCAGCACAAACTCAGTTGTTTAACAACACAGTGGGCAGCAGTGATAACAATTGTTTGCTTGGCTGTGGTATAGGCCGTCTTCATGGGAAAGAAGTGTGAGGGAGACAGAGATGATATCTTTATCTTTCTAGCAACTCTTTAAAGGGTACTAGCACCATCAGAAAGGCCTTTGGTCACTACCTCATTTAAAATTAATTAATTCCCAAAGGCCCTATCTCTGAAGAGCAGAATCAAATTGAAGGTTAAAATTTCAACATATGGGTTTGTAGGAGACACTGTTCAGTCAATAGCAGAAGGGAGTAGGAAGACCCGGTTTAAATAGAGTGGAGGGCCTGGGAAATCTTACATGTGAGGAATATTTTTGATATGAGTGATAAAATATTGGGAAGGAAATGCTCTGGGAATAAGTAATAGCTGGTAAAGTCAGAAAGAATTTGAAAATTAGGAAGAATATATTGTGTTGTGAGTGTGAAAGAACCAAAAGGAGAAATGATGGACTGTGGGAGAATCTCAAATGAAATGAAAAGTCAACGCCCTTAAAAAAGGTATAACATAAACTCATTTGTATTTGTAGAATTCCCCTGGCTCTGTTGAATGCAGTGCTGGAGATAAATGATGAATTTAAATATGTTTTAGAGGTCCTGTTACCACTCATTTCTTATGTATGGATGTGTGAGGAGAAGACAATGCCTTCAGGATAATCCCTAAATTTTGAGAAGGAGGCGATTAGAGACAGGAAAGAATTACAGAGAAAGAGGAAGTATGCAGTTTCCTTTGGACATACTGTTGGTCAGAACAAGAAATCCAGCTGATGATTACCAATTGTGAGTCCTTGGAAATAATATATTTTACAGGCAAGGTAATTAAGATTTAGCAAGATAAATAAGATTTAGAGATTAAGAAATATACATTCACTGTTTTGGATTTAAAATTCACAAAGATAACATAGCAGAGTGGAAACTGTGGATTGTGAAGAGAGGTTTATATGAAGTAAAATGATGATTTTGTTATCACTCCTAGGATAGGATGGCACAACAAGTGATGCATAAATGTATGTCCTTTTCCTATTGTGCCAAGCTGTTTTGTAATAAAGGTGTATACTGAATATCTGCTGTATGTAGTGATCAGATAATTTAATACAGTGCTTATATCTTGAAACTTAGAAAGAAGTAGCATTATACTGATTTTCCTGGACCCTTCTGACTGTGACTCTGTTCTTCTTGGTCTGAATGTACATTCTGGTGAGTCCTCAGGGATGTTGGACTTGGACCCTGTAACTTATTTGTTAGCATATTCTATTTCACAGTTTTCCAGAATGTAAAAGTGATCTTCCAGAAAAGTTATCCTCCAGCAATAAGAATGAATTCTGAATGCAAGTTCTCAGATGTCATTCTCTTCTTGGTTTTTACATTTATGGAAACCCCATCCAGCTTTCTGGAACTAGGAGGACATTAATTCATTGTACTGTGGTGAAGTAGTCTGAGTCTAGAGCTAAAATATTACTTTACAGTAAAGTCCAGGGAGCCAAGGGTCCCATCCAAAACTCTGGAAGGTATCTGAGTTATTACTTAATGGATTGCTCCAGGTACATCATAGATATTTGATGAAAGTACTTGGTCATGGCTAGGATTTTAAAATCCATCCAGAGACCTGGAAATTCTGAAAGATGGTACAAAAAGATATTTTTCATCTTAGAGTGTGTTAGATGTACAAAATGAGTACTTTCTGTGATGGTATCTATAGGGATGTCCTTCCTCTTAATGTCGCAGAAAAATGAAGGTGGACCTTGAGTTAGCTGGACATTTTTCTGTACCTTTCTCATACCCTGTTCTCATGCAGTGAACAACTGTAGTAAGAAGGAGCTGTTTGAACTCAACATCATTTGTCCCTACAATGGACAGTGGGGACTTGCCTTCATAATGTGGTAACTTTATTTGCCTTGTATGGGATTTTGTTTCTATCAGACCATTGTAAAGACTTTCTTCAGCTTTTTCTACAGTCATTCATCTTGCCTCTGTTGCTATCAAGGTGGACATTTCAGTACAACAGATATTACTTTATGTCTCATGCCCAATGCTGGATTTTAGCGATGCTCAAACAGAAATCCTGGTGTTCTATTAGTAAGTTCATGCATTCTTATTTGAGGAGAAAATAAGAAGACATACAAATATGAAAATTATGCTTTTAAAATAGTAGTTGCCAAACAAATGGTGAGAAATGTGAACAAAATTGAATTGTGCTAAGGAGAAAAATCTATTCTTTTATCCTTTGGACTTATTTTTTGTATAAATAGATCATCTATGGATTAAAATAATTATGGAACTTGGAATTTATCCATTTGTGGAAGTGGGTACTTGTAAGATTGCTTTGTTTAATTACATTGTATTTTATAGAAGGGTATTTTTAATCTTTGTCATTAGTGCCAAGTGGAAGGAGACAGCCCTTCAAAAAGTATCATAATTCTAATTACCTCTAAAGTTTATTTAGAAACAATTTGTTACTAAAGGCATACTCTAATTTGTGTCCCTTTTTTAGTAGGTAAAAATTGCTGAAGTAAGTTGTTTTGTGGTAACAAAAGTAAAATAAGAACAAGGGCTTGTTAGTAATCTGTTCCATTGTTCAAATTCCCCAAGTCAAGCTGTCATTAATGTTTCTAACATATCAGCCAGGCTTTATTTTTCAAATAGATCTTTAGAGAAGATCAGAAGATTTGAGAGTAATTTAATGATCAGAACTAATGTCCTTCTTCATAAAGAAAATCAAAGTGGACTCATGCTGGAAGATTCTATGCATATGGTTTTCTTCTGCATTATTCCAAGTGATACCCTTTGACATTTGCTGTAATTTCATGTTCAAACTAATGATAGATTAAATACTTGAACCACCACATTTATTCATTCAACAAGATTTTAGAGTGACTTACATGACTTACATTACATGAAATCTAATACTACTTGTAGTTCTCTTTTAAATTCATTGTTTATAAAATGCCACTACTAAGGTAGTGCTTTCAAAACCCAAGATGTGATCTGGGAATGTAACTCAGTGAAAAGAGCATTCCTATCAAGCAAGAGATCCTGGTCCCATCACCAGCCGTATATACACAAGGAAGGTGGGATATGTAATATCTTGGGGTGAGAATAATGTCAGATAATTAATAGAAATAGAAAATATGTAAAAGTACTAAAGATTTTAAAATGTGAATTTAACTGATTTCAAACTTATTGAGCACTCATTGGTGAGACCAGAGATATACAGTGTGTATTGTATAAAGAGAAGTAAATATGCTCTTTGTATTTGAGAAGGTTTTAGCCTGTAGGAAGAGAATACACATACATACCTATAATGCCATAAGAAGAACCTAAGAGACAAGGTGAGTGCAATGGAGGAGGATGCACACTCTTTAGGGCATTGGAAAGACTTCCCATAGAAACAGAAAACCTGGCATGATGGGTGGATATCAATGCAGGTAAATGAGGGAAGGGCTTCTCTGTAGGCAAAGCTGTGGACTGGAGTGAGGAAGTACCCTGTGTCAGGGGACCAAAGACACATCAGCATAGCTATGCCAGAGGAGTGTGCTGCTGGAGAAAAGGGAGAAGAAAACAAAAAGCTGAAATGACCCAAAGGTGAATCACCGAGTTTACCTACTTATCATTAGCCATGTATAGCAGGGATCCATTTTCAAACCTTCATTTTTCATATCTCAAAAAAATGTCATTAGTATTTTACTGCATTGTATGAATGAGCTAGTTTTTGGTGCAGCAACAAGTAAGCCCCCAAATCATAATGAAATAGCCAGTGTTTCCTAATATAGCTGTCAATATGCTCTGGAAAGAACAGAGGAATCCTTTTCAGGAGTTCTGTGGTGGTCTGAATAAGAATGGCTCCTATGGGCCCACATATTTGAATGCTTAGGGAGTGGTACTATTTGAAAAGGATTAGAAGCTATGGCTTTGTTGGAGGAACTGTGTAATTGAGGGTGGGCTTTGATGTTTCAAAGACTCACACTAAGCTCAACATTGCTCTTTCTGAGGATATAGCTCTCAACTACTGCTCTAGAACCTGCCTGCATTCTGCTATGCTCTCTACCATGATGACAATGGGCTGAACCTCTGACATTGTTAGCAAACTCCCAGTTAAACACTTTATATACTAAGAGTTGCCTCGGTGTCTCTTCATGGTTAAAGAATATTGATTAAGACAAGACCTATGGCCTATATTCTGTGATTTATCTGACATTCTACATGTTTCCACATTCATACCAGAATGAGAGAAAAGGAAAAGAGAAGGTTTTCAAGGACCAGGTTTGGAAATGAGTTATATTCACCAAGTCTATTAGAATATAAGTAGTCTCTTGGCTTTGGTTGCCAGAAAGTTAGAAGCAGTTTTTGGTTGTACCTGTGAGAAAAATGCAGTGTGATGGGGATCATGACAATATCATGTGTCTTTAGGGCCATTGTGAAGAAAATAAAGAGATAAGAAAGACTGGACAGTGGAACTCATCCTTCTTGTGGTCTTTCTTTTAAAGGTGGGGAAGACAGAGAGGGACCAAGATTTTCAGGTCTTTAAATTATTAGGAAATCTTTACCCAGATCTGTAGGTTATGGGGTGCCTGTAGGAGTTTTAGAAGAGGAGGGTTACTTGAGCAAATGTGTGTGCACTTTAGAATTTAAAAGTCACAGTGGCAAATGGGAGATAGTGAAATGTAGCCTTTGTGGGTACTGGAGGATGTGGGTCTAGTTCTAGGTGACCCCAAGTCCCATGGGGAACACCAAAGGATCGATGTTTTATTGATTTTGTATCCATATTATCCTACATGAAAACTGTACCTTTACACATACTAGTTGATTAATAACAACTTGATAAATGGATAAGTAAAGTAATTGCTTTAAAAAACATTTACTTTTCCAATGACTCTTTATATCGACAACAAATTACTTAGTTAAGAATCATTTCATATTTCTGTTTCATCATGAAAATTCATGATATGGGGTTAATACGTGCAAATATCTTAATGCTGTGCATGGCATGGGTTCTCACATAAATGAAGTGTATAAAGAAGACTCTGAAGCTGAGGGTTTTTCTGGTGGTACCAAGACAGAAAACTAAAACAAAACAAAGAAACAAACAAAAATAACAAAGCTCAGGAACATTTTCTTGGGATATGTACCCAGTGAGTAGGATTTCTGAAATATGTGTGAGTCTACTTATGCATTTTTGAGGAATCTTCATACTGTTTTCAGAAATGACTATAATAATTAACATTCTTACCAACAGTGTTTAGGGCTCCTTTTTCTCTGTCTCTTCACTTGTAATATTTTATCTTCCTATGATAGATATTCTCACAAAGATGAAAGGTATTGTTTTAATTTTCATTGTGATGACTAATGCTGTGGAGATTAAAAAACACACACACACACACACACACACACACACATATAATATATTTACAATTTATATGTCTTCTTTTGAGAAATGTTTATTCAAATCCCTTTCTCATTTTGATTATGAACCTTCATCTTTAATGGCTGAGCCTTCTTTCCAGCCATTTGTTCATTTTAAAATTAGGTATATGTTGCCTTGTTATTACATCATGTGAGTTCTTTATACATTTTGAATATTAGCACTTTATCAGATGTATATTTTGCAAATGATTTCTCTCGATGTATATATTATCTCTTTCCTGAGTCTTATCCATTCATTTTTGCTTTATAGTTCATTATTTAGTTCTTCCTTAGTGTTCCATTCAAGAAATCCTTGTTTAGCCTAGCACCATGGAGTATTTCCTGTTTTTTCTAGTTGTTTGATAATTTTAGAACTCATATTTAATTTTTTATGCATTTTGAAGCATTTCTTATATTAAGCATCCAATTTAATTCTTTTTTATGTGAGTCTCTTGTTACCCCAACACCAGTTACTAAGGCAATTGTTAATACCTTTTCTACTAAATGTGTCTTACAGCAATGTTCGGCACTTGCTTTATCTATAAAATTTCCAGTAGGCAAAGGACTATCAAGTCTGTCTCATTTGGCTTCCTAATTCTTTTCATTAGAGAATTAAAATGATTTTTATGAATGTTGCAAAAATGTATATACATGATGTACATAAATGCCTATGTAACATGCATTATATGTTTTCTTCTGCACTGAAACAATATATATGCTGTATCTACTTTCATTGACCTAGAGTAGATAAAACTCCAAGTCATTCTTTGACAGTATAAATATGTATGAAATGTATACGTAAACTTCAAAATTGGTAGAATTCAAATTGGTAGAATGACTTGTAGGACATTGGGACAAAGAGCAGACACATATAAACATTCATACTATTTTCATTTCTCCAGGCTTGACGTTCTAGGACCAAAAAATCTTAACCCCATAGATACATTTTCAAAGCAAACTCAGCTAAAGATTAATTTGATTCAATTATGACTTCATTTGTTTGCTTATAATGCTGTAATGATTCTTAAATGAATTAGACAAATATTACTCATACCAAGAGGAGCAGAACAAGCATGCTGGGAAATGATAATCAGGGTTTCCAAACAGAGGGTATCTGATCAGATTAGCTTAGTTAGGCTGGAGGCTCATTTTACCAACTAGGTAATTCAAAATATTTATTGAAATATTAAAGCATTCATCAGGACTTTGGTAAAACAAAACTATTGAGACTTTCTTGCAGTCAACAAACTAACTTAATCATGTACAAGAATTTTAGTGCTTTGGCAAAAATCTATTAGCACTAGTCTAAAAAGAAAAATGCATAGTTTTTTCTGAGACATCCATCAGGGAAGTACTGCATTGGCTAACTCAAGATGATGATGAACTGTCAATTTTTTTTTACTTAAAAATTCCTTCATATGAACTCAAACATATTACATTAGTTCCATGACAACAATGAAACAAAATATAAAAAAACTAAAACAAACACAAAGATGATGAACCATTCTTCTTTACTGGAGCATTCCTAAATGTTTTATGTGGTGGTATTTCTTCCTCTTATGTGTGTTCTCCACTTTGGTGTGTGTGGGTTTGTGTGTGTGTACACGAATGAATGCACAGGTGCATTTTGTGCATTTTGTGCATTTTTGTGTATGTTTGCATGTGTGTACATGTGAAGGCTAAGGGGCAACTTAGGATGTTGTGTTCCTGAGAAACCATCCACAGGGTCTCTAATTGGCTTCCAGCTCATGGAGTAGGCCTGAGCAGCTGCCAGTGAGCCTCAGAGATCTGCCTTTCTCTGCCTCCCAAGGACTAGGATGGATTCCAAGTATGTGTTGCTGTGTTGGCATTTTTATGTGGGTTCTGGGAATTGAGCTCAAGCCTTTATGCTTGCAAGAGAAACACTTTACTGATGGAGTCATCTCCTCAACCCCTTCTCTTCATTTTCTAGAAAGTGGTTATCTCTGACCTATATAATGTCTGTGTGTCCTAGCTCAAGTATGTGAGATCCATGAAATAGTTCTCTGATCTCAGAGACATTTCTACAACTGTGAATATTCTCAGATCTCACCTTGCATCCAAGCCAATACAGTAGTCTGTCAGATACATGGATGCTGGCAAAAGATATATTCTTGGGTAGGAGTTAAATAACTTTATTACCTTCTGTAAATCAAGTAATTTGTGCTTCATACTCTGGTCAGTTCCTTTTCACACTCATATGCTTTGGAAGCAATATGGAGTCTTCAATGCTGTAAATGTGGAACTCTGTATTCAGGAATCCCCAGTCTTTTATCATGAATACACGATAGGTAAACCTCCCTAACTTTGGCCCAACAGGGAGACCATATGTTCATGATCCTAGACAGTAGACATTTTTACTATCTGTTTCCAAAAACCACCACTGGTATCATCCAACTGTTTAGACACTATAGAAAGAGAAGAAAGATTGTCCTTGTCTCTACTCAGAAAAATATAAAAAAACGAGAAAGAATTACACAGACACCAGAACAGTTGTGATGACTTTCTCTGGAGAGCACACACTTTTGTCTTCTTTGTTGCAACCCATGAGTACCAGATAGAGTTGGTGCTTGGCAAATTCTTTGAGATACATGACAGTATCCTATTTCTTTATTAGTCTTCATATTTCTTGCCATGGGGACCTTTTGAAGCTCAGGGATTATTTCTCTGAATATATGAGAAGCAGGATGTAGCAGCACAGGCACAGGGATGATTTAGGTATAAGAAAAGCAAGTGGCAACAAAGAGGGTTGCAGAGAGGACAACAACTGGCTATATGACAAAAGCACACAGGAGATGGCCATGCTTATCTAGAGAATGTTTTAAAAGAGACTTGGGAGTTTTATGGTCACTAAAATAGGAAGAGTAAAAGGGAAAAGAAAGGATAGAATTCATATGAGTGTATGCTGTAGGGGAACTCTGAAAATAAACTCATGTATATGTAAGGTAAGGGGAAGAATAGAGTATCAGAGTTGACCTAAAATCAGCCAGACCACAGGCTACAGAGGCCTAACTACACTGCTTCTCATGAGCTGGATGTTAGCTGAGCAATTTTGATCCATGAAGAGATGAGTACAGAAATTTAGAGCTTTTTGCAGCAATTTGAAAAACTTCCAATTGCTGACACTTGAAAAGTTAGGGTTTGGGGTTTGTGTACTTCATGCCTTTGTTTGTTTTGTTTTTCTGAGAATCGTTCTTTTAAAAACAATGCTTCACAAATATATATTATTGTCTTGATTACGAATTGAACTGACCACCAGTCCAGACAGAGTAATGAGAAAGAAAAGGGAAAGGAGCTTTAGAGGGGATGTGATGCAGGCATTTTCATTCACATGTGTGCTCTGGCATCCAAAGGAGTACAGATCACAGATGCTAACACTAGACGGTGACAGCTGAACTTGAGTGTGAGTATGAGGGATTGATTCAAGATAGCAGCAAATAGATATAGAAAGAAAAGGAAGAATGCAAGTGACAGTGACACTAACACTATGAAGTGCTTACCTGGGGGCAGGCGTGATCCTCTAACACTCCATAAGCTAGCAATTGTGCCCATCATCCGTTTGACATATGGGAAAAATGAAGCAGAGATGAAGTAACTATTCATAATCACCTAGCTGGTAAGTGCATGAGGCAAAATTTGAATCCAGGAAGCTCAGCTTTAAGCACAATGTTATTTTATAAGACAGAAATTACTAAGACTTTTGTAGTGACCTAGGTAAGGAGAATGGGTGATGTCAATGTGTCAGCTAACAGGTTTATGTTCCCACTCTGTTGACTGTCGAAACTGACAGTTCTAATGTAGCACAATGTTGGTAAGAGGATAGAGAAGCAGAGAGTACATATTTGGATGGAAATATTTGTTTTCCAAAACTGCAGAATGTGATGAACCAAATTTAGTTATTTTAACAATTAAAAACATAGAGGATTATTGCATGAAAAGTCCTAAGCCACATGCAATTATTCATCAGGTTACATCTGATGGGTAAGTGGAATATGTCTGAAACAGTAGGGTGATTTGGAAATGATTATGTTTTCTACAAGTCTGGATGACTGGAAAAGACTTATCTTAGATGGGAAAGATGTTCTGAGATGACTCGTGTTTCAAGTCATTAATTTTAAGACCCTTATTTGTGTTTTGGGTAGCTTTGCATATAACAACAAATCACAGATGTGGAAAGCTGTTGGTTGGATGGGAGAATTATAGAGTTTTCTGACTAAGAATGAAAGGTGAGAAGTAGGGAAATGTGAGTGACTGATTTCTACTGTCATTCACGTAATGTTATTTATTTAGCATGGCCCCCAGCTGACAGAAAAGTTGAAAGGTAAATGCAAAGAATACCTCCTCTACATTTCACCTTCACCTTCCTAAATCATTTGATATCCATCATTTCCCAATATAACCAACCATTAGTGAGAGAACTACCACAGAGACATTATTGCCACTTACACTTTGGAGTTTTCCTTGAATTTTATAATCTTTATTCTTTGGACGAGTATTGCTTTGTTTCATTGCATCCTAGCAGATAGCATGTGATGAGTAATTCCTATATTACTGATAATGTGCACATTGGTCAGCTGATTAATTTCTGTGTCTGGGGCAATCTTTTTGTCTTTTGTATTTTCTGAGTGGAATTTTGGAATACTCTAAATTTCCCATTTCTTAGGAAGATTTTTGGATTTTCACATTTAATGATGTAAACTCATAGAATTTCCTTCTTATTTGATAAATGAAGTAAATTATCATTTCTATTAATGCTCAAATTATCCCTGACTTGGTTAGTAGGAATTAGTTTAGCTTGTGTCCTTTTCATAAAATCCTATTATTCTTTGATAACTTCACTGCTCTGGAAACTTCCTGGCCTCTGTTTTAGCATCAGCCATTTCTTCAGGAAGTCCTGAATTCTTTTAATGGAGAATGGTATATAAAGGCTATATCTGAGGGTTGAGTGTGCTCATCATTTCAGGGATATTACCCCTTATAGCCTTCTGGATGTACAGAATTGGAGAATGTATACATATACACACATAAATAAGAACACACAATATTTCCATTTCTAGACCAAAATGTTTGGGTTCATTTTAGTTTTCTCCTTTTGAATATTTTTCTAGCTGTCTTCTCAGAGAGAAAATTGCATTCCTTAGTCCTTAGTTTATGATCATATTTGACTAATTTGTCAACAAATATGCTACCCTGCCTCCCTACACTCATCCCAGTTCCATATTTGCATCAGCTCACCCCTCCATGTGACTGATCATCCTATTCCTCCTGAAAGGCTCTGGAAACCAACTTAGGCTACTGTGCTGATTAATTTTTGTCAGCTTTGTAAATAAATTCTAGAGTCACTCGTCAAAAGAGAAACTCTGTTGAAGTACTGCCATCTGATTACCCTCTAGTCACATCTTTGGGGGAATTTTCTTTATTAATGATTATTGTGGAAAGGTCACTATCAGATCACTATGAGTGGTACCACCATTGGGCAGGTATTCCTGAATTGTACAAGAAAGCAAGCTGAGCAAGCCATGGAAAACAAGCTAATAAGCACTATTCTTCTATTTCTCTGTGGGTTCTGTTTCAGGTCTGACCTGTTTCTACCTTGAGTTCCTTCCCCAAGTTCCATTCATAATAGGTTGTAATCTGTAAGTCAAATAAGCCTTTTTCCTACAAGTTGTTTTTGATCATGGTGTTTATCACAGTAACAGAAAGCAAACAGCTACCGTGGATCCATGTATCTACCCAACATGTCCTACTTCCATCTTTACATCTATTTTTTTGATAGCATGCTGTGTTCAGTTCTTTCTATGTATGCATGAGCCAATTGGAACATGAAAAACATACCAGTGCCCAGAAAGATTTTTTTCTCCTGCCCCAGCAACTATCAATCATCACCTACTAAGTCATGGGTGGGCCTGGAGATCATCTTCCCAATTTAAGCTATAATTTGGATGACTTGATCTTGTACAGGTAACCACAGCTGGTCTTCTACATGTGACATGGCTGTCATACTTATGAACTCGCAGTAGATGTGGATACTGTTGTTGTCTGCAAAGTATTCTTTATCACTTTGGCTATGCTTCCATGTCATGCCTGAAAAGCTGTTGCTTTATCAGTTCTACTGATATAATTTGCATATATTATCAGACCCATCACCAAACTTTTCTGGGCTGCTGACACTTTTGATCAATCCATGCTGGGTTTATTAATGAGTATTTAATAATGACTTAGAGGGTTGGAAATAGTTCTAATGTCTCTCTATTCAACCAAAGTACAGCTATAAGAGTTTAGACAATGTTTTGGGAATAGGAGATGATTTAAAGGATTATTTTATCACCTAGAGGGAGCTCTGCACACTGAAAAAGAAACAACAGAATAAGTAGAAGTGTGTGTGTGTGTATGTGTGTGTGTGTGTGTGTGTGTGTGTGTGTGTGTAGAATGATAAAGAAGGCGCTTGCTGGTTAGTCTTAATTGCACATTACTGCATGGTTGTATATAGATTTATATGTGTAAGGGTGAACATTGTGTGTGTGTGTGTGTGTGTGTGTGTGTGTGTGTGTGAAGGTGTGGAGGCCAGAAGACAACCTCAGGTATCATGCTAATAAATATCATCTGCCAGAAGCTCAACAATTAGACTGGACTGGATGGTCAATGAAATCCCTGAATCTGCCTACCTGTACCTCCCCAGTTCTGAGATTTCAAATTTGGACACCAATACTCAGTAATTTCACATGAGTTCAGGGCCTGACTGAGCTATTATCTTGTCCTGCTGTCCTGTACTTTTGATGTCCTCCCTATTTCTTCCAGCCATTCTCTTGTTGTCTTTTGCTTACTATATGCTAATAAAAAGCAGGATATTTTAAGAGAATTAATTTTCAGTTGATGCTTACTTTCTGCAATGTATCCTCCCTTACTTTGGAAATCTAATGGTCATTAAGCTTAAAGGATTACATTTAGAAATTGTAGAAGCAAATGTAGAAACTAATTGTTATATAATCCTATGGGTAATTATCATGTGCTGTCTTCTTCAATCTATTTTAACTGTGGTCACTTTCCTACAGAAGTAATGGTAGAAAACAAGCAACATTCACTACAAAAATTTTATTGATATTTTATCTTCCTCTGGGGCCCTTGGATTCTGCTGACTTTCTTTACAAGACTGAGAAAATCTTATTAATGGTGACAGGAATACCAGGGACCTGATTTTTCTCACTCTGACACTGACCATGGGTGATGCTGATACTGTAGATGTTTCTTGAACTCACAAGGATGGCATGTTAATATAATTTGCCTACATCAAACCTGGACATTACCCAAGAGGAATGTCTTCTCATGGCAGTCCAAGGAGTAATAAAATCTACCTTGCCTTTATTTAAAGTTGCCAAGCACACCCATGGTTCAGTTCACAGAGATACTTCATCCTGTATTATAATGAGGAATGTGTGTGGCTGAATTGAAGACACTGGGAGGAGTGGGTAGAACTTTTTTGGTTTTTTTTTACAGATAACTGCAGATTTATAGATTTTTTTTTCTACTCTTAAAAAAAAAGACCTCTATGTAGACAAAGATGGTACAGTGATCTTTATGATGATTTTAAGTCTGAACAAAACACTTTGTGTCTTCTACATGTTTTACTTACTGTAGAGAAGATTCCCAAACATGAATATAAAACAAATTGCTTGGAGAGCTTGCTAAACTGAATTCTTTCCCCCTATCATTGTAATACAGCATGCATATATATTTCTAAGAAGCTTCTAGGTGAAGCTGGTGTCCTGTCTCATATTTGAAGCTAGAGCATATGGTCTCAAAATATAGTCCAAGGTCCTTGGACTATCCACATAAAAATCACTCATGAAGCTCAAGACTTAGGGTCTCAGGCAAGGCTTGTTAGAGTAGGGAAGATGGTCCTTCAATGATGTGCAAGCTCCTATTCATAGATCATGCAAATACATATACAAAACAATTGTGTAGATAATTAATGTTTATGGACTGTTAAGATAGAAAATCATTCCTGATTGTCTGGCAGGCCCAATCTAGTCATAGTAAATCCTTAAAGGATTAAACATTCCCTGCCTGGATTTTGAGGGATTTTGTAGAAGGAAAAATGGGAGGGTTTAAAAATGTGAGAGAGAGCCATTTTTCTATGGGAGTCACTTGAAATGTATGAGAAGGAATGTGGGCTTCCTCTAGGAGTCCTGTCTAAACACAGAGTATATCCTGCTAGCAAGCAGAAATCTCAATGTGGCAACCACAGGGAATTGAATTTGAGCAACAACCTACTTGAGCATGGGAGCTCATTCTTTTCCACATCCTTTAGAACAAACCCTTCCATGCCTGTTTCAATGGTTCAGACACTGAACTGGAGTTTTATTGGGCTTAAGACTTTGGCCAACAAAATATTCAAATTACAAATTTACAACAAGTCAAGCTACTAAATCTGTGACAATTACTTTTAGTATCTGCTAGAAGCAAATGTGATGGCTGAATCAAAAACCCTGTGTGTAGGATGCAGTGAGCTATTTGAACGAACTCTGTAGGTCCTTCTATGTAGGCAACAGGAAAATTACACTTTGGGCTTCAGATTAATGGAATTCTGATATTTGGAAGCTGTTGTGGCATTGACTAATCTCCTTAATATCTTCAATGTCTATGGATGGATAGGGTTAATGAAAGATGGAGGAAGGTCTGGGAAGTTAGCTCAGTTGGTAAAGTGTTAGTGTTCCAAGCATGAGGACCACAGTTCAGTCTCCAGAACCAATTTCAAAAACAATGGTGGCATGCACTTTTGATTCCAGCACTGGGAGATGGAACCAGGTAGATAGATACTTGGAGCTCACTTCCAAGTCAGCCTAGCGAAATTGGTGTTTCATGCCACTGAGAGATTCCCTCAAAAAACCAAGATGGATGGCACCATAAGAACAACACAATGCCCCCCATAGGCTTGTATATTTGAATGATCATCAGAAAGGAATTACTTGAGACAAGGCCTTGTTGGAGTAGGTGTGGGCTTGTTGGAGGAAATATGTCACTGGGGGTGATCTTTGGGGCTTCAAAAGCCTTGGCGTCTTTCTCTTGGTGTTGCCTGTCAATCTGGATGTAGAACTCTTGGCTACTTCTCCAGTACCACGTCCACCTGTATCCTGTCATGCTTCCCACCATGATGATAATGGACTAAACCTCTGAAACTGTTAGCAAGTCCCAATTAAATAGTTCCTTTTATAAGAGTTACTATAGTCATAGTGTCACTTCACAGCAGTAGAACACTGACTAACACACACATATGTTGTAGAAGTCTATTTTTAGTTTTGTTCAAAATATTGTTTTGTGCATTGTTGGGTGAAGGGCTGCTTAGGTCTTGGCATTTTGTATTGTCTGCAGGTGTTGGATTTATGTGGGGGAATGTCTGTTTGCTGACAATGTAGATGTGCTATCAGTAGAACACCTGAAGAGTTCTGAATCAAAAACACCTGAGCTCAGATGATCAGGGTTTCACTGTTCCAGTATGGTGCCTGCCATGGTAGTGGTTCCCTCTGCAGAGGCCTGGAAGAGTTTGCATCTATGAAAATTCCTCTATGTCTCTCTTGGTGAGCCACCATAGCAGTGTACTACTAAACACATAAACTCTTGTACCCTGAAATGTGGGCACTCCAAACAAATACACACATTTTCAAAAATTTAGTGGAGGAGTACTCGTAAAGCCTTCCCTCAAATGGTGCCACACTTCCCTTCCATGGACATAGCACATGCAAAATTGATTCCTGTGTTAGTTAGGGTTACTATTGCTGGGATGAGACACCATTACCAAAATCAACCTGGAGAGGAAGGTTTTATTTGGCTTAAGCTTCCACATCTATAGTCTATCAGTGAAGCTAGTCAGAACAGGAACTCAAATAGGACAGGATCCTGGATATAGGAGATGAAGCAGAGGCCATGGAGAATGTTGCTTATTGGATGTTGCTTGTTCCTCATGACTTGCTCACCATTTTCTTCTAGAACACAGGCCCACCAATCCATGGGATACACCACCCACCATTGTCTTGGCCCTTTTATATTAATCATGAATTTAAAAAGAAAGCTCTACGGGCTTTCCTACAGCCCAATCTTATGGAGGCATTTTTTTCAGTTGGGGTTCCCTCTTCTCAGATGAGTTAGTCTGATTCAAATTGACATAAAATTAGTCAAAACAATTCTCATGTAGGCTTTCTGAAGCTCATGACATAGAACTTGATCTTGAATGTCCTTGGGTATCTATGATTATGAAAGGAGAAACATTCTCATGAGGAGGAGATATGGGTCCAATTTAACCAAAATTGCTTCACACAACTTAATTGTTACTCTTCAAAAAGATAATAATAAGTATGTATGCCTTGTTTTTAGAGAAAACACGTGCACACACACACACACAGACACACACACACACAACCTCACAATTCAAGTTTGGATATAGAACATTTGGCTGTAAAAGTGACCTGTTACTCATAGTGGGAGTCTAAGCTGGTCCTTCCCATCATATAGTATGTGTGTAGTCCCACCACAATTAAGTCACATTTATAGTCTCACATTTTAAGAATGAAATGCACTAATTCTAATTTACTAGTCTACTGGAGTGCTGTAATGTCATTAATTTCTAAAATGTCAATTGTATTTTCTTTCATTTGTGTCCATATCTAAGCTGAAAATATTTACTAATTCTTTTTGTTCTATCCATCTTGCAGGGTAGTGGCTTCCTCTTATGATTATGTATTCTCCTTTATGATTCCTGCAGCTATTCACTTCTAACCATCAATCATTGTATGATGAAATTTCTTGATCAGGTTTATTTTGCAGATGATGAAGTTTGCAAAGTCCCAGGTTCTTGGTTATTTCCATTGCTGTCTAGACATGGCTAAATGTCTCAATCAATCAACACTTCTAGATTAATTTTCCTTTTTCTGTGAAATAAAAAGTGAATTAAGAGCTAAATTAGGCTTCCTGGCTTATATATTTATTAATCAGTCAACTTTCCACATAATAGTACATATGGTACAATATCCGAATACTGATTTCAATGTCTGCCAGTTTGAAAATAGGGCAATGCTGAAGTGAGAATCTATTTGCTGTGAACATTTAATATTTTAAAACTTTTTCTTCTCTCATACAACTTATAGAATATATTCCTATCCCTTCCTCCACTCCCTCCATTCCCAAGTTCCCCCAATCTTACCCCCAAACAGCACCCACAAATACCTCCACTTCTCCCTAGAAAAGAATAGTCTTCTTGGGGTTTACTATGAACATTTTTATGATGACCAGCTGCCTTAGGAACATTGAAACTCACTTAAAAAAAGAAGACGCAAATATATTTTTAAATTCATTAAGATAGTGCAGACTATTTATTTGGCTGCTCTTGCTTTTAGTGACATAAAGCTACATCTTTGTAATTTGAAGAGGAATGATGGTTTTTTTTAATTGCTTACAGAAACCTCATCCTTAGAAACATACACATAATCCAAACATTCTGTGTCCAGGTAACATTTATTTTTATTATTTAAATGAAATGTATTTTTTTAAATTTTCATTTTATTTTATGTGTATGGGTGTTTTGCCTTCATGTATGTCTGTGCATTACATGCATGTCTGGTGACCATGAAGGCCAGAAGAGTGTCTTGAATTCCATAGAATTGGAGTTACAGATGGTTGTGAGCTACCATGTAGGTGCAAGTAATAGAACTTCATTCTTCTGGAAGAGCTGCAAGTATTCTTAACTGCTAAGTTATCGTTCCAACTTCTCTAAAATGCTCTTAATGTCTACAGAACAGTGCTAAATATCTTCTTATGTCTAGTAGAGATTAATGAGTTCTAATTGTGAACAAATTATTGAGCTCATTGACATCTGAAATATAGTCTTCAGACTGGAAGCATCAACAAGCTGTTGAACTACCAAGTTTAGACCCTAAACCTCTCAACCAGAGTCTACAGCTTTGACCTATCCTAGACAATTTTTTCTCCTATTTCAACTCTTCACATTATCCATGATTCCTACACTTCATCTTCTTGATATTTTGTTTTATGTCAATTGAGAAAAAAATTGCACGCAAATGTGCCTCTTGCTTGATGTTGCTAGAAAAGGGTTTGGGAGACCATTGCTTGTTCTCTCTTGACTTTTTCTCCTTATATACTGTAAGTTAATTTTTCATGTAATTTATTTAAAACATGTTTACCCCTTCCCACAACTCTTTCCAGATCCTCTTCACCTTTCTATCCACTGTTTTCCCCATCTCTCTATTATCTGTATTTATTCTATCTATCTATCTATCTATCTATCTATCTATCTATCTATCTATCTATCTATCTATCCTCTAGCCATCCATCTACATATCTATCCATTGTCCTTCTTTAATATATCATATCCATTATTCTACTATATATTTAAACTATTTGTCTATTTTTCTTTCTGTCACAAATAATTTGTCACTAGTAATCATTTTCTGCTTTTCTAATATGCACACCACTCCTAAAATCTCCACTGCCTTTTCTACCCATGGAAGTAGAAACACTAGGTCAAGTCAAAGTTCTTGGGAAAACATCTTTCAAGTAGCTGAATCTGCAGGTGTTGAATGCTATTGTATTTATTTAGGACACAACTTCCCTCCCTTCTTGAAGATGAGTTGTACTTACTTTCTAGAGCTCATTGCATCCTTCCCACTGCATCTATGAACCCTCTGGTGTAGTGAAATAGATGTTGCTCTAGATTAGCTATTAGCTATTCTTAGCTACCTCCCTCCCTTTCATCATGTCCCCTGAAGTAGCTTAATAGGCAGTCAAAGGAGAAAACATTGTGCTTAGGATTTTTTCATGTAATTTAGGTTCTGAACATGACCTTGATGAAATTGGATGCTCAATCTCCCGTTTCTACCCTGGGTATGTGGGACAAAAGGGAAGGACACGTGCGTGTGCCTATGCATTTTCAAGGAGGCACCTGATCTCAGGTGTCTTTAGCTAATTGGTATCAAGGATCTTGACACAGAGAATGAGTTTTTGATACTGAAACTGATTTTTCAATATGAACCAGAATTATTCCCTGCTGAGAGAAACTGCTCATTTATCTTGTATGTGACAAAAAAATCTGTTCCAGCATATGGTTTCACCTTTTATAGGAAAAAAACCCAGAAATTTATTTTAATTGCTACTTAAGATTTCTGAGTTACTTTAATTTACAGGCTTTTTATTAACTGTGATCTATTTCATTTAGAGCAGCAATAAATGAGATTTGGTGTTAGCCTTCCAATTATTAAATTTCACAGATATGGGGAGAAAACTTGAGCTCACCCTTTCAAGACTGAGTTGTGTTAATTAAATATTTAACATACTTGAACACAGTAGAACTTCTTACACATAGTAGGTCTTTAATAAATGTTTTAAAGGATGAAAGTTGGATGCACATTAGCTTGTCTTCCATTCCTTTTGATATTTGGTTCCAACTGACTAAAGTAGGATACAGTTTTCCTTCATTAAGTATCTCAGACTGTAACACATGGAGACAGTTACTTAAAAATACATTCTTTCTGTAGTGAAAGTTTTACTTTGCTAGAATGAAAGAATGTAGCAAATTTCCTTATTTTCCTTTTTTTTAGACACAGGCATTGTGGATCTTACATGACACGCCCATTGTGAAATAGAAAGTGAATGATAGTTCTTATCATGAACTGTGTAATTCCTATTCAACTATCTTAGAAAGACATATTATTATTTATAGCAAGAATATAATGCTAGAATCTTGAGAACTACACTCTTATCCTGATTCCATTCATCCCTGAGTTGTGACCTTGAGCAAATCAACTGATCTCTCTTTATCTTAGCTATTTTATCTGCAAAGTATGAGATCACTGAGGTTCTGTCAAGTTCTCTAACTCCCTTGTTTCATATAGCAGTCATGTATTAGAAACTAGGGTCCAAGTTCATTTTAATCTTTACTTTACTGTTTAACCCTGGCCAGGCTTCTAGGTATGCACATGATAGTTTGTGATGAATATTTTATGATTTACTATTGCCAGTATAAAATGCAATCTTCTGAGCAAAGAAACCATGATCCTTATTAAATCAGCTTTGCCACCTTTCAAGCCTCAGTCACAATTTATTTGGACTATGGACTGTTCAGATTCCCTCATAGAAGGAGGGAATGGTGAGGGTAACTGGACCCTCACCTGAGTATTCATCCAGTTCAGTTCTTCCAGCCATTTGTATTCAATTGTGCTTTAATTAACATGGCCTTCTAGGAGTGTTTGAGAGGGTCTAGAGCATATTAAATGGTCAAGATTGGTAAAGAGGGTTCTATCCATGCAGCTAAAGGAAAGTTATCATCCATGTTGGGTGAATAGCTGCTTTGGGTCATCTATGTTTCTGCTCTTTAAGTAAGCCTAATAAAAATCATTAATTCTCCAGAATGAACTTTGATTTATGATTAGGAAGTATTTTTCAAAATAGAACAAAACATTTACTAATGATGGGACTCTGACTATAATGGTGTATTAAGTAGAAATTAGCAGAAGAAAATCTCCTTCAGATGATTTTGGTTAATGGTTAGACACTGGACTGATACATTTTGATGTATTTGTGTGCCCTTGGGAATGTGGAGGTTCCTCAGTCTGTTTACCCCAATCAAGGACATAAGATTTTTGCAATGTTTTGTTTCTTTGGTCTTCTTTGCCCCTGGCTGTCAGATGTCACTTCTTATGTTGCAGGTTACTAGGACAATGTAGGTAGCTAAACTTAAAATCAATAACTTGAAATTTATACATCACACTAAGCTGGAAGCCTCTCACTCAAAAGTAACTCAATTTCTTTTGCTGCATAGCAAAGTATATAAATACTTGACAACAGTTTTTTTGTGAATTGCAGCCCTTTAAACTGACTGATTTAGGTGATGGCAATGACTTGAGTGTCTAGATGTGCCGGAAATGTGATTTGTCTAATCTGAGAAAGAAAGAGGGGATATTCTGATATATGAAAGCAACCAAATGTATATTAAGAAATATATCATGTTCAACATGTAAAACAAATATGTTTGAAACTGTTTAGTCCTCAAAAACTAGGTATAGTATGTATGTAGCTTACAGGTAATTAATTTTGTTAAAATGCAATTTGAATTCAATCATGTGGGCTGTAGGTCTCAATATACTTGTATTTAATGGTTATTTTGATTTTATGTATTATAAAATATATATACATATATATGTGTATATATATGTATGTATGTGTGTGTGTGTGTGTGTGTGTGTGTGTATACTCACTTGTCCCAAGATGGCCACATAGGACTTTAAATAGTTTAGAAATTTATCCTGTGTGATTATAAGCACATTATTACTGCCAATATAACCCTTGATATGAGTGTGGCTGTGTTGTTTGCAGACCCTCACAGGAAGCCCTGGAGTCCTGAGGATAATTAGAGTCGCATTAAAATGAAGTAGACTTTCTGTCTTTCTTATTCTTTTCATCCACATTTTAAATATTATTCATTATTTTGCTAGGTGAAGGAGGAATGCTTGACTAGGCAGCATCCTCCTTCCAGTAATGTGTTTAATAAGTAAAATTTGGATTCAAAACTTAATAAGGATCTGATGTAGCTTTGATTTGAAATGTCAATTAAAGAGCCACGTGCTGATGGCTCACCTTCTGCTTGGGACTTAGGGAAGGTGGTAGAAACTTTAAGAGTTGGAGTTCATTGAGAGATCTTCATGTTCATAGGGTCATGAACTTGAAGGAGGCAGTGTTGTGCTAGATGACCGTTATTCTTGTCACTGTGACCAGATATCTGTCAAGCATCAGCTTAAGGGATGAGAGGCTCTTGGTGTGAGGATATATAGTCCATATTGGAAAGGAAGGCATGGAATCAGTTGACTTTGCAGCTTTAAAAGCACAGAGGCAACTGTTGCCTCGCATCTCAGCAGCCAAGGAAGAAGAGAGAGAAGGAACAGGAAGTGGAGCTGGGATATCAAATTTCAATGTCACCCTAACCCTGAGAAGTAACCCACTACCTTAGGGTAGAACCTTACCTCCCAAAGATTCTACAATGTTCCAAAACAGGACCACCACCCAGGAAAAATATGTTCAAATATTTGAACCTGTAGGGGAATTATGCTGGTAAGTTTTAACCCTGTCCTCTCTTCTCAAGGTTTTCTGGTTTGTGGGCTTATGTCTATACACACCAACTACCAACTACAACATACTATTTTATCCACCTGGAATGTGGTTGAAGAATAAAGTTTGCTCCATTAGCCTTCTCATTTTCAACAGCTGTTGAGAAAGTGTCTCTGTGATGGGACCATTTTGTACAATAAGCTTTGTAGTGTTTTAAAAGTGAAGCCAAATGGGAGAGATGTGGGGAAAGTGTGTGTGTGTGTGTGTCTGTGTGTGTGTGTGTGTGTGTGTCTGTGTGAGTGTGTTATCTAGTAAGTAAAAGGTCAACTGGATATGACCCCAAATTATCATCATTTTAACTGTAATGCATAATATCAGAGATTTTTCCAATCAAGACACACAAATGAATTCTAGCACGTATGACAGATAAAGAGGAAATAACCAGGTTTGGAGATCAGAGAACTGCAGCTACACAAACTGAATCTTCCTTTATCATTTTTAAAGCAGCTGTGGAATAGAATCGGGCTAGAGGGTGTCTGAATCACATAGAAGACATTAGTGATATTACCATGCATGATTTCCTGAAGGCCATGAATGATCTCCTCAAGGCCCCTCATGTCACCAGCACACACGTTCCCTGTTGTTCATACTAAGCTACTACACAGAAGTGCATTGGTAAGTCCTTATCTCTACCATGGCTTCTGAGCTCTGGAGTTTTTGCATGGTGGTTGAGGTTGCCTGTGGTTTTCTGTTTGCATTTTCAAGCCACTCCTCTTTATATGAGTTCTGGCTAGCATTTAGGCCAATCTGGACATTTAATCACAGTCCACAATGGTGATTTAATCCTTCAGTAGGTAAAGATGCTATATAGGCTGTGGCACACTTGACTTATGCAAATATGACCTTACACAGATTGTTCTATGAAGCCCATAATAACATTTTAGAGATGGAAATTTTATTTGGACAGAAATACATAGTTCTTAGGTGTAAGAACTGCTAAGCCAGGGTTCTGGGCAAGCAGCTGCCACTACAGGGGAGGGCTTTAGTCTTTGCTTTTATGTTGTTCTGCATTTCTACAGGTTTCATTTGTGCTGTTGTACATTTCAAGACATTCTAACTGTGACAAAATGAAAACCAGGAAATAGCAAGGGGGTCCCTTAGGTAAAAAAAAGAAAGAAAGAAAGAAAGAAAGAAAGAAAGAAAGAAAGAAAGAAAGAAAGAAAGAAAGAAAAAGAAGGAAGGAAGGAAGGAAGGAAGGAAGGAAGGAGGAAGGAAGGAAGGAAGGAAGGAAGGAAGGAAGGAAGGAAGGAAGGAAGGAAGAAAGAAAGAAAGAAGAAAGGAAGGAAGGAAGGAAGGAAGGAAGGAAGAAAGAAAGAAAGAAAGAAAGAAGAAAGGAAGGAAGGAAGGAAGGAAGGAAGAAAGAAAGAAAGAAAGAAAGAAAGAAAGAAAGAAAGAAAGAAAGAAAGAAAGAAAGAAAGAAAGAAAGTTTAAAGAGGTTTAAAATTTCCAAGGCCTTTTTTCTATTATGTTGGATTTCATTTGGCTACATCAATGTTGAAATGTAGTTTGAACAAAATTATGCACATCAAGTTTTCTTCACATAGTGAATAATTCAGAGTCTAGGTTCTTAGACAAGCAGGTGGGATTGTAAATTTTGTCTCTTCTTAGTTATACAATCTTTGACAAAATATTTTATGTTCCTCAGGCTCAGTTACTTACCTGTAAAATGGATGTGAAGACTGTCATCAAGACTGCACGTGAAAATACAGGGTAAGTTCTTCCTGCTACTTTCAAAGCCCTGTAATTCACAATTCAGTTTCATTCTTCATATAGTTGGTGGTAATGTTTACCTTTTATAAATATTGTATTTCATAAGTAGCTTTGTTTCTAGACTTCCCTGGATTTTTCTGAAGAACTTACAAAGCTAGGACCAACAAGGACACTAACAGTAATGAGGATGATGGATGAAATGGCAAATATAAATAGGCATTTGTCTCATTCTCTGTGACAATTAAACTTTGAGCAATGTTTTAAGTTGGAAAGTTTCTCACGCTGTTTTATCTATTTAAAAAATTGTTCATGAGTATTATTCTATTCTGATGGTTCTCAACTGGAGAATATTTCATCCCCAAGGGACATTTAACAGCATCTGTATATTCAAGATATTTTGAGCACACCAGCTACAAAGGGGACTTACAGTATTCTTAATGGAGTACTATGAGTAGTTATTATGCTCAATAGATTTAGAATGTGCACTAATGTTTCAAGTGTAAAAGGAGAGATAGAAAATTTAAGTATAGTTATAAATGTATCAAAAGTTATCTCAAAATGTAAGGAATAATTTTAAAGAAAACAGGGCATTGCACCACAGAAACTTTTTATTGGAAATAAAATCAGGCTGCTTGAGAGATAATATCAAAAAGAAGAAAAAAGGCATAAACCAATGTCAGTACTAATGACTGAAGTTGGTTGTGCATCTCCCTTAGTTGGGTAGCTGAAACCACTGCTGACACTCCTTTACCATTAGAATACCCACATGTGTCTGAAAGCCTTAACAAGGTTGCCTGTGTGTTACGTATTCAAACCAATCTTACATTGCAAGAAGCAGGCAGAAGTGGAAAACAAGTGTGGGTATGGGTCACTGATGAAACCCGGGGCTGGGCTGGAAGACTCAGCTTTAATCTTCTGAGCGCCTTGACAATGGAAAAGCAGGAGGCCTAATGGCCCAATGTTGCCTGAGGTACTTTCCTATTTTGTGAGTTTATATTTTTACTTTCCTGGCTTTTAGGTACTTAATAGTTCTCCCAAATTTGCTACTTTCTATTTCTGCCTGGTTAAAATTTACTTGAAGTGCACCTGGATCCTTTGCAGAGAGGCTTAAATTCTCTAAACTGAAAACTTTATTTATTTTTTTAAATAATCCATTTTTGTTTAGAAGTGGTCTCAGTAAGATCTCTGAAGTTCTGAGGAGACACTGCTTAGACTTTTCTCCAGGTTCAGAATTTCATCAGCTTTAGTTTGCTGTTTCAAAAGTCACTGGATTTCATTGTTGTAAACACTGTAAGATATATTTTCTTAACTAAGTTGTAAGCATTAAATATAATATTTTCAATATTACCCTGATGTTGTTTAACATATTTCTATAACTGGTTTGCCATTTAAATTAATTAATTAATTAATTTGTGTGTATACATGTGTACTGTTGTATGTCATGTGCACATGTGCAAATGATCATGGCACATGTGTACAGATATATGTGAAGGCCAGAAGACCTTGGGTGTCATCTTCAGGATCACTGTACACCTTCCTTTTAGACAGAGTTTCTTATTGACTTGGAGTTTACCAGTTAGCCTAGCAGGATGGCCAATGAGGCTCAGGGTTCCTCCTGCTTATGCCTCCCTAGTGTCAGGTTTATTCATGTGTGCCACCACACCCATCAGTTTTCCTTGGGTTTTGATGGTAAAACTCAGACTCATGTTTCTGAGGCAAGGATTTTGTGAACTAAGATAGTTCCCTAGGTCTTGGCTTGTCTTTTGCTTGCTGAGAAGGTATAAGACTTACCTTGAACCTTTTGAAATTCTTGCTGATTGAACAAAACTTGGCCACCCTCCTTTCCAGAGTTCCTGGGAAACATTGTTCTGTTTTCTGTGTTGGATGTAGAGCTTCATGCAGATGCAATCATGTGGCATTTGTCTTGTATCTACAGTAAGCCTTTAGCCTCTGGCACTGACTCAGATCACTTGGAATTTCAATGACTTATCTCAGCACTGTCCCTGAAACACAGGAGTTCAAACCCATTGTGGTTGCAAAGATTAGAGTAAAATATTTATTTCTGTCACAAATATCATTTTTGTCTAAATAGTAATAAGTAAATGTAATAACTCTAAAAGCTAGCTGTGACAGTATTAAGAGGAGGTTCATTTTTGGTGCATATCAGCATATTTCATTGGCTCCTCATCACTGTAGATATTATAGACTTCATTTTATAGATGAGTAGTAACTGTTTTTTAAAGCCCAGCAAATATCCAGAAATATAGCAACATAGTTACAGCTATGCAATGGAATGGAGATTGCGGGAATATTTGATGCCCATCAATCCCTTTGCTTTCTTCACTGGACCCTCTGTTTGACTATCAAAGAACCCACAGAATCACTGCCTGGACAAACTTTTCTTTCTGAACAGGCCCTTTTTGTCATGTACTTGTGGTCTTATCATTTTGGGGAAAATAGGTATTTCAGTTGTTCCTGTGTTTTGAAACACAAAATCCAAGATGAATATATTTTGAAAAGAACTTAATTTATCTAGACATACTCTTGATTCTTAAGAATGTTTTCTAACTCAAGTTCAACTGTCCCATCTGATTTATTGCTGAACTTGGATGAGTCAACTCTTGAGTGAAAAGTTTTGCTTGTTGTTATTTAGGATATTTGGCTCCTTGTTCCTTGAGCAATGCTCTTCAGTGTTCTGTGAGACACAAATAGCTCAGGTGTACTCTGGAGGCCAGGAATTATGTTTAGGGGGAAGGTGATAAAACTATCTTAGAGCTACTTCAGCAGGAATCAATCTCTCCTTTTCCTTTTCCTTCCCCTTTCTGTCTGCTTCCTCTTACCCTTTTCTTTCTCTAGTTTCTCTCTATCTCTCCTTATGTTATATTTTAGAGAGTACCAATAACTATTAATAATAATCATTTTTTCTGAAAATGCTCATGATCAGAATGGCTCTTAAGACCAGTCCTTTAAAAAGTACCACTCTGCGTCATAATGGGACAGTAGTAGACTCCTAAAGAGTCCATATTCATATTAGATCATCTATTAGTACATACTATATACATAATTTTAGTTCAGAAATTGTTATAGCAGGAGGTCATTTAAAATTTCAATTCTATCCAGGTTATTCTCTGTATTTAATGTAATGCAGGTGTTTAAATGCTCTATGAAAATTGTATTGAAATATGGGCCTGTGGAGAAAACCCACAGACAGTTGTTCTGGGTTAGGCACATCTTTTACTTACATGAAACTTATGCCAGGCCAGCATCTCAAGATTTATCTGAGTAGTGTAATACTTGAACATTGTTATTACTTAAGGATTGACACTGACCTTGCAGGATGAGAGTTAATCAGGAATAGCAATTGGCCATGTCACTAAATAACAAAAGGGTAGGGGATTAATGTCTTATAACAGGGCCCTAGACCTTAGTAGGCCCTGAGACCTTAGCACAACTGACTCCACCATGTAAGTACCATTCAGGCCATAAAACTCAGCACTTAGATGGTACCATCTGCCAAAATGAAAACAAAGACCTAATACATCAAAGTCCATAGTTCTAGGAAAGTATCTAATATATTATCCTTGATTTTTAGTGCAGGTGAATACACCACCATGGCAGTGCAAGTAGCTGCTAGACAAGGCTTCCTTTGGATGCTGGCTCACCAGAAGGTCATTGTCCTTCTGCATTTCCTTCTTAAGGTCCTTCCCTGACCCTCATCATATTGCTGAGGCTGTACCTGGCATGGCATTTTAGTTTCTGTAGTTCTGCTTTTGGCTAACTGTTCTTGTTATCTGAAGTATGTCAAGGTAGAACATGTTTTTTGTTTGTTGTCTTTGTTTTTGTTTTTTTTTTTGCTTAAAAATCATCCTGAAAAAGGATCGGTGCTATGTTGGGATCCTGAACATCCAATGTTGTTGCCTGCCAGATAATAAAGACTTTCTATTGTATTAAACACATGCCCGAGAAGTCTTCTCTGGTGAATACCCCACAATAGTTTAAGAATATAAAGCTGTTGTTCTTCTTAAGTAAGCCTTGGGCTTTGTGCTTCTTTTCCTTTCCAAGTTATGGTGGGTATGCCCACAGCTACATACATTTTCTTTTCAGTTCCCTTGGACTATATTTAGCCACTTGTTCATTGTCCATGTCTTTGACTATGTGAACTGAACTGACTTATACAGTTATAATGGTTGCCTTTCTTGACAGACAGCATAAGAGTGTTCATGGAATAGATTTAGAACCACAGTCACTGGGACCATGATCTTAGAAGCATGTGCTATGTATTATACTGTGGAAACTCAATGACACATTTAAAAACTTTATTTTTCTTTCTCCCTCTTCCATCTTCCTCCCTTCTTGCTCCACCCCTCAATCCCCCAGGTGTTTTTCTTCCTGTTTTCACACAGACCCTCAATAAACAAATAACAGGAACCTCCTGTGGGGGGTGGAAGCTGGGGATGGCACAGAGGTGTAAACAAGTAAAACATGAATCTTAATTAAAATATTATCCACAACTAAACATACCACAACAAACTCCATCCCTCACCTCTGACAGGACATCTGTGAAGAGCAACTCCTAAGTATTTCTGCCAACCCATTGACAGAATGTAAAGTGCTGTATGAATATGTAAGAGCAGCCACTATCAGTTGATCCTTCTGTCTTGGAAAGAATCATTTACTGTGGAGAGAATGAGGAGCAATTTGAAATGACTTGAGGTAAGTGGCATTTCATGTATTGCCAATTAAATTAACCTTGAACCTTTCTCTGTGACTTATAATTCTTGTTGTTTTCTTTTTCTCCATCATTGAAAATTAAGATGATGTAGATAAAACCATTTTCCATTTGTAAGATTGCACTTCAGAGTACTCTATTTCCCCAGGGAGGTGGGAGGAACAGTTTTGTGCATCAATCAAACTGACTGAAACTATGGGAATGAAGACTGTCACAGAATTCAGAAGACACTGACATGTCTGGCATTTCAGCTTCAAGATGGCCATCACGTCTCTTTCTCTCCTCTTTCCAGCACTTATTCCTCAGACCAGAGCTGCAAGACATGAACATGGAAAATTTTATGACTGTGACCCAGTGTCATCCCCTTACTCTCTTTTAGGCAATTTATATCTTTGGTAGAGATTAGATCTCTTTGGAGCTTGGTACTTCTTTGTATCTGAGCTGCAAGCAGCTGCTATGGAGGTCTACAATGGCAAACTTCTAGATTTAAGTGCTTTGTAAATATGATGCATATTTTTAGTGAAGATGAAGGAGCACATATATGCATACAAATTCCAGGGACATTTCATAGTGACTGTCTTCAAACCAAGAACTCTGTGTTATACCCATCTGGATTTCATGAATCCTTCCTCAACATCTCTGTCAGCAGGAAAACCCTGGACATAGTTTCATTGCCATTCACTGCCAAGCCTTCTGCCATCCCTGTACCAATGGAAAGGAGCTTCCTCTTCTTTCAAACTTGGTAGCATAGCACTTTGTAGTTATTTTGCATTACTCATATTTTGCACTATAGACATTTTGGTTCAAAATTTAAGATCTATGCCTAATTACTCAGGTATTTCTCAGTTTGCTGCAGGGACGTTAAGAAAGACTGAAAATCTTTACTGAGAATACAAGATATTACAGTAGACAGGTGAAATAAAGACTAGGAATTTTATTTGCATTTGTACAGTGTCTAGAATAATTCCCTGAAGCATAGGATGTTATGAAGATAGGCTCTAAACTTCTGTAATCAGAGCTCAGGAGCCACTGGCCAAAATCCAGAAGCATGTCAGGCATAACAGGGATTAGGTGGTATAGATGTCCCCTATTTACATACATTCACTCTAACTTAGACAGATATTTGGGCAAAGTAATTTAGTGGATAATGAACAGTAGTGTTTATGACAAGTGAGGTTGAGTCATGTGGTTGAGACATGAGGTTCATGTCACATTGCTTACTAATTATAATTCAAGTAGCAAATGTCAGTGACCATTTACTAATTAATGTTATCCACAACCAATTATCTACATGACAATAGGATTAAGTAACAAAAGTCATACATGTGTAAACATATAGAATATACTTTAAAATGTATGTATTCTGGAAAATGTTGTTGCTCTACCAGTGCTGACTTTTGAAAATGTTTCGTTCTTGAAGAAACTGACATACCTTTATAGAGAATTTGGGCTTTCATGAAGTTTCTCAGGAAGAAGAAGGGGACAATATTAGTATGAGACAAAGATGGCAGACAAATAATTTTTTTATAGATTGGACCACAATAGAACAGTCATATCACCCTTTTAGGTTCAGTTATAAGTAATACAATAATATTTTCTTTCATGGATTATGTGGAGATCATATCCTGACAAAGCAGCAAGCTGGATATACATAAAGTACTTGAGATGACTAGTGGTTGAGGATGGGAATTCTCGAAAGGAAATTAGTAAGTGTGAGAGTTATTGTTTGAAGGAGTACAGTCACACGATGTAGGAGATGCAATTCTTTCATGCTATGGGGTTAGAGTTATACACCATCTATGGTAGGCACAAATTGATCCAGGACTATGGAGTTGACATGCCACAAACTCAGAAGCAGGAAAAATAGAATGCTAGTATAGTTATAGTTCCACTGTTTTGACAAGGAATGCAAGACCTCACTAGTCATGAAATCACCCCTTCAGTGTCTAAAGAAGTTCCTGAATAAAAATTTATGGGATAAATAGATGGACTAAGAATTTGTGGTAGACACAAAGATACTTTCTCATTTATGTTACAGCAGCTTTGTTTATAATAGCCAGAGATTGGAAACAACCTAGATGTTCTTCAGTTGAAGAATGGACAAAGAAATAGTGGCAGATTTACACAATGGAGTACTATTCAGCTACATTAATTTTGCAGGCAAATGGAAAGAACTAGAAAAAAAATCATCAGAGTGAGGTAATTCAGTCCCCAAAAAACAAACATTGTATGTACTCACTTATATATGGTTATTAACTGTTAAGCAACTGTTAAGGCCAGAGGTGCTGGATTCCACAAACTCAGAAAGACTATGCAACAAGAAGGGCTCCAGTGGGGACAGAGGGATCTCCCTGGTAAAGAGGAAATAGAACAGAAGATGTAGGAGGGACAGGGAAGGAGGATGGTTATGGGAAGAGAAGAGACCAGGAAGGTGGATAGGGAAGAAGAGAGAGAATATATGGACAGATGACCAGAACTGGAGGACATTTCAGGGATAATTGAAAGACCTAATGCAGTGGAAACACAGTGGAATCAATGAAGGAAACCCTAGCAAAGACCTCTTGTAATGGGGGTCAGAGAGCATAAACAGGCCATCTCCTGCAATGAGGCAAGGCTTCCAGTGGTAGGACTGGGAATCCATCCAAGAGACAAAACCTTTAACATGTAGCCTATCATCCCTACAGAATCCTATGGGACAATGAAGGGGAAGAACAGCCTGATAAAGGAGGGAAACCATGACCAATTCACCAGGGCAGTTCAGGAACTAGAGTCTGGACAGACAGGAGATGACTTCTAATGTTATATTGCTCTCCTCATAGATGAATGCCTAGCCCAATTCTCAACAGAGAGGATCCCCATGGCAACTGAAGGGAGCAGATGCAGAGGCCCAGGGCCAAATAAAATGCAGTTTGGGAAAACCCACAGAAGAAGTGGAGGTGAGATTGCTGGGACCAGAGGGATCAAGGACTCCAGAGAACAAACCTCCTGGAGTCAACTGACCATCACTCTTGGGGGACTCACTGAGCCTGAAGCAGCAAACATGGAACCTGATGAATCCTCCAAATATGTCTTGAGTTTTCCTGACCTGTTGCTCTTATAGACTTTATACAGACTGGAATAGGGGTGTGTGTCCCTGAATCTCTTGCCTGCCCTTGAGTACCTTGCCCCCCTATTGGGTTGCTTAGCCCAACATGGAAGTAGGGAATTGTGCCTCACACTGTTCCATCTTGTTGTACCATGTTTGATCAGTAACCCTGGATATTCTACTCTTTCATGGGGAGAGACAGGGTGGGATTGGGAGGATGGGGGTGCAGATATGGAGGATAGGGAAGATGGGGGAAGCTAGGAGGAATGAAGAGAGAGGCAGAAAGGTGTTGGAATACAATATATGAGAGAAGAAAAATTCTAATAAATAAATAAACAAACAAATAAATAAATACATAAATAAATTTGTGGTAGAACAAGGGAATTACAGAAAAATCTGATTATCTTTAAGAAGAAGACAAGTGTTTCAACCAGGAACAAATTCTTAGGCAAAAGGAGTCCTCATTGGAAGGTTTCTAAGCATCATGGTTTAGCCACATTTCTCTAGGACTCCATGGTGCTGGAGGTAGGGGCCATGGAACCTGAAGAGAAAGTGTTGATGTGTGAGAACGTCACATAGCCATGCTCATTATGTGTCTTTCTGGAGCTCTCTGATAATGTTGACAGTTTAATGCTTTGGCATGGTGCTGTGTCTAAAGACCTTGAGCTACTTGGAGGACTCATTTCCTATGATTCTGTAACCTCTAGCACAGGGTTCACATTCCAAGAAATGCTTAATATTTAACATGCTTCTCATTTCATTAATCACTTTCAATATCAGAACACTGTGCTTTATCAGATAAGCCTTTGAAATACATGACAGGTAATATTTTCTAGACCAATCACAAGATATCTTCCATGGTTGATACTCTATTCTGTGCTGACTTGGAATCTTTTACAAAATTCAAATATTCTGTTCCTCCTACAGAAAGTAAGTTGGGGAAAAGTTGTAAGATGTAAAAGAACTGAGTAAATATCTCAACTTGAAATTTTAAGATTCAGTCTTCACGAGAGTAGATATGGGTTGTCTTCTATGGTTAGTTACATAATAATAATATTTTCAGTTCTTTAGAAAATCATGAAATAATTTATGTTTCAGATGTTTTGCAATACTATCACAATTACCTAACTATAATACTCCTGGTTATACATCTAAAAAGGATCTACATTTTATGACAGAGAAACTTATACATCTGTGTTAATTTCTGGACTTTTTCACAACAAAGGAATGTAACCAGCCTATATATCCATCAACATATGGCTGAATAATAAAATTGTGGTACATATATAAAATGAAAATTTATTCAGCTATAAAGAAAAATGAAATCATAAATATTTCAGGAAAAATGAATGGAGCTGGAGAACATTCTGTTGAGAAAGGTGTCCTGGGTTCAGAAACATAAACACCACATATTCTCTAACATGCGTGTGTTCCAGCTTTTAATTGTTACATATTTGTACCTGGTGGGAGCAAATGTGGGTAGAAGCATAGTAGAGAAGGGCTCATAAGAAATGGAAAAAAATACATGCTATGGGAAGTGGGTAGAAAAGACAGTTGAACACATGAGTTATTAAAGTGGCAGGGGCTACACTGGAAGTTCAAGCATATAGTTGGGAAAGATGGAAAAAGTTGGCAAGGAGATGGCTGAAGGACTATGAGAGGGGGAGTCAATCAAAATGTAGCCTATGTCTACTTCTTTTCTCTGAGATGGAAACCGTGGTCAGGTGCACAGTAGAAGTTAACTTTTGTTACTCATATTATCACATACACAAATATGAGCTGGGATACTTTGTAATGTCGACTTTGATGCCACCACTCAAATACAGATACCCTGAAAATCTATCTCAAAATATATCAGCCCATTCTGCTGCTTTTTCTCAGATGAAAATCACTAGATTAGAACCTGTTACCTTCTTTATTACATGAAAGTATCTGGACATACCTCCAGTCTTCGATATAATGCACTCTAGAAATTTCTTTGAACCTGGAACTCAAAATTTTGCTGAAGGTAATTTGGTCACTATATTTCATAAACTGGGATGGTTTCCTTATGGTAAGTCTACAGTCTCTTGCACATTTATTCTTGATATGAGACTCAGTTACATGAGGAAAGAGAACTGCTTCTCAGTCACAACAGTATGTCCTCCTGGGGCATCTTGGGATCAGTCTATTTTGAAGGTACTATTGTCCATCCTTATGATATGTTTGTATGTTAACTGTGCTCAGACCAATGATGTCTCACTGAATGTTGATGGAATGGCTGTAGAGAGGATAGTGAGGAATCTGCTGTGAGTGTCTGTATACTTAAAATTATCCTGATGAAGGGATTGAGATCACTGGAAAATTTCTATTTGTAACCCAGGCATGAAATATACCTGATGAATTCTGATAGTCATGATAGTTGGAACCTTTTACTATTACTATGCATAAATCATATTAAAGTTGGCAGGACCTATTATATTTATTTCATAACTTCAAGTTTTCAAGGACCAAGCTTAGACTTATGTTACTCTAACTCTGGACCCTCCAGCAAGTAGCTATCTGGTGAAGAGCTTAGTGAAGTCTTTGTTGGCCGTGTTCTTCCTTTATGACCTGTCAGATGACTGTAGTTGAAAACTTATATGAGAACTAGGACTTACTCATTCCAAGAGAAATAGCATATGCCCTGTGAAGTAAATAGAGGTATAAATAGTTGAATAGAGGTATAAAAGTTGCTTCAAATAGTTTATCCCTTCCAGCCTAAGTAGACTACTAGTCAATGACTTAGTATCCTGAGCTGACTCTAGGGGAATTTCTTGGCTCACAGAAGTCCTGTACTAGATTTATCGAATTGAAAGTCATGACATATAGCAGTACTTTGTGGAAACCATACTGTTTTGAATCCATAATAAGAACTAGATCTATATTCTGAGTCAAAACTAGAATGGAATCACCCTTTAAAGGTGGCAAGAATACAGATAGCATTGGGAAAACTGTCTAACAGCCAATAAATTTAATTTTTAAGTATTATATATGCAAATATCACTTTGCCATGAAAAGTCTGTGTAATTTGCTTTTCACAAATAGTCTTTAATGTAGAGATGAGAGAGATTTTTGGAAAGCTGATCAAAGATGTACATTCCTTTCCAAAGAAATGAAAGTTTGTGTTTGGTTTCAAGAAACTTGTTCTTGCATGTAGAGAAACAGAAAGGGAAATAAGAATAAGGACTCCCAAAGATAGATTGCATAATGCTTTATTAACTTTAAATTTTTTGAATATCAGTGAGTCAGGATCAACAGCTTCTGAAAGACATTGAACTGTAGAAAAATATTGCTGAATTAAATTAGCCTGTATACTATAAGGATATGTTAATATCAGAATGGAAGTCAGGAAATGTGTTACTTTGGGGAAGAGGTTTTAGTTTTTTTTCTTCAGGAGACAGAAAGCTGTGGTTTCTAAAGTGATAAACATTTGATATGAGTAAGAAACTTGCTAGATACCAACTGGTAATATGAAAGACACAACTAAAGAAAGGAAGAGGCACAGAAAGAAAGCAATGCAGGTGAAGCAAAAAGCTGATCCACATATGAGGGAACAGCTCAAGAAACTGGATGAAGAAAAAGAGTTTGTCAGACTGGAAAACCTTGGTGCTGAAATGGACATTTGCTGAAGGAATATTGAAGAGAACTTGGCAGATAATCAAGATTGATGGTTGCTGTAGTTATGGAAGATCATCCTATCAATGGCTGAAGTAGATTTTTAAAAGGACATTCAGACTGTTAAATTCATTGATTGATATTTGTTCCTATTGTAATAGTCAAAATGTGTTAGTGCTATTTTCAGCACAATTTATATATTAAACAGAAAGGGGGAATATGTAGAGGAATATTTAATCCTCTAATCTGGCAGTGTGACTGCTCTAGGGTAGAAAGAATGTTAGTACACACCTTTAATCCCAATTCAGAAGGCAGTGATGGTGCATGTCTTTAATCCCAGCACTTGAGAGGCAGAAGCAGAGCTCAGAGAGAGAGAGAGAGTTCAGAGCTCAGAGAAGGAAGCAAAGTAGAAGCAGAGCGTGGAAGCAGGGCTCAGACAGAAGTCAAGTGGTAGTACTCTTGAGTGAGTTGGGAACTTTTCTTCTTTGGAAGCCTTCCCTGGAAATGAACATTCATTAACTTCAACTGGCATGCACTGCAAAGATGATATCCTTAATTATTTCCAAAGGACCATACATTAGTATTCAAAAGCAGATGATATTTTTTGAATTCACATTCTGCAGTATTTAATTATCCAAAAAAGTAATATAACAAGTCTTTCATCCATTGAAGTGTTTATTCTATAACTTAAATTGGAGAGTGCATCTTGTTGCTTCTAAGAAAAGTGTGCATTGTTGATGTTTTTTTCCTTTGAGGAAATTCAAATATAGTTATAATTTGTACTAACTTCCAAAGTGTTCTGGGCTGAAATGCTGTGAACTTGGATTAAGAACAGAACTCTTGGCTCCGGGAAACTCATCTGCTTTTAATTGCCAACTATTCTGCAGGGAGACTCTTGGTCTTCCTTGCAACTCAATCTATGCAATCAGTGGTTGAGGATACATCCAATTGGTAAAATACAAAACTCAAATAAACAAAATAAAAATAAATAAAACAACTAAACAAACAAAGAAATAAGTAGAAAACCAAACTAACCATATTAACCCAAGGATCATATAAGAATAATCCATTGGTTATCATTAAAATAATTGTAAGTTAAATTGTCTTTAAATATTTTATTGCTAATATATATTTGTGTGTGAGTGTGCTTGCATGATTGTGTGTGTGCATGTGTGTGTATGTGTGTGTGTGTGTGTGTGTGCATACTCATACATGGGTGTAGATCAGAGGACAACTGTTGAAGTTGGTTTTCTTTTTCTATCATGGGATCCAGGGATGAAACACAGGTTATCAGACTTGTGTGGCAAGTGCTGTATTGATCCATTTCATAGGTGTTAAATTGTTTTTATTGATGTTTTAATTTTTAATTCTGTAAATATTGATGGTGTTTCTCAAATACTAAAACTACTTTTCAGGTCGAGTGCTGGTGGTGCATGCCTTTAGATCCCAGTACTCGGGAATCAGAGGCAAATGGATCTCTGTGAGTTTGAGGCCAGCCTGGTCTACAGAGTGAGTTCCAGGACAGCCAGAGTTACAACAGAGAAACCATGTTTTGAAAACCAAAACAAAGCCACCAATTTTTTTTTGAGCCTTCAAACATACAAATAAGTCATTGTATGTCTTCATTTGTAAGTGTCATATCCACTAGACAATTAATAATTTGAATCTTAATGTCTTCTCATGTTATATAACCTTATAATATATCAAAGACATTGCCTTTGGTGTATATGTATATACTACGTATATATGCATGTGTAAGAATCTCATCAGATCAGCTTACATTTTAAGAAGTTGAAAGTTTACATTTTGACAAAGGTAAGTCTTCATATCTTTTCCTTTCTACATTTTCCCATTGCTTTCATGTGAGTTATCTTTCAATAGTCGTGAAACTATTATTTGCTGAGGGTTTAGATAGGATGATATAAATTGTATGGACACATATTCCATAAAACTGGCATAAATGCAATGATGAGATCATAAATATATACAATAAGTGTTTGTTGATATATTTATGAATTATACTTGATTTATCTTAGATTTTATACTTTCCCCAATAACATGTTGCAGATTTTTACATAACTAGAGTTCATTTCTATCAGCATTTTATTTGACCATATATAGAGAATTTTTAATGGGCATATTTTTGGAAATTAATATCCTTGGTTGAGCAAGGGAGAAGTCTTTTTCCTGTCTTTGCATGCTTTATCAAAGTCACATTTCATGGAGTCACTTACTTGTATGCATTCTCAGCACATGAAGCATCTGTAAATGAAACAGGAAGAGACTGAATTGCAGCATGATTTCACATCTAGTGACTACATTTTAAATCTCTGTGTGTGACTGTGTTATTGTTGTGCCAGTTAGTATTGCATGTGGGGTCCCAGAGGATAAGCTACCAGAGTGAAGAGAAATCCTAGTTAGATGGAAGATTCATTGCTTAGCAGAATTAGGACTCACTGAAGTTTGGGTGGGAGGGAAGTGTGGAGAGAAAAAAAAGCAAGATTTGTAATGAAAAAACAATCATGGTAGTGGTCTTTTTATTCACCTCTGTAGCCTGGATAAAGGCAGAAGAATGGCAGTGTTTATAGCAGAAATTAGATTCACAACTTCTTGCTATGCCTTAATAAAGCATAGAGCAAGGCCAAGCTGACATATGTAGATGAAAATATATGATAAAATCAATATATTAATCATAATAATGTTTATTTTCGGGAATTGACTCAATTAACAAATTTAGAGTCACTCTTGTCCTTGGCTTTGCCCTAAATATATGATTCTATGACTCTGACCAGCCTCTCCCCTCACACTCAGGCCAGTCCTGCCTCATGAAAGAGCACCCTGCTTCAATCTTCTGACCCCTTTGTGCTAATTCACTCCTTGACCTGCATTCAGAGACAGTTCTCATTTTTTTCCAACTTTGAAATAAATTCCTTCTTTTTAAATGCTAACCTAATTGGGGAATGCCTTGGACTTTATTTTGTGGTCTCTGTGACCTTTTCAAACATCTGGTCCAGACATTGCCTCTTTTTCAAGTCTCAGCTTTGAATGTGAGCAAGTAGAATATCAGGGCTTTCTAGTGTCCCAAAGACACTGCACTGCTGGGTACTATCTCTACTTAGGGTGTTCGGTAGCTCTCAATCTCTCCTGGGTTGAAGATTAATGAAATTGTTTAAGGGAAAGCGAGAAATTGGATTTAGAGGTCAGTTGCCTCTATACCAGGCTTGAAAAAGGGTCCTGAGGTTTATAAACGAAGGAGCCAGCTACAAATTGAGGCAGGGCATCAGGTCATGTCTTGTTCTGGCCAGTATTAGGCCATCTGCTTTGCCATAACTTTAAAAATGTTCTCTGATTACCGTCAAAGTGTGGGGGAAGAACATTCCTGAAGACATGAGGCCCTAATCATTTGTTCTGTGCTTAACCTTGTCTTGCTTTGCCAAAGCAAAGACCTTTCCATGTAGACACTGATGATTGGCTGGATAAGGAAGAGAACAAATTAGTGGATCAGGGCACTCTGGGATTGCAGCAATGTGACCATCAAGAATGCTCTCTGGGGGAGTAGCAGTCAAGAGAACTTCACCCCAAGGGGTTATACAGAATTCTGTGGATTGTGTCTTTTAGGCAGTTGTGAAGTGGGGAAGCAGTGCTTTTATATGACTCAGTATCCTCTAAAAGTTAGTTTTTTTGTGTGTCTCCACAAAGGGAGGGAAAAGGGAACTGGAAAAAAAAGGAAGGGATTTTTTCCTTTTTTTTTCCCTTTCTTTCCCCTTTCCCTTCCCTTCCCTTCCCTTCCCTTTCCATTGGAAGGGGAAGGGGAAAGGCTTCCTTCCCTTCCCTTTTTTCCTTTTCCCTTTCCCTTCCCCTTCCCTTCCCCTTTTCCCTTCCCTTCCCTTCCCTCCCTTTCCCTTCCCAGGCCCCCTTCCCCCCTTCCCTTCCCTGGAAAGGAGGCCCTTCCCCTTCCTTCCCAAGGAAAAGGAACCCTTCCCCTTCCCTTCCCTTCCCTTCCCTTCCCTTCCCCTCCCCTTCCCCCTTCCCCTTCCCTTCCCTTCCCTTACCCCCTTCCCTTTCCCTTCCCTTCCCCTTCCCTTCCCTTCCCTTCCCCCCTTCCCCAGGAAAGGAAAAGGGCCCTTCCCCTTTTCCCTTCCCCTTCCCTTTCCCTTCCCTCCCCTTCCCTTCCCTTCCCTTCCCTTTCCCTTCCCTCCTTCCTTTCCCCTTCCCTTCCTTCCCTTCCCTTCCCTTCCCTTCCCTTCCCCTTCGGAACCCCCTTCCCTTCCCTTCCCCTTCCCTCCCTTCTTCCCTTCCCTTCCCTTTCCCCTTCCCTTCCCCTTCCCCTTCCCCCTTCCCTTCCCCTTCCCTTCCCCTTCCCTTCCCTTCCCTTCCCCTTCCCTTCCTTTCCCTTCCCTTCCCTTCCCCTTCCCTTCCCTTCCCTTCCCTTCCCTTCCCTTCCCTTCCCCTTCCCTTCCCTTCCCTTCCCTTCCCTTCCCTTCCCTTCCTTTTCCCTTCCCTTCCCTTCCCTTTTCCCTTCCCTTCCCTTCCCTTCCCCTTCCCTTCCTTTCCCCTTCCCTTCCCCTTCCCTTCCCTTCCCTTCCCTTCCCCTTCCCTTCCTTTCCCCTTCCCTTCCCTTCCCTTCCCTTCCCTTCCCTTCATCCCTTCCCTTCCCTTCCCTTCCCCTTCCCTTCCCTTCCCCTTCCCTTCCCTTCCCTTCCCCTTCCCTTCCTTTTCCCTTCCCTTCCCCTTTTCCCTTCCCTTCCCTTCCTTCCCTTCCCCTTCCATTCCTTCCCTTCCCTTCCCTTCCCCTTCCCTTCCCTTCCCTACCCTTCCTTTCCCCTTCCCTTCCTTTCCCTTCCCCTTACCCTTCCTTTCCCCTTCCCTTCCTTTCCCCTTCCCTTCCCTTCCCTTCCCTTCCCTTCCCTTCCCCTTCTCTTCCTTTCCCCTTCCCTTCCCTTCCCTTCCCTTCCCTTCCCTTCCCTTCCCTTCCCTTCCCCTTCTTCCCTTCCCTTTCCCTTCCCTTCCCCCTTCCCTTCCCTTCCCTTCCCTTCTCTTCCCTTCCCTTCCCTTCCCTTCCCTTCTGCATCCCTTCCCTTCCCTTCCCTTCCCTTCCCTTCCCTTCCCTTCCCTTCCCTTCCCTTCCCTTCCCTTCCCTTCCTTTCCTTTCCCCTTCCATTCCTTTCCCCTTCCCTCCCCCTTCCCTTCCCTTCCCTTCCCTTCCCTTCCCTTCCCTTCCCTTCCCTTCCCTTCCCTTCCCTTCCCTTCCTTTCCTTTCCCCTTCCATTCCTTTCCCCTTCCCTCCCCCTTCCCTTCCCTTCCCTTTCCTTCCCCTTCCCTTCCTTTCCCCTTCCCTTCCCTTCCCCTTCTCTTCCTTTCCCCTTCCCTTCCCTTCCTTTCCCCTTCCTTTCCCCTCCCTTCCCTTCCCCTTCCCTTCCTTTCCCCTTCCCTTCCCTTCCCTTCCTTTCCTTTCCCCTTCCATTCCTTTCCCCTTCCCTCCCCCTTCCCTTCCCTTCCCTTCCCTTCCCTTCCCTTCCCTTCCCCTTCCCTTCCTTTCCCCTTCCCTTCCCTTCTTTTCCCCTTCCCTTCCCTTACTTTCCCCTTCCCTTCCCTTCCCCTTCTCTTCCTTTCCCCTTCCCTTCCCTTCTTTTCCCCTTCCCTTCCCTTCCTTTCCCCTTCCCTTCCCTTCCCCTTCTCTTCCTTTCCCCTTCCCTTCCCTTCCCCTTCCCTTCCTTTCCCTTCTTCCCTTCCTTTCCCTTCCCTTCCTTCCTTCCTTCCTTCCTTCCTTCCTTCCTTCCTTCCTTCTTTCTTTCTCTCTTCTTTCTTTCTTTCTTTTTCTTTCTTTCTTCTCTCTTTCTCCTTTTATCTCTCTCTTTCTCTCCCTTCCTTCCTTCCTTCACTCATTCTTCCTTTCTCTCTCTCTCTCTTTCTTTTTTGAGACAGGGACTCACATAGTCTAGGCTAGGTTCCATCTCTCGTTTCTCTTATATATAAACAATAGTGTTTTGAATGTGTACAATTGCATTGTTTGGGTCACTACATTTTATTTGTTTACTTATTTATATTTATTTGTTTAATTATTTATTTATTTACTTATTTTGGTTTTTCAAGACAGCATTTCTCTGTTGTAACTCTGATTGTCCTGGAAATTACTCTGTACATAAGGCTGACCTCAGACTCACAGAGATCCTTCTGCCTATGCCTCCCAAGTGTTGGGGTTAAAGGCCTGTGCCACCACCACCAGACATGCCACTATAGTTCAGATCTGATTGATTAACTAAATGTCAGGAACTTTCATTCTTTTTTTTAATGTGTGTGATTTTGAATATATGGGAACATGTGTGAATATGGTTAATGTATACGAGTGGTACATCAGGAGCAAGCCCAGAAGCACAAGTATAGAATGCACAGCAGATGTCTTCTGCCCTGTTCTATCACTTTACACCTATTTTCTTGAGACAGGGTCTCTCATTGAACCTGGAAGTAGGTTGGTGGCCAGCAAGCCCCACTGACTCTCCAGCCTCTACTTGCCTATAGTGGTAGAGTTATCAGTATACTCAACCACCAGGCCTTTTTAGGTGGTTGCTGAAAATTTGAACTCAGGTCCTTATGCTTGTGCAGCAACTTTTTCTATCCACTAAGCCAGACTTGCCCACTCCCTGGATTCCTGTACCAGGAACATTTCTATGTTATGAGATCACATTAGTAACTAATATAACATTGTTTTAATCTGTTTCTTAGGAAGTTGATCTGTTTGGATGGTTTTCTGCTTCCCAGTTCCCTAACAGAATTTGTTCTTTCTGCTCCCTCATGAAGGCAAGATCCCTTCCTGAGATCACACTCTGGTTAGAATTCTAGGTCTTCTCAAACCCCTAGATGAAACAGTTAAGCAGACCACAAATAGTTCTTGAATCAAAAGTCTTAATGAAATTCAGGAGGTAGGATGTCTGCTCTTCTTGAAGAAGTCTAAGGTTGAATATTTTACCTCTGTTTTTAGAGAAGAATGTTTAATTGAGGATAATGGTTTCCATAAGAATCTTTTGCTCAAAAGTTAACAAAGATTCCTTTTTTTCTTGAAGCTTGAGAGCCAAAAACATTAAATCTGCTTTTAGTGTGTCTGCCACCTTCACATGGCAATGATTTATGTGAAAGACTTTTGCTATTTTTCATAATACCATGGAACTTTAAACCCGGAAGAAAAGCAAAAGAACAATATGGTGACTTCTTGGTGAGAGCAGAAGCACCTTAACCTTCACCTCCTTAACTTTAACCTCATCACCATAACCTCCTGGCCTCCTTAACCTTCACCCAAATAAGATTTTTTAAAAATAGTAAAAGATATGAACTTTCCCAGTCTTTCAACAGAAAAAGATATATATGTATAGGTGTTCCCTATGGTACATCTTCTTTCAGAAAAGCAAATAACTGAAGGAGGACTCTGATTAAAAAAAAATTGTGTAAATACTACACAAGAACTCCTGCCTTATCAAGAGTGAAAAGGAATGTACAGTTTGGAAGTGATACATTTGTGAGCATAAAGATGACTCTTTTCCAGTTATAGTACTTAAATTCTTACTTGATAGGTCAACTTTATTTTTACTGAAAAATATTTATTGAGCTACTATTGCATTCTGCCTTAGTGCATTTGTAAAGTTTTGAGGCAAGGCTTTCTTCTCATTAGAGTTCATGGGTAGGTATAAATTGAACATTGAAACAGTACAGATATTGAAAAATGAATTACTGGATCTGAGACAAAAGTTTTTAAGTATCTAGTATATACTATTCAATAGCTTGTCACTATCTTTGGCTGAAGTATATAAATAGATGTAAGTGCTGATATCTGTTAAAGAAATAGCATTGTCTCAATAGAGAGAAAGCTATTGCACGTGCAATAATAAACTCAGTATTTTCCAAAGAAGCCAGTTACCAATGACTGGTGGTCAGCATTGGGCTCCAATGCTGACATATTCTAAGACATCTGTTTGAGGAGTGTAGAACACCTTTATTTGCTACAAATACATAATTTGCACAGTTTGTTGGTGACTACCTAGGGACAGTGTGAAACAAGTGTCAGGATAAGACTTATGTACTGTTGAAGGAGGCACTTACTTGATATTTGTTCCAGTCTGTTTGTAGAGGTTTGAGTAAGAATGGATCCCATAGGTTCATATATTTGAATGCTTAGTCACTAGGGAGTGTAACTATTTGAAATTATTAGAAGGATTAGAATCTGTGGTCTTGTTGGGGAAAGTATGTTACTGGGAATGGCCTTTGAGGTTTTAAATGCCTACATCAGGTCCAGGTTTTCTCTCTCTGACTAAGGATCAGGATGTAAATCTCAGCTACTGCTCCAGCACCTGCTTGCATGCTGCCATGTTCCCTGCCATGATGATAATTGACTAAACCTCTGAAATTGTAAGCAAGCGCCATTAAAATGCTTTTTTAATAAGAGTTGCCTTGATCATGATGTCTCTTCTTAGCAATTAAACAATGACTAAGACTATTCTTTGCCTGTTCATATTTCTCCTCATGAGGAGAGGGAATCACAGGCCCTTGAGAGTCAGAGGACACAGTCACTGGCAGAGTTTGTGATCTTTTCCAGTACTTGGGTTCCCATGAGAGTCATTGACTTAGCATTATCTCCCCACCCTGTCTCTGTCTCAGCAGAGGCTGTGTCAAGCCTCCAGCTGGTTCATTCTTCCTTGATGATGATGAGGAGCATACAGACGTCCCCATCCCAGAGAAGGGCTGCAGTCAGCAGAACAGGTGAAGAATTTTAGGGTAGCTTTTCACTGTTTTTCTTTAGCCTTGCTTATCTCTATTCTGAATGATAAGCTTGCCAAACGACAGGAAGCACCTTGCTTCTTTGACTTTCCTTGTGTAATGATGGCTAAAGGGATTCTCATCAATGAGTCATGCTAACCAATGATCTTTACTCTACAAGACGATTGTTTGATAAGCAGGTAACTTATCACTCAACATCAGTTTGGACTTCCTGTTTCATATTTATGATAGAAGTATTTTTTTTCTAAGAAGGAATGTATGGTATATAATACCTATGGGTTGGTATATCCAAAAAGAATGGTGAGTCAGAAGCTTTTTCTGCCACTGCCCTCTTAGCCAAGGCCTCTAGATAGTGAAACAGAAGAGGTTCGATGTCTTTTGGAGGGGAGCAGATAGCCAAAATAGAAGGCTACTGATTGAATGAGAAAGGCTAGGGTCAGTCAGTGCTTTATAACAAGTGAAATAAGACTCAAAATTTTTAAAAAAACACAAAACTACATGGGCATTCCAGAGTTTTAGAGTCCAGTTTTATGTTCTACTATTTCTGTAACTTGAAGAAAGATGACACATTACTATACAGATGAGTATGGCAGAAAAGAACTTTACCAAGCAAAAATATTTTAAAGTTCTATTTCCACATTTGTTCTTTACTAAACATGTATCTGGACAAGCCCCGCAGCCTTTACAGGCATTGATTTTCTTCTTTCTGATATTTATCTAACAATAGTAATATCCACTCCTCCCAGGGAATTTTGAAAGCATTAAATATATGTATAGTGCTTTGTAGATGTAATTTTTAAAATGTCTTATCTTATGTATTCTATTCTCAGCAACTAATAAAGATGAAAAAATCTATGAAGAATATCTTGTGAGTGGCAGAAAGGTCTACTAGGCTGCAATTCCATTAGAAAAAATGTGAACAATAACATCCATTTCTGAGATTTTTGCTCTTTTCAGTTCAGTTTATTGCTGATGTCACAGTTGATATTTGTAGAGAGCCTAAGAGCTTGCTTTGGAGTATACCCCATGATATTCACACATATTCAACCTAATCAGGACCAAGGGAAAGTGTGCATACCAAAACTAGTGCATTTATGATACATGGGACAAAAATAATCTTGATTTAGAAGCTAAGCTGCTGCATTTAGAACACTGCCAAGAAACCACCTGGTGAAATCCAGCCCACAGTCAGTATCACAAATATGTAATTTCACAGCCAGGAGTTCCTTGTCTGGTTTGAGACAGTACTGAGGTATTTGATTTCAGTCTTAAATTTAGTTAATTCAAAGACATGTTATTTCTGTAAATTGGATCTCATAACTTGAATCTTCACAGAGGTTTGCTAGTTGAAGTATAAGAAACATTTTTAATGTCATAAGATGCTCCTAGCATTTCATGTTGTTAGGACTAAGAAGTCATTGGCTAAGATCTATCTTTTAGTGAAATTAATTTGCTTTAGTTAATAAGAAAAATCCTATTTTTCATGTTTACTAGGTCTTGGCATTAGTACTGCAATAATCAGGTAGGTTTTAGAGTCAGTATATCTTACTTCATTCTACATTGTTGAACTTTGTTTGATAATTATGGTAGAAAACATCAGATGCTCAGGAACAAGATAAATCCTTTAACGTGCCCCTGGAATCCTCACCTTCACCATTTACCTTCTGCTGTTTTTCTTTCCCACACTAACACAACAATCTATTTATTAGAACACAGCATGATCTTGAAAGGGGGTTCAACTAAAATAGTTTGCTTTTGACATTAATTTTGCCTGCTTAAATGATTTAATAACTGTCTTCTTTTAGCATTGTGTCTCATTGTGTATCTTCTTGAGAGAGTTTGTCTTTTTTAGCCAACCTTCTGTGTTTACTCCCATAATTTCTGTTAGCCACAGCTCCACTACCTTGATTAAATAGGAACCTCAGCTACCATAGCATTCAACAAAGAAGTGGCATGCCTCCAAGAAATTTATTTCCCACAAATTCATAGCCATGGGCATTAAAATTCATGTGTGTCTGGTTTATGTTTGGTTCATTTCTGCTGATTTCGCTCTGGACTTCTCAGCTTAATGAATGAGTAATGAGTCAGCAAAGTTACTCATGAGCTCTGGGATTAAGTTTATATGATCCACTACTGATGTCTTTCTCTGAGGTGACAGCTTAGGGTCTGTTAACAGAGGACATAAAAGCACAAAGTCCAGGTACAGGATAGGCTGCACTGCCTGTCATCATTTGGTACAAGCTCAGAGGGATTTGTTCACATTCAGTTAAGTAAAATCTCCTGCATCAGCACCTCATTTAGGCAATATGAGAACCAGATGGGCTCATGCTTGCCACTTGACTGCTACTGTTTGATGTAGAATATTGGAATTTTGTACATCTGTGCCATGCCATCAGTTAATTTTGCCACAGCCCTGCATTTTGCTCATCAGACTACACTAGAACACTTTCCCTTGATTTTGTGTGATAGAGAAGCCACTTGTTCAAAAGGCACCTTGTCCTTGATATTTGTAAATTAATTTCATAATGAAACATTACATCAGGGTAGCACTTTACAGTTTAGAAGTGCCTCCATTTTCTTGTTTAATCCTTAAAATAACCGTGTGAAAAGTCATGTTTGGTGTTAACATGTATGATTGACATGAAATTAAAGCAAGTATAAAATATGCATTTTTCACTAGAGTATTTTTCCTTGGAGGATTATCTTCTATACATCATCAATGGGCTCTGGATTATTAGGCATTTCTGTTGTATATTTATGCCTTGTAAAAAAATATTTGTCTCTTGGGAGTGAGAGTTATGCAAGGGTGCATGGCAGAAGAGTTTGAATTACAAGTTAGAATACAATGCTTAGAAGTCCTATTTTAAAATCTTACCTTGGGTATGTCAGTGGACTCTCATCCTCTAGGCAGTGCATTTAGATCTTTGTTATTAAGAATATGATAATGTGTGCATATAAGAAGTACCCCCTCCATATTCTTCTTTTTTTTCTTTTAATCAATGGAAACATTTTTCATAGTAATGCTACATGACATTGCATTTCCAAAGGTGACTGTTTTGACATCTGCCCTAGGCTATTCACATATATGTGCAGTTTCCTCCATATTGTATCTGAAGTGCTCTGTGATTAATGTTGACTATAAATGCAACAGGAATAGAACTTTGTCCATAGTTCTAGACGTTAAGAAACTCATAGCTTCTACTTTACTCTTTTTCAAATAATCACTTTTGGTAACTCTTGAGCCACCTTTTTTTTTTTTTTTTTTTTTTCTGGAGACCTATGCATAAATCCTTAATTCTGAAGCAACGGGAATGGGCTGATTTGCCTAACTTTCTAATTGAACTACGAATGACTCTGCCCCCAGGCAACAACCAAGTGCAAAGTCTCCAGAGACACCAAGGTTGACCATCAAAAGAATTTTCTCCTCAGTCCACTGAACCAAGGGAGGTAGAAAGTGCTTACTAATATATTAAGACAATAAGTATTGGGATGACTTGTTACATGGCAAAAATAATTTCAAGATATTAAAAACATGTTAGAAAAACTTTAGTCTGAAATATATATTTCAAAACACTGGTTCTTTGTTTTCAAGAGAGCTTGAATTGTTCTTGGGCATGCTGGAGCTGCTGGTTCATCTTTTACTTAAGGTGATATATAGTGAAAAGGTACAATAGCTTACTTCCAAGGGTCCTTGTGTTATTACTTTTATATAGCAGTGATAAAATACATGATCAAGACAACTTATAAAAGAGAGCATCCAACTGGCTTATGGCTTCAGAAGATTAGAGTCCATGACATTTTGAGCAAAGACATTTTTGTATGAAAAGCTGGTTTAACATCTGAGAGATCACATATTTTTTTAATTTAAATTATTTTATGTGTGTGTGTGTGTGTGTGTGTGTGTGTGTGTGTGTATATAAGTGTGTGCCACATATGTGGGGGTTCCTGTTGAGGCTAGAAGAGGAAATCAGATATCCTGGAACTGGGGTAACAGGTACTTATGAGTCACCTGACATGGGTGCTAGAAACTAAACTTGGGTTCTTGGAAGAGGAGCAAGTGCTCTTAATTGCTGAGCCATTTCTCTAGCCTGAGATCTAACATCTTTATTCACAAGCAGGAACAGAGAGACCTAACTTGAAGTACCAGTCTTTTGAAACCACAAAGCCTACCTTCAGTGGTGACATACTTCCTCCAACAAAACCACACTTCTTTATCCTTCCCAGTTTCACATATTGAGAATTAAGTATTTAAATATTTGAGCATATGATTGACACTCTCATCAAATCATTACCGTTCATAAAGTCCTGAAGTGGCCCAGGCATTTCAGATACAAATAATATGCTTAGAGATTCCTTTTGTCTAAAAGCATAATATTGGCCTTGAAGTTGAAAGTCACAGATCTTCCTCACACAGTTGTGGATTCCTCTGCCGTCTTACATGCAACCAGTGCTTTCTTAATCTTGTACTGTCTACAGCTTTAATCTGTTTAGGAATTTAGATCATGATTTTGTGAAAAGAGTTAGCCTGTAAGCTTTGTAAAGAAATTTTTTAGAAAAGGAAGGTTCACATCTCCAACTTAAAAAACAAAACAAAACAAAACAAAAAAACTAAACAACAACCAAACAAAAAAGACTTTGGCCAGAAAGATTGATGAAAAAAGACAAAAGCAAAAGGAAAAGGATACTAAAGAAATTAGATCATGATTTTATGAAAGATTTAGCCTGTAGGCTTTGTAAAGAAGTTTTAAGAAAAGGAATGTTCACATCTCCAACCTAAAAAAAGCAAAAACAAACAAACAAACAAAAATGACCTTGGCCAGATAGTTATTGCTTAAATCTAAAATCTTTTATTTCCTACAGTTTGGTAGTGCTTTCTATTTATTAAGGTCTTTGTGTTGTTCAAATACCTTTTCATTGATAGTATCATTTTTTGTTTTTTTGTTTTTTTAACAATCCTGTGAAGTAAACAGGATTTTATTCTGTTATAGGGTCTCAGACCTTAGTAGGCCCTGAAACCTTAGCACAACTGATTCCAATATGGAAGCGCCATTCAGGCTATAAGACAGCACATAGCACCACCTGCCAAAACTAAAACAAAGGCCTAATCCATAAAAGTTCATACAATTCTGGGAAAGTCTCAAAATGTACTAACCTTGCTTTTTAGCTTCTATAGTTCTGCTTCTGGCTAACTGTTCTCATTATATGAAATATGTCAAATTAGAATTTTTTTTTGTTCTTAGAAGCTCATCCTAAGAAAGGCTCAGGGCTACACCAGGATCCCAAACACCCAGTATAGTCAGCTGGCTAACAAAGATTTTCTATTGGCTTAAAACTATGTCTCAGTAGATTTCTCTGGTGAATATCCCACAAGAATTCCTCCTATTTTAGTGATTATACATAAAGTATTTTTTACACTTTATGAATATTTTACATGATAATGGAAATTCTGCTGTGTATTATTCACAGAGCACTTAAACATCTTCACCTAAATTGATTTTTTTCTTCAAGTTGCTTTCAAGTTAAAATATGATTAACACTATTGATTAATTGTAGAGAAATCTTTAATCTTTTAGTCCAGCAGCATGGTTGCTCTAGCAAAGGATTACATTGAAAAGTCTATGTGAAAGACATTTGATTTCTGATCAGGCAGCCGATTACTCTAGGGTAGAAAGAATGTAGTACACACCTTTAATCTCAATGTAGTACACTCCTTTAAAACTCAATTCAGAAGGCAGTGGTAGCACCTGCCTTTAATCCCAGCTCAGTAGATAGAAGCAGGGAGAAGAAACAAGGTGTGGAAGCAGACAGGAAATAGAGCTTAGAAAAACGTGGGAGCAGACAAGAAACAGTGAGATCTCAGAAAGTAGAAGCAGAGAATAGAAGTGGAAGCAGACAAGAAGCAGTAAGAGCTCAGAGAGACAAGAGACAGAGCTCAGAGGGAGAAGCCAGGTATGATGCAGAGGTGGAAGCAGACAAGAAGCAGAGCAGAGAGTTAGTTCAGTCAGGCAGTTTGAGTGTACTCAGCTCACAGAGAGTTCCGTTGAGAAGAGGTTGAGAAAAGCAGAGCTGTTAGGGTCAGATGGAAGGAGACTCCCAGAAATCACCAGGACTCGAGCTCGATGCAAAAGCAAGAGGTTTATTTCCAACACATTGAGGTCCACCGTCACAGATTCCTCTAACAAGGAATGGAAGACAACCCTCCGCGTTGGGGGTCCATCCTCACAGGGCAATCCCCCAGCACACTCTAAGTACTACTTATTAGAAATTTCAAAGGCAGAGCTTAGCAACAGAGTATTATGCCCAGTTCTATTGGTTATATATATAGTGATGTGAGTATTAACCTTTAAACTGATTGGTGCTGGCATATAGCAAGGTCGAGGGTTCCTAGAAAATGTAAACTTAGGGTCTTAGTCAATGTGGATGGGGGGAGATTCTTAGCCCAAGGCCATTAGTCAGTGGTCCATGTCCTGTTTGTCTTAGAAATTGTTTTCCTTACTCTAGTTCTGGGAACTGTTCTGAGTCACCTTGTCCCTGACTTGGGCCTACACAGTTCTGGTGCTCTAAGAAGCCTGACCAAATTTTGGCTGCTTTATTCTTGATTTTTCAGAGCTAGTCCAGAATAAGCTAAGAGAGAAAGCAGAGAGTCAGAAGCAGAGAGTTTATGATTTACAGTTTGGAATTCAGGAAACAGCTATTCAGAGTAAGCTCAGTCAGCAGTAAGTACAGAGGCTGAAACATTCTACATTTAGATTTGAAGATTAGATTGTACAAAGGCTGAACCCTTCCAGGTCTAGGCTTAAGATTAAATTGTATGGAGGCTGAAACCCTCTAGGACAAAGGATTGAATTAGCAAAGAATAAACTGACCTCTGCCTTGAATCCATGAGAAGAATAATTAAATAAAATCAACACATACATCTACATTTACAATTAATGTTGTAGTAAGATCTACCAGCAATTTATTTAATGTTAATTAATTGATTATGATTTTAATGTCAATTCATTCCAAAGCTGGTAGCTTCTTCAATTAAAATTCTATATAGAGGCATAGAACATGAAGGCGACAGCATGTAGATGCACTAGGCCATCTGGGCAGTGCAGAATTCATTACTTTGTATGTTTATCCTTGAGCTTTCTGTCCCTTCTGCAGCAATAGAGGCATCTTTGTAGGATTCAAATACACATACTTTATTTTTGAACTAATCACAAATATGGTCAACTAATTACATTTTGTTTTACAAAGGTTTCTTACAGCTGACATTACTTTAATAACTCAATCTGGTCCTCCTCTGTTTATGTGGATGTTCTAGTTTCAATAATTACTACTAGACACACTAGAAGTTCTTGTGGATTTGCTAATAATCAAGTGGCCTCTTTGCTAAAGATCAGTAGAGCTAACCATCCATTTATCTCTTCATTCACCTATCCACACATCAATTCTTCAACTCATTGATTATCCACTATGTCATCATCTTTCCATGCATATATTCCTCATTTATTTAGTAATCTATCCATCAACTCATTTATTTTTATTTCCTCACATTTTTTTCTGAAACAAAAAGAGGAAACCATGAGATATGTTTAGATTCTTGTAATGCAATTATCAATCGATACATCCATTCAGTAAACAACCCAACATACTTACCAAAATAAAGGTTAACTACCAGAATAAACTGTGGCTCTCACTGGATTATTAAGCAGAATCATACTTTGCTAGGAAGAATTATTCAAAGATAGAAACATTTTCAAGTTAAAAAAGTAGATTAACATAACACTTTTTCTTTTTCTCTGAGGATATAAGAGACAAAATACTAAAATTACTCCCTTGATTTGGAAGAAAGATATCACTGCAACAAAGATCACCACAATTATTGCCCTCAGTAACTTACAGTAATAGCCCTAAAGCAAAAATGTAAACTGATAATTCAAGGCTACAGCACTAAATTCTATGTCAAATTCTCCAGAAAAGGAAGAAGTGGAGGTAGAATTGTACCTCAAATAATTTTCTTAGTTAAAAAAAAAGAAAACTATTTTTGGCTATATAATTTCCCTCTGTCTGTCCTGAAGAGTGGAAGCTGTTGGCCATTACTGGTTGACAGGAAGAAACTGAACCATGCTGTTGAATTTACAAGTTGCTTTTAAAATAAGTTTTATAACATGGGGAATTAAGTACTTTGTCTACAACTCATAGCTGCTGCTGAAACTTGGATACTTACAAGTGCTGGGAAGAGGTGAGGAAATAAAGTAGTTTATTAGGCTCTGATTCAGGAAAGCAACCTACCCCAACTCTGGCTGTAATGTCTGATAGAAACTGCATACCCCTTGGCTACTTGTGGAAATGCCACTTATAATGAATTCTAAACCATGTTCTTTTCTCATAGTAGAGTAATAATTTCAATTATTGGAGACATATTCTGAAGCTTTTTTCTTTGCCTACAAAGTTTTAAATATTATTAAGTTTTAAGTCTCCATACAAAGTAAAGTGCTATATTGTGACATTTTTATTCATGCATCATATACTTATTCTTCTAGCGTCCTATCTCACTACCCTTCTTTCTCATCTTCTTCCTACCCTCAAAAACTCTAAAATTCTTCCTGGTTTTGTATCACATATATTCCATTTTTCTGATTTTATTTTTACCTCATTTTATTTTTTAAATTATGTTTTGGGCTGGGCGATGGTGGGTACATGCCTAGCGCTCAGGAGGCAGAGGCAGGCAATCTCTGTGAGTTCGAGGCCAGTCTGGTCTACAGAGTGAGTTCCAGTACAGCCAGAGTTACAACAGAGAAGCCCTGTCTTGAAAAACAAAACAAAAATTATGTTTTGATTTTTTAAAAATACTTTGTGTATGGGTGTTTTGCCTGCATGTATTTATGTGCATCAAATTCATGCTGGGTACCCTTGGAGCCCAGAAGATGGTATAGCATGTCCTAGACCTGGAATTACAGAGAACTATGTGATGTCCTGTGGGTGCTGGGAATATAACTCAGGCCATCTGCAAGAGTAGCCACTGCATTTGACCTCTAGGCCACATCTTCAACCACTGACAATTATTTTTAAAAGCTATTCTCTGTAACAGAATAGCATCTTTAATCTGTCCTAATCTGTGCAGCATCCTATTCTCATACATGTTTTACTCAGAAATATATGGTGGCTTGACACATAAAAGTTAGACCAATAATTTTTAGGATGTTCCTAGCCTTTACCTAGACATATTGAATGATCATAGAACTGTATTTGCATGTTATATGTACGGCATTTATAGTATTCAACTGGACTTCCCAAATTCTCATGCTTCAGGTCATTTTTGAGTTAAGATATGACCAATACTACTGATTAGCACTTCTCTCAGAAGAAGTGGTCACAGTGGAGTGTTTAAGTTTTCACTCATCATTATTTTTTGGTTTATATTTTCTAAACACTAGAGGCAGATAAAAGAATCTCTGAGCATTCTCACAGTAGAACAACTAAACAGTTTCACATATCTGCTTTTATAAGTTGCTTTGTGATGAGATTTCCATTTACTGAGGACTGAAAATCAATTCTGGAAGACAGTCTCCAGTTTTAATTTGGACCCATTTGGAAAGTTTAAAACGAAATAATATATAACTGGTGGAATGCAGTAGAGAATAACTGGCCAGAAAGTTGGTGAAAGATTAATCTGCTCACACTCTTACAACCCGCATGAGCAGTTAAGTTCCAAACCTCTTTGCCTTTCCCTCCCAATCTGTAAAGTGAAAGTGACAATTTCATGTGTCAGAAAGACCACAGTCACTGTGCCCCAGCCCCCTGAGTTTGAAGACAGATAAAGGTGATAAATTAAATTGTTTATACTTTGGATTAATACAACCCTGCCCCCCACAATTCAGTGAAATCTTAGATTTATCTTGTAGGATACCTGACCAACGAAGCAGGTATCTGATGTCTTGTCTTCATTTATCAATTTTTTTCTTTTTTTGAGACATGGTTTCTCTGTTGTAACTATGTCTGTTCTGGAACCCACTATGTAGACCATGCTGGCCTTGAATTCGCAGAGATCACTCAGCCTCTGCCTCCTGGGTGCTGGAATTAAAGATGTGTGCCACTACAGCCTGGCAGCACCACCACTGCCCAGCTTGCTTGCTTTTCTGAAGAGATTCAAGAAGGCCAAGGGAGCAGAAAGGGACTCTGTAGCACCATTTTTGACTTTTAGTTCTTCTGAGAACAACTTTTCAACTGCTTTTATATTTCTTCTTCTACCTGCCTACAAATTTGGATGTTCCCCAACAGCTGACTTCTCACAGCTCCCTTTTCTCTGTTGGATTCTCTTTAATAAACTTACACTATTTGTTGAATTCAGTGTTCCCATGGCTTCCACTGTCATCTCTGAACAGAAAGCACTCATGTTTATCTAACATCAGTATGTAGTCTGGATGCCAAAATGGGTGTTTCAACTTTAATACCAAATATGGAATGTTGAATGATTGTCTTCACAATTAGACATCAAATATAGCCCTCCTCAAACACACTGATTTGGGGAAATGGGACTGTTGGGAAGGGTTTTTATTGTTGGAATAGATGGAAAGAGAACAGAGAGAGAAGAAAGATGGAGAAGCCCTTTTGTGATGGTCTGGAGACCACACAATGCCAAAGGTAGAAACCTCCTGTAGAGGTGGTGTAGTCCTGAAGGGAGAATATTCCAACAGGACTGATGAGTTGCTCAGCCCAGCGGAGCTGAGGTGAAGTGTCCAGCTCTGCCTCGCTTCGCCTCGCCTCCTGGAGATGATGCAGTTCTGAAGGGAGAGTATCCCAACAGGACCAAGGAGCTTCTGGCCAGGTCTCCAAGGCTGCAGCTCAGTAGGGAAATATCCCAGGAGAGCTGTTCTTCTTTCTTCTTCGGGTGCAGCTAAGTTCTGTCCGATGATCTCAGCAGGCCAGTGACTGTTTCTACTCTGAAGAGAAACAGTGAAAACTGAGGGTTGCTCAGTCCTTTTTAAAGGGTTCTGGAGGGGATGGAGTTATCAACAAGGCCTGTGATTGGTGGAATTTTTTTGGCCTGTGATTGGTGGAATTCTGAGTCCAGAGAGGGTTGGGGGAGGGTCCCAGCTCAGGGTCATTTGTGTTTGTTGGGACCCCTTCTGTGATTATAGATGAATGTAGAAAGGCATTTCAGAACTTCTCACAGAAAGTGGGAGTCCCACACTATAGACGGGAGTGGGGGGGGCAGAACCCCTCAGAGAGAGCCCTGGGCTGTGGGCTATGTCTGTGGTCAGGGGTAGGGGGCGGAGCTCTCCAGCACAGAGCCATGCTGTAGACTCTGCTTGTTGCAGAATCCTAACAGGGACCCCATATTTTATCCTCTGAAATCAGTAGTTTGACTCCTCACTGGTTCTATCATGTATCAGTTCTGTTTGTTGTCTAGCTCTACTCATCAAAAATGCTGCCTGTCTTAATCCCAAATTCTGCCATGGCTATCCACTAGCTATGGATAAAGTTCATATTTCTTTGCAGGATACTTTGGTCCCTCTGTGGTTGCCTCCTTGTTACACTCTTGTCATTGTTCCCTGACACCTCTACATTAAGGACTACTTCATCCATGGCAGAATTCAGGTTTTCTTAACTCACCATTTTATTTTTTACTTCTCATCTTTTAAAAATAGTGTTTGCCTCTTCTGACTTAAATGCTTTTATCTTCTCTTGAACTCCAATTGACAAGAAATCTTTATTTCCTACTTGAAATGGTTTTTCAAAGTATATTTTCTATTACCCTGGGGTTTCTGTTCACTATTTTATTCTCCTGGGGTTCCTGTTAAGTATTCTATCTCCCCCACTAGATAGTAAGTAAGCTGCCTAAAAGGAGGTTTCTTCTTTCTTCTATTTACCTCTTTCTTTGAACATCTTTCCTTGGCACATAATAGGAATCAGACAATGCTTTAAAAAGTGATTGTAGGGACTGGGATGGTACTTCACTGGAAGAGAATTTGTTCTGAGTTCTACCTCACACACTGAAAATAAAAAAGAATAAATATCATGAAACTGGTCATAGTCAGTAAGAGAACAATGTTTTGCTACTTTCACTTGTTTTGCAACTGTGGCACATGTTTGTGATAAGGATGCATATTTAACTATACTGAAATTCTCAGAAATAACTGTGTTGTGATTCATCATATATCCTTGTGTATAATTAAAATTTTACAACAGGCAGAGCCAATAGGAGATATATGTACAGATGCACATATTTATGTATAAATTATATCTGTTATTATACATATATAAATTATACACCTATATACTATATATTTACTGTGAGAACTGCTTCATATGACTATGGAGCTTGAGAAGTCCTTCTTCCATCTTTCAAATGGAAGACCAGGAAAACTGGTGTGGCAATATAGTCTGAGGAGTTACTGGTATAACCTCAGTTCAATGCCCGAGACCTAGGAGTATGGATGGGTGAAGGGGAAGGAAGACAAGTGTGCCAGATGATCAGAGAATGAATCCACCCTTTCTATACTTTTTTATTCTATTCATACCCTCATGAATTAGAGTTGGAAGATGTTATCTATTTTATCTATATTAATGAAAACAAACCTCCCTTCAAATGTATTAAATAAGAATTTATTGAACAAAACCTCTTGAAATAGTAGAACAAAATTTAACATGTCTTTCGTACTTTCATATTTCATAGTACTTTAATATATTTTGAATGTCTTTATCTCTTTCTCTTACATGTTAAGGAAAGAACTGAAATAAACCAAATTTCATTTTGTGAGTTTTTTTTTTCTATTTTCAGTTTGGTTGGTTTTGGTGCTGTAGATTAGATCTAAAGCCTTATACACACTAAGCATATAATCTGCCACCAAGCTACAGTCTAGCTCTGAATGAAGCCAATCTTTTCTAAGAGAAATGGGTCATAGGCTTATTGCTACCAATCAGCAGGAAATTATAATCCAAACTACAAATTCTCTTTAAAACTTTTCTGGAACTGAGTGATCCTGAAAATAAAAATAATTATTAGAAGACCCACATTCATGATGTCTCTTTCTACCACAATTAATCTAGTTAAGAAAATTCCTCAAAGGCATAGCCCAATGAGCTAACCCAATCCAGATGCCCTTTTTGAGCCTCTCTCCAGGAGATTATTAGTTGTGTCAAGTTGAAAAAACTAATCATCACTGTTGGTGATTCTAAATCCTGTCAACATTAAGATCAGCTACAACACTAGTTTGTAGATGCAGATACAAATTGTATCCATTACCTCCTGTCTGCTCATCTACAAGAAAGGTTAGACTAGCTGTCTGTGAAACCCCTAGAGCAATAAAATTTATGCATAAATTTTATTTCTCATTTCTTACCTCTATTTTTAAATTTTTTAATGAATGGATGAGACAAAAAGAAAGGCAAAATCATGAGTTGATGAAACCTCAATTGGCCTTTATCAGTTTTCTTTAACTGCTATCAGAAATGCGGCTTTATTAGAGGCACCGTGCCTCTATTTTTCACTAACCTGCTGATGTTGGAGAATTAGAAGCAGTCTGGGACAACAAAAAGGTACATAAGGTCTGTAGAGATGGCTCAGTGGTGAAAATATTTCCTAAAAGTCCACAGAATGGAGTTGGGATCTTAGTATTCATGTAACAAGCATGGTGTCTTGGGCACATCTGTAACTCTAGCACTGAGTGGATAGGGAAGGAAAAGAGGATGGTTCAGACTTTCTGGCTTCTAGCATAGCCAAGAAAGCAAAAGTTCCAGGTACATGGAGAGATTCTGTCTCAAAAAGAATAGGTAGAAAGCAAAAGGGGAGCTATCTGATACCCTCTTCTTATCTTTTCATTCATGTTTGCACATATCCACAT
>JAMJFZ010002283.1:0-95521 GCA_026225945.1 Cricetomys ansorgei
CTTTCCAAGCTGATTCCCAGCACACCTGAATTACTGTTTGAGTTTGCCAATTTATCACATGCCAAGTGATAATTCCAATTGTTTCTGAATATATTAACCCAGCTCTACCTTAGCAGAGGAAAGTGACTGCTGTCCTGAGATCTATGACAAAGGCAAGACTGTCCTGGGAGGCCAACAGCTGGGAAGCCTAGCTGGTCAGAGAAGTGCAGAAGGGATGGGTGAGGAGGAGGAAATTCTGGCCCCAAAGCCACTGAGTGTCTGACAGCATCACAGATACCAGAGAAGGTCCTCTTCTCATACATCACTCAATCATCAGAATTCCCACCCTTCTGTGAGGACAGGCAGTCCTTCTGACTGGTTTGCTGCCTCCAGTAGCTATCATTCCCAGCACCTTCCCTTCCTTTCTCTCCTCTTATGGAATGTTGAGTGTGTCCCCTAAGTTTGTCTGGGAGAGATACAAGTGTTAGGTCCTTAGAATATATACATTTCCAGTGAATTAGTAAATTGATTGATGGTTACACTCCAGAAGAGCCTGAATATGCATGTACCAGCATACTGAGAATAAGAATTCTGATGTCATAAAAGCAGTTTCCTAACCAAGCAGGCCCACCTACTGAAAGGCCTCAGAACCAAAAACAAAAAGTCTTCCTGAGCCTTCAGGCCTAACTGGCATTGGTTCCCAGCCAGCAGCACCTGAGCTGCAGGGCTCCAGCTTCCCTGTTCTGTTCTGCAGACTGAGTCCTCCAGTCTGGTTCAATGGCATTTCCATTGGCTAATGGGATCTACATCTGGACCTTCTGGCCAATAGCACGGGGCTACAGATGATGTGATGGAAGCCAGGAGGCTTCCCAGTTAACCTGGGTCTGCTCCTAAGAATGGGGTGACTCTGGGTTCACCGCTTTGGGCTTTGTCATATTCTTAGGTAAAACTATAAAGGTAAGCAAAAAGCTACCCAGGCTCTTCTGATTTTAAAAAAATGTACCACCACCCTTTTTCCCTTCCTGCTTCTAGAAGGAAGGTTCCTCCTCCATGGTCCCACACCTATTCATAATCACCTTACTCTCTGCTAGTCAGTGTCTAGTATGACTCCTTTCTCTCCCTCAAATCCCATCGATCATTTCTTGGCAAGCTCACTTCTCTGTTGCTATTGCCATTGCCTTGATTCAGGACCTAAGAATCTCCTGTGGGTCACTCTAATAACACGGCCTTGTATGTAGTCCCTTTATAGCCCACCCTTTAAAGCCCAGAATCTTCTGAAAACAAACCTGTACAGAGCCTTTTCCATATTACTCAAAGCTTTCGTCAGCACAAAAGAAAAATGTTTTAGATGAGTTTTATCAAGCTGACAAGTAGATTATAGATGTGTGTCATCACACAGGTCAAAATTTTAATCCTTTAGCTCCGACTTTCAGAGCCTCCCATCATCTCTGCCCTTCCCAGACTCCAGCCTTTCCTCTCCACATGTCCCCATGATGCATAGCCATTTCCATAGAATTCAAACATTCCTCCTGGACGGAGCGGAGGGACTCACACAAAACGGGAAGCTGATGAAACACATCTACAGGGTACTTGGGAGTCTCCGTTAGTTGGGAAAGTCACAAGATATGCAAGGCCCCTTCCCAAGTTTTAAAAGCAGTAAATAATAGCTGGAGAGAGAGAGATCAGGTCATGCCACCTGCATGTTGAGCAAGGAGCTCCAGGGGTTCTCACCATGCTAAAGGATGTAGCTGCCCCAAAGTCACCCATACTCCTGTCAGTAACCCCTCATAAGAGCATTGGTTCATCAAGCTAGGGCAGGGTGGAATCATTTCTTTAGTGTGTCATCCACATCTTATCTGGGTTGAATAGACACGTGCTCATGTCTCCTCAGGGAAATCATGCAACACCCCACCACACCCCATAATTGTAGCCATTGAGCCACTCTTCCTTGAGCCTGCCCTTCCTGTCTTTTAGCTTCTGTTCCCATCCCTTCCTTTTCCGTGTCCTGCACTCCGTTCCCTCTTTACAGAAGCAAAACCTGCCAGCCAACACAGGACCCACAGGCATGGAAAACTCTTGGTGATCTCTGTTAAGCACTGGGCCTCACACAGAAGCTATAGTGTAGCCTATAGCTGCTCAGAGTCTGGACAGAGAGATGGAAGGAACACAGCAGAGAGAAGTTTCTATTGCAATTCATATGTGATGTTAGTGCAAAGAGCGAAATGGCTTGAGAGTCAGGTGGTTTTGAGGGCCCCCCCAGGAAGAGGAAACTGATGGCTGTCACATCTTGCATAGGCATACACCCTAAAAGGCTTAATCAATACTGGAATAGTGCATCTATTGTATTCAGTCTTCTCATATTTTGCATTGAGGGATATGAGAAGGGATGTTAAGCAGGAAAGAATCGTGAACAGATCTGAACAGATTTGTAGCCCATACTTGTGGACAAGCAACAAGCAAAGTCCAAATATTATAATCTAAGAAGCATACATTCCTCAGACTGAGAGGCACAAAATGACAGAGACAGTGAAGCTCCTAATTTTGGGAAACAGTAGAGATGAAGATAGAAAACAAATTAGCCCTAAAAGTCGCAAAGATATTAAAGTTTACCTTATCAGAAATGTAGTCCTATCCTACCTATCTATGTCTACAGATGTTACAGATATGTACAGATGTGTACAAGATTACTATACAACACAGGAGTTAATAAAAGTCACCATACTTAAGGAATGCTTGCTCTCGTATGCTTAAATATGCGTAAAGACGGGGAGAGGAAATGAAAGCAAGAATTACCAAGAAGCAGCAAGACAATGGCGTTAAGGCCCACAGAAATTTTCAGTTTGCCACAGACAAAGCTCAGAGTTCAAATGCCTCTGGAAGTCTGAAGCCTTGTGAGATCTGGGAAGAAAGCTCACCGGGTTGCTCTAGAGCACACATCTCCTACAAGGCTTTTCATCACAAGTATTAGTGATAATAACAAGCCCTGGGGAGAGCCACTAGGCCCAACAGACTGCCCTTTTAGATCTTATAAGGGACAGAGCTCACCTTCCCTAGACTCCAAAAATAAACATACACAGGTGCCTTCAAGCACAACACAAAACAAGATACTAGGATAGCAAAGGGCAAAGGAAGTGGAACTCCGCCGAGGAAGGAGGAAGTAAAAAAAATAGTGACTCAGGGAAACCGAAGCCCAGAGTTTGAGTTTTAGTTTTGGTGCAGTTGTGCACATTGAGGGGTGATTGTCATATCTTACACGGAAGCATACAATCTGTGGGGCTTAATGTTTAAAATCTGTCACCTGTTGTGCTTGCCCCTCCTCATAATTTGTACTCGGATCCTGGCCAGGGCATTTGAAACAGGAAGAATCGTGAACAGATTTGTACTTCAGGAGATAAAAAACAAAACCTCATGGACAAGTACAAATTAGCTGCTGACCATTATCATCTAACACGCCGACCCTTGCATTGAAGCAGAATTCTCCAAGAACTACTCCTTTTCTTACTGTCTTACTCTGCCCAATCAATAGAAAGGCTGACACCTCCCATTCCCTGGTCCTGGGGACTCAGTATTTCCAGGTCTCTTCTGTTTGCTCACACTTAACTTTCATCGCATTTACCTGAATTGGCCTGCCAGTCTCCTAACTGGTCTCCCAGCTGTGGTCCTCCAAGCACAGCCAAGCCCAGTAGCCAATCCCACCTGGCTGTTATCAGAAACACACAGGGAACTCTGTAGAAATGCCTCAAACCTCCTAAACCTGAATAGTTCAAAAATTCCCCAGGCAATTTTGAGGCCTGGGGAGGGGTGTGTGTTATAGATCACTGCTTTGAATTCCTGATACAGACAGGAGAGAGATAGGTTAGAAATGCAGAGTATCAGGCTCTATGACCCTCAACATCAAAATCCACATTTGAAGAGCATTAGGTGATTCCCAAGCTTGCGTTTGAAGAGCACTGCTCTGAAGTGTTATCTGACTGATCACTCCACAAATGTTTACTGGATTTCTGGGTCAGGCTGTGAGTAGGGAAGGTCAAGGTTCAAGGTCTCTATCTTTGGTAGACTCATTGGACCACAGTTCAGTCTGTACTGTGCCATGCATTCACACCCAAGGCCTTGCCCCTCACGGATGTGGCTAACTGGGACCATCAGTTTGTTTGTTTGCTTTTGTGGTTGTTGTTTTGTCTATCACTCAGGCCAGGAACCAAGGGGGACCAGTAGCCACTTCTTGGAGCTAGACTGAGTTTGCATTATAAGCCCCTCCACGGCCTAGGTCATCCCTAACATCTTCCTGTGGGGTCCCTCACATAGGTTGATGCTTCTTAAAACTACTCCAGATTTTCCTTATTCTGAGGAAAGAATTGGAATTTATGCAAGTGTTCCAACCTTACTCTGCCATTTATCTCTTGCTCTTATATGCATCTCTTACATTATCTACTTACTCTTAAAAATCATAGCACATCTGCCTTAGTTCCCACAAAAAAAAAAAAGACAGTAGCACTAAGCCTCTCTCAACTAGAAGCAATAAACTAAAATTGGCACATGATCTAGTCTCAAAGTAATACCATTAATATGTTATGTGAGGGCAGGAGGAGTTGCTCAGTGGTGGAGCGTGTGCCTAGCATTCACAAGGTCCTAAATTAGATCACCAGTCCCCATCATCACTAGCATTAAATAAAACACCACATGAAAATAATAACAAGAATTAACAATATCCCGCTTTAAAGTCATTAAAATATGAATGTAGAGTACAAATGGGCTGGCTCCCTAAAGGTGCAGAAAGAAATAATTGCTAATCAGATAACACTTTTGATATACCAATAGTAATCCAAGACTGAAGGCTAATTAGGTCTGTGGTTGACTTCCTTCCTGTAGTTGAGCATTTAACTTCACAAAAACAAAAACAAAAAAAAAAAAAACCACGGTAATCTTATAAACACTATCGTCTGTATATAATCAATTAAGGACCGAGAGAGATGAAGACAGACAGGAATAAGACCAAAATATTTAGAGGAAGACAGATCTATATCAATTATCTCAATGTTCTAAAAGAAAGAGCTGGATGCCTATTTGAATCCTGGGAATACTAGATTTTAAACATATGACCTTGTTTTCATCGGAGGGAAAACTAAGCGGCTGGAGTAGGAACAGAAGGAGGGAAGAGGACCCACTTTTTATAATAGAAGCATCCCCACATCCCAATCCTGTTCTACAACGACTCAGTGCCTTGAGCCTTTGGGAAGCGTGTTGCCTTTGCAATTAGTGTACAGAACTGCTCCTGGCCAAGACGCTCGGAACCAAAGCTCTATATAACAGAGAGATTAGCTTGAGTGAACCGTCCTCAAACTTCCTCACCACCTTGGGCTCTCCAACTGATGCCCCTGCAGCTCTAATGGGGCACTAGGCTGGGACATAATCACCCGGAACTCTGACATATCCAAGCACCCCGATATTCCGGGGGCTACTCTAGCACCTGTAGAAGTGCGGGGCTGGTGGCACTTCCCGAGCAGAGTGGGGTGGGGAACGCAAGAAAATCCATGAGAGTTACACTCTTTTTCCAGTCCCGGCCAGATAAGCGGGTCCTGGAGTCTTGAAAACGTAGAGGTCTAAAGGCCCACGGACCCACAATTACCCATGTGGTCCTTGGATCTGGGGGCCCTCATTTCTCGGGATAGCGGTAAGCCGGGGCCGGGAGAGCCCACTGACCTGGATGCTTGAGCGCAGCTTCTCTCAGGTCTCAGGTGTGCGGGTTGCTCCGGAGTCCCTCTCACCTTCCAACATAAGAGCGGAGAATCCAGGGACAGGCCACTGGCCCAAGGACCAACTGCCAACCAACCAGCCGACCCGCCAGTACCAACCCGGTCCGGAGCCCACGTGATGGGGGCGGGAACCCCAGAGACGCTTGTCCGGGAATGTGACTCTCTGGCAGCTGTGGCCTTCCCCCCCAGAACCGTCCCTCTGTTACCCTTCCTCCTTCTTGCGCACCTCTGTGGCCGTTGAGACCCAAGAGCCACAGTTCCAGTGGACTTGCCTGGCCAGCCCCGCCCCCAAGGCAGCGCTCCGCGTGCAAGTCTTAAGCTCCTCCCCTCCTAGAAGACCACGCTCCTCCCTGGATCCAAGCCACTGGTTGCACCTCGGACTCTCGCACCCTTTCGGCCGCAGGGAGGTCCTTAGGCACTTTCCTGCTTCACGACAGGGCTCACACCTCCTGAGCTTCTGCAGTCTGTCAGCTTGTTCCCGGGACTCGGAGAGTGACAGCTTGGAAGCGAGGACTTTTGTGCGGAGAGTTGCAGAGGAGCATCGAAAACCAGGATTAACACCAGCACAGCAACCCTGGAGTGGCTGGAGCCCACCACCACCACCCCCTCCGCCTGGGCCCTATGTGACCCCATTAAGACTGAGGGTATAATTCTGAGTCTCAGCCTAGACCACCCCCACTTTGGCGGGCTCCACGTCACCCTTAGGTCTGTCTACGCTTAAAGCCCCGCGACCTCTCGAGAAGGTCCCTCTAGTGGCTGGCAACCTGCAAAAGCTCTGGAGTCCTGTAAAAGACAGAGAACACTTCCAGGGCCCATCAAGGTCAGGTATAGGTAGGCCGAAGAAGAAAACTGTGGTGGTGTCTGTTCTTAGAAACTGGACTTTCGAATCCCAAAGGACTGTGCCCCGAAGACTGAGTCCTCTCACCTACCTCCAGTGTGCCGGCCTGCGGTTGTATTACAGGTGCTTGCCCTACCCGGGCCTCCATGGGGCTGGCTGCTCAGTTTAGCTGTTTTAAAATCCCCAGAGCCTCAGATGGCAGAGACCACCAGGGACTCTGGCACGAGTCCTACTAAGCTGGACTCAAGTCGCTTACACCTGGAGTGTTGACAGACTCTACAAGACACGTCTTTTTTTTTTCTTTCTTTCTTTTTCAAACCATAGTAGTCTAAAAAATTACGGGTGTGACCAGAGGCTTAGGCCTCTGTTCCACTTGTGAACAGAACCCTGGCAAACAGGTGTGTGAGCACTTTGGGACCTGGCTAACAGCAGAGCCAAGGCAAAGCCAGCAGAGGAAGGTTGGGGCCCACAAGACTTGTGTCACAGGAGGACACCCTTTGGTTCTTTCATTTCCTTAAAATAGCCACAGAGAAGCCTCTGGAGACTGAGCCTGCGCAGTTCACATGAGTTCAGTGGAGTTTACAGACAGTTCTAAATCCCACTAGTAAGCCTAGGGGCCCCAGTTTCTTGCCCAGGCCCTCAGAAACTGATAGAATTTTCTCAGAAGTATGCAATTATTCTGTAAAATGTTGTATGAAACATTGACTTTCTCAGGTTATGTGCAGTTTGGGAAGGAACTTTAAAAACACAAATGCTTTCCCACCCATAGAGAGGGTCTGTTTCAATGGCCTGGATATTAGGCATCTTAAAGTTCCCCAGGTGATTCTCAGGTACAGCAATATAATAGCCATTGCTGCGGGTCATGGAGACATCATCCATCCTTATTTAAATCCAACCAACCACTAGTGCTGAAAAACACATGTGGAAGATACTGAAGAAGTTGTTCCAAAGCTTGCATGCTGTTAGGAAAAGTAGCAATGAACTGGTCCTTCCTAATGAAAATTTCTTTACCTAAAAGAGATATTCTACTCGTGGGGATTCTATGTACCAGGGAGCAGTTCTGTGTACCAGGAGATGATTCCAAGCATTTCCCAGATAGAAGCTTGACAGCACGCTACAAGCAACTATTCTCTTGAATTCAAAGAAACCATGTATACAGGACTCATTCCTTTTGATAATTCCCTTCAGTGTGAGTAGATTACTTTCTTAGTCAGTAAGGTAGGCGATGTGACTTTACCTGTAGAGCAGGTATTGACTTAGGATTCATGGAATGGGTATATCATGTTCATTCATTTATATCTACCTTATTCTGCAAAAGATTTGGGCTCTCAGGGCCCAAATCAGAACTGTGATCATTCCATTCTGCCAAATGGTATTGGGGGGGGGGGGTGATCTCTCTTCACTGCCTGCAGTCCTAGCCTGGACTTGGCAAAGACAGAGAAACAGCTGCAAGTGCACAAAGCAAGCCTTCTCACGTGACCCAACCTGGAAAGGCAGAGACCTCGGCACATGACACAGGCTGGCACTGCAGCCATCACTTGTGACCCAGACTCAGCCAAATGGGACACACACATGGGAAACACTTCGAAGAAGCCCCTCTCAATAGTCACACTGCCCTCTGTAACACATGGCATGCCTGCTGTGGCAAAGCTGCTTGGCTGCTACCCAGCTTCTACCCAGACTAGAATATCTGCCAAGGGCCTTCCTGTGTTAGGGATCATTCACAGTAAACGCAACACAGATAATACTGGGAAGGTTTTGTGCTCTCTTAGCACGTGGGCAATAGAACCTGATGAGATTATTTGTTTGATCTCTCTCTCTCTCTCTCTGTCTCTCTGTCTCTCTCTCTCTCTCTCTTTTTGATTTTAAAACTAGAAGAAAAAAGCAGGAGACAGAAACACAAGATGAGGCTAGAGTTGGGTCCTTAACCCTTGAGCTGATTTTCTGGATAAATCAGACATTGAAAGACCTGGAAGAAGATTTTGTGCAGACATGAAAGCTGGCTAAGGGGCAGACTATCGCTATTTTTAGGCTGAACTGATGGACACATTGATTAAGAATGAGTAGGGAAAGATACATCATTGATACTTCCTTGAATAGAAAGATTGTAAGATTTTAGTCTTTCCTAGTTCTTTTATTTTGTAGTTTGCTACTTTGAATTGCTCACCTGAACTCTCATCTCTAGCTTAGCAACTATAAAGATTTGTATATACCTCATAAATGTAAAATGGGAATTAAAACAATTTTTAAAAGCTTTGTAATTAGACTATTTGTAAAAGCTTTGTAATTTAACTATTAATGGTTTTACTTTATTACTTGTATCTACTTAGTTTGGCAGAAGGGCAAGGCTAGAGGAAATAAAAGTTAGACAGCAACAAAAAATAATAGTGCTTTCTGGGTGTTGTGGCCTGGTGAAATGTGTCCCATAGGCTCATGTGTTTGAACACTTGGTTCCCAGCTGGGGGCAGGCCTTTGAAGTAGGCCTAGCTAGAGGAGGGTGAGTTACTATGAGGGCAAGCCTTGAGGTTTCTTAGCACAGCCCTGTTTCCAGTCTGCTCCCTACTTCCAGATTGCAGATGAAATACAAACAGCTCTCTCATGCTCCTGCTACCATGTTTTCACTACTACCATGATAGACTACATCCATTTTTTAAAGATAGTGCCTCACTGTGAGCCCCTGGTTGGCCTGGAACTTATCATGCAGACCAGGTTGAACTCAAACTCACAGAGCTCCTTCCTCTGTTTCCTGAGTGCTGGGACTAAAGGCATGCACCCCTATGCCTGGCTCCCCTTTAAAACTATAAGCCTTTTCTCCTAAGTTGGTGCTTGTCAGGTCTTTGGTCATAGCAAGAAGAAATGGAACTAATACAATTGGACAATGAAAAATTACTTATAAGCATTTGAGAAAGGAGCAGAGGCTGAGTGAACACCAGAGAAGAAATCCGTGAGTATCAGAGGCAGTAAGGTCCGGATTTTAGAAGAGGAATAAAGCAGAGTCAAAGAAAATCCTGGAAGGCTAAAAGGAAAGATTGGGAATAAGGTGGATCAGACGGAGGAGGCCTTAAGCACCACCAGATTGGGGTATGGACGGGGCTATAGGTCAAAACTTCTGAACCATGGCCTTATTTATGCCCTCCAAAGATATGTAAGGCGGTGACATTTAGGAAAGGAAGAAGATGTATTTCAAACCTTTAGATCCTATTTCTGTGTGCATATAAAGGGATACTACACTGTAAAGGGGTTGTGACCTCATGTGTCCTGGAAAAGCACTGCCCAAGCCACACAACTCTCCCTCCGATCTGTTATCCATTTACTTCCAGAGGCAGCTTTTTCTTTGTCTGGAGTCTGTAAATGATCTGATTGCCTTCATTCCAGGCATACAGCTGCTTATCTCTGGGGTTGTAATGGATCATGGAGTGGCTTCTTGGCCGCCTGGGGAAGAACAAATTGGGCAGATGCTCCTCCCTAACAGTGCCGAGTGGATCATAGACACAGGTGATGCGATGAGGGCCCTGGCCACCAGAGCTGTAGACCACGTAGAGAACCCCACACAGCAAGAAGGAAGCTTCGGCATCCTGGCTTTTGCATGGTGTGTCCCATGAGTGCTCAACTCCCAAAGTGTCAGCTCAATTTTTGTGAGGACCAAATGGCCTTGGATACCTGGTCCCGAGTGGATGGCCCAGAGCCCATGCTCATCCACAGCAAGGTCAATGTAAGTGGACAAGGAGTGTTGGTAGATGGGTGCTCGGCCTGCGCCTCCTGGAGATGCATTCGATCTTCCACGGTCTTCTTCTGCAGGTTATATTTAATTATCTCATTAGAAGTCCCTTGATTGTGAAAAAATAGAAAGCTTTTATAGATCACCTGCCCCGATCCCTGCCAGGAAAGTGGTAAGACCAGCTTCCGGGGGCCAGGCTTGTTGCTATCTTCCATGAATGCCCGCAAGTTTGCAAATTCCCAAACTGTGTTGTTTCTGGATCCAATAAAGAAATACACTTTTGCAGAGTTACGGCCAGCATCTTTCATCCAAGAGCCATCTGGGTCCATGGTCTTCTTCACTATTTTCAGAGACTTTATAGCCACCAGCATGTTGTCACAGCCTGGCCAAACAGGAGAAAAAGGACAGATTATTTATGAACAGGAAGTGTCTACTTTCTAAAAAAAACCCACTATCCTAAAGAACCCTGCTTCCCTTCAGATCTAATACTAGCAGAGAATAATCTCATTTCTGCTATGATACCATGACCTCTGAATGAAGACTATCCCTCAGAGAATCCTAGATCAAAGATGGAATCTAGGCATGAACTCTTTGGGGGGGGGGGAACACTATTAGATATGAACTCCCTCTATTTTCTGTCCCTTACTTATAGAATTTTCTTAGAAGTAGTATATTACTCCTTCCCATGAAGAATATAATTACTGTAATCTGATCACATCCTCTCCTAGCTTCTAGATTCCTCAACCAATCACCCGACAATTTTTAATTTTTCTTCATAACTAGCTCCTTAGTCTTAAATTATATGCATCATCATCATCATCATCATCATTTATTGCCTCATAGCCATATGCTCAGCAATCTGGCGGCAGAGGCAGGAAGCTCTCTGTGACTCTGAGACCAAGTTGGTCTATAAAGGAGTTCCAGGCCAGCCAGGGCTACATAGTAAGATCTTATCTTAGTAATAAGTAAATATCTCCAACTAGGTAACATTTTCTGGATATTTGTTATCTTTCCCACCATTTCATCCTCAGCTTCTCCTACAGGACAGTCTCTATTTTCTATATTTACCTTTTCACCTCTCACTTTACAATAGAATCTCTTTTTGATAATGCTGCCAGGGATCTCCTAACTGAAAATTCATGTCACTCTTTTATGTAAGCTAATGTAACTTCATCTTCAATGTAGAGGAATATCTAATCTTTTAATCTGGCAGCCTGGCCACTCTAGGGTAGAAAGAATGCTTGTACACACCTTAAATCCCAGTATTAAGAAAGGAGTGGTAGCACACACCTTTAATCCTAGTATTCAGAAGGCAGTGGTGGTGCACACCTTTAAACCCTAAAACAGAAACAGTGTGGAAGCAGACACAGCAAGCAGAAATCAGAAGGAGTCAGTGTCAGACAGGAAGTGACATCTGAGATGAGTCAGAGTGAAGGGCAGGTAAAGTGAATAATCAGAGGAAGAGTTAGCAGAGTGAGACAGAGTGAGAACATGCCCAACTCTCATGATAAAAAAGAAGGCTTTCAGCTCAGAGAGTAAGGACAAGACAGAGACAATGAATCAGTGTCATTGAGGATAAGGCAGAGAGACTGACCCTGGCAGTATGGAACTGTCAGTTACAGAAGCAGTCCAAGGAGTCTGAGGTAGAGACACAGAGGCAGTTTGGTAGAAGAGAGTGAGTCAGTCTGAAGCCAAGCAGAGCAGCTCAGTGTGAGGCAGTCAGAAAACTAGCCAGAGTTAGCCAGAGTCCCAAAACAGTTAAGTGACTTAGAAGATCAGTTTGAAGCAGTCATCTTGGAGAAGAATTTGAGCCAGAAGAGCAAGTGAGTTGAACCTGGAGAGTCTGAGTTCAGAAGGAGCTAGTCAGCAGTAAGTCGAGGAGGTTTCAATGTTCTAGCTTGTATAGAGGCTGAAGTCTTCCAGTTCTAGGCTTAAGACTAGATTGAATGGAGGCTGAAATGCTCCAGGGGTCCAGGACTAGGACCAGGGATTGAATTAGACAGAAGAATAAGCAGCCTTTGAACCTGAATCTACATCTACACTTCTGTAGTATGATGGCATTGATCAGCTCCTCCTCCTTGAAGATGCTTTCTCCCCATCTTTGTTTCTGTGTATTTCCTGTTTCTCCTCTGACAACGTGGCAGAGATCATGATTTATGCTCCTCCAATTCCATTTCAGTTCACTTTCTCATTATACATGAAACTGCATTTCATAGTCTCCTTTGTGCTTGACTGCCTGCACTGATTTGTTTTTGCTTGATGGGATATGGAGAGAAGTGGTATACACTTCTTCCACCTGGCCCTTTGTTGGTGACTACACCACAATGGCAGTGCGAGCAGCTGCTGGACAAGGTCCGGCTGCTGCAGGCCAGGAGGTCATGACCTTTCGTCACTCCTTTCTGCTATACAGCTGCTGATAGCCTTATCAGTCATGGTATCTGTTTGACTTGTTGATAAAAATTAAAAGAATCTTTAATTCAGTCCTTTCTAACTGGGAAAGGGATACATTGTAGAGAACAAGGACATGGTGATTCTAGCACTAAAAAGACAAAAACAAAACAACAACAACAAAAAAAACTTACTGACCTTCAAGTCCTAAGTATATGTGAGAGTTGTCTCATGTCTAATATCTCTGACCTGATAATACACAAAGAACGAGGGACTTGTATTACAAAATTATTCCTGGCACAAAAGGCACTGATTCCCCAGTAAAGACAGGGGCCAAGGAGCCTGGCTAGGGGAGCTAGCATGTCTGGAAAGACAAGGACACATAGATAATCGCCCCTGAGAAAGCTTGCCCTTTTTTAAGAAAAGAAACTTACCTAAAATGCAATGATAAAAGCATATGAAAAATCTATAATAAACTATAAACCTAGGATATATGTGGTTATATTCAAAGCTTAAAAATCTGTTTAAGACTGAAAGTGCTTAAATCTATACACTAATTTGAAACTGCTGAGAGTCCCAGAAACAAGAAAAATGGGTAGTCAAGGAAGAGGAATAGATGCTGTTAATGCTAAAGAAATATACAGTTGAAGTTTGGATAGATATAGGGAAGAAGTAGAAAAATTAGAGAAAGCTTAAAATCTATAGAATTTCTTTCTGGCACCTTTGTGCCCTTCTGTCTGCCTGATATATGCTGAAGCCACAAGTAGGGCACCCAGCAAACCGTTAATGAACCACTATGTTAGCTTTCTGAGAAAAAAATAAGTTGACGATTAAACTGTTACTATGAAGGTTGTTCTTGTTTACACTGTAACTATGCAAGTTCTTTGAAGCTTTGAATAAGCTTGACCTTGATAAACTGTAAAAGTTACTATGTACTTTTAGTAAATAAAAGACTGGAGTGATATCGGCCGAGCTGCATTAGCGAAATCCCTGGCTGGATCTTTAGCTGGCTGTCCTTTAATCAAGCTCGCTTTCATCTCCTTCTTTCTCGTCACTGAAACACTCGTTTCTTCCTGGGGTCTTTCCTTGACCCTCATCAGTTGCTGAGGCTGGACCCCCGGCAGCCCTTAAGTATGCCATTTTCCAGACTACCTTAGTCCTTTGATATCATCATGGTACCATATTCAAGAGGTCAGCATTACTGGTCACTTCAGGAAAAGTAGGCCATCAGTTCTAATTTGGGACTCTTTGGTGGATCTCTATAATTCTGGCCAAGAATCCACCGATAGAAAGCTCCCAGGACTCAGGGATGAACCAATTGTTATTATTTTGCTAAATGGATATGGACTCAAACTGATATCTCTATACTCATCCATCAGTACAGCTCTCAGATGTCATCAGAGTGGTTTCTTTGTGCAGTAAAGGACAGTTAGTGAATTTCCAACTTGTCAAAGTGCAGAGAGTAAGAGTCTGGGGAGTAATCAGCACAAATAAGATATCTATATTATACACCCTCCCCTCAAGGCTCAGGGACCACCACAGAAGAGAGTACAGATAGGTTATAAGAGTCAGAGGTCAGGGAGGACTGGAAGGAAACCTGATCCTCAGAACTTGACAGGACTGTTGCACTCAGTCCTGCTGCATAAGACCTGTGCAAGATCAATCCAGTCAAAATCTCTGCTGAGGGGAAGGGTGCCTTGGGTCATGAGCCACATCCCTAGCTAGAAAGCTACTGATAGTTGATAGTTTCTACGGGAGAGAATGACAATTTACTCTATGGGTGTGGCTCCTGGTAGGTCAACCATGCTCCAATGATGGCCCCATATCCATGATCACATGGGCAGTACAAATTGGACTTGGGGATTATATAATAATTTTAAAGTACATAAAGTTGAAAGGAGGTAGATAGAAGGTGGGTCTTGGGTTGAGCTGAGAGGAGTAGGAGTGAATATGAGCAAAATACATGCAGGTATGAAATTATCAAAGAATTCATTAAAATATTATATTAAAATGTTTTACAAAACTCAATAAAAATACTCAAATATATATCATCTCCTATCTCCTCCTGTTCCCCTGCACACCATGAGTAACCGCTTCTTGCCTGGATCACTACAAATGGGTCCGGTTGGTCTCCCCGATTTTACTCTTGCTTGCTCATCTATATGTTAAGTATTCTTTCCACAAAGCAGTAAGACTGATCTAACATGTCAAACTTCTCCTTCTCCATCACACTTAGAATAACATCCTAATCCCCCTGCCCTGGTCTATAGGACTGTGTGATGTGACCCTTTCTCATTAGGACTCCATCCTCTGGCTCCCTGTGTTGGGAGTACACAGTTTTCTTTATGTTCTGTGAGCATGACAAATTTCTTTTTGCCGCAGGAAGCTTGCACTCAGAATTTTTCTACCTGGGACTGAAGAAATAGCTCAGTGGTTAAGAGCACTGGTTATTCTTTCCAAAGGACCCTGGTTCAATACCCAGCACTGTTTATGGCAGCTCACAAATGTCTGTAACTCCAGTTCCAGGGCATTTGATGCCTGCCTTCTTTTGGATTCTGTAGCCACTGCATGCACATGCTGTATAGACATTCATGCAGGCAAAACACCTATACACATAAAATAAATTTTTTTAAAAAAAGAAAAAAAATTTAAGAAAACAAACAAATTATTCTACCTGGAACACTCTTTTCCTTGAACTTTGCACAGTGCATTGGCTCCCATTCATTCTCCAAGTAGTCCTCCCCTCCCCTGCACTCCTTGGTCTAACTATCTAGCACAGGATGGTCTCAAACTCATAAGTGCTAGGATTGTATGCATGCCCCAACATACCTAGCCAAGTCTCACCCCAACATCATCTTAATGGGCTTCTTCTTTCCTTGAGATCACTCATTACACTGTTAACTGTTTCGTCTGTTTCCTTACTAGCTTATTGTCCACCTCCCTCACAAGACTCTCCAAACACAGGCCCTTCATCTTCATGTTTAGTGTTATACCTGAATGCGTAATTCAATACTTTGAGGCTCAATAAATGACTGTTAAATGAAAAAAGTTAAAAATTCAGATGTTTTTCTAGGGTCTAAACAGTCTAGTACCTTTTTGAGTTCTGACCACAGATACATCTTAAATAATCATTCACGAAGCCCTTCAAAGCTTTTAAGATAGTTTCAAGTCCATTATTTCATTTTAAAAAATGGATTCCAGGTTTTCTGAAGAGACCATATGGAATGGAGAGCAGGCTTACCTGGACAGAGCCCAGACTAGGAAGTCAGTTCTCAGGTGGAAGCACAGAGGCCTCGCCTGCCTCATGCTGTGCTGGAGGCCCAATTTGGAGGAGAGCTGCAGAAGTCTCTCAGCTACCTGGAGCCACCATGTCCTCCATGTCTTCCTGACATGTTCCAACAGCCTGATGGTGTGATTCCATGTGTCAACATTGTCGTAGGTGACCTGGCTATAGGAAGCTAGACACTAGGAAAGATATCCAGGGACCTGAAATGTTGTAGGAGCAGGTGGCAGAAGGAGCCTCTGCTGTACTGAGCTATTTTGGGCTGAGGGAATGTGTGGAAGAAGGGGAACTGCTACCCTAGTTCCCAGGGTATCATCTCTACTCAAACACAACTGAACCTGCCTGTGGTAAAGAAACTGCTCTTCCCTGATCCTGTGCTGATCACCAAGGAGAAGTGAGGCGGCCTTAAGCTCTTAAATAACCATAGAATGATTATATTATATAGGGGAGGAAGAGTAGGGTTCATGGGTTCCTAAAGATACTATATGATATTCCATGTTAAAAAGCAAGTTCAAGTATTAAATAAGTTATTAAATATCTTACAAATACATATAATATGTTTGTTACTATACGGTATAATTTTATAGTAATTTATGTAACCTTTTTTGGTTTTTGTTTGTTTTGAGTCTGGGTTTCTCTGTTATAACTCTGGCTGTCCTGGAACTCACTCTGTAGACCAAGCTGGCCTCGAACTCACAGAGATACATCTGCCTCTGTCTCCCAAGTGCTGGGATTAAAGATGTGCACCACCAATGCCCAGCTAGCAATGTAATTCTTATACTAAGTTGCTACGATATATATTATAACCACCAGTTTCCAAGTGAAAAAAAAAATCAACGCTTGCATTAGTTTCTTGGAAAGGTCACAGAGCTAGTCAGTAGTGAAGGGGTGTTCTGAACTCACTTAAAGTTGGGAGCCAGGACTCTCCCAGCCAGCCTCGGCAGAGTGGTGTAGTAGGAAGCGTTGGGGAGCCATGTATACTTGTGTGTCCAGAGAAAGCCTAGTGAAGGCAATGGCTCCCAAGTATGACAAGACATCTCCTTCAGTAGGTGGTGCCCACAGTGTCTGTCCCTCCTGCTAGGGAAGAACAGACTTGAAGCTAAGCTATGTGTCTTAGAACAAGAAACATTTGTGTCTTCTTTATAAGAAAACATTCATTTACAATACTGAGCAGGGATTAGGGATGTAGATATGTTGGTAGAGTACCTAAGTAGCATGCATCAAGCCCTAGATTGGATCCCTACAATGGCATAAAACTGGAATGGTAGCATAGGCGCATAATCCTAGTACTTAAGAGATAGAAGCAGGAGAATCAAAAGTTCAAGGTTGTCTAGAGGTACATAGCAATTTTGATGCCAGTACTGGGCTATATGAGACCCTATCTCAAAAAATTCAATAAGATAAATAAAGTAATGCAACAAAATAAAATACAGAAGAGAGGCAGTTGTGAAGATACAGGCTTATAATCCCAGCACTTGGGAGGCAGACTCAGGAAGATTATAAATTTGAGGCTAGACTACACTACGTGAAAATTATAGCCCCATCTATGCTATATTGTGAGTTCCAGGATAACCTGGGCTATATAATGAGATCCTATCTCAAAAAATAAATTGAAATTAAATACATTTTAGAAGTAGTAAAATATAGAAGGAATGAGCACACATATTCCTCTTTCTCTCTCTATGTCCCCTTCATAACACAGAGCTCTTGGAGAAATAACAAAACAAGAATGTGTTGATGCATATTTTTGATTAAGGGGTTAAAAAAATCTCTAAGAAAAAAAATAAAACCATTTTCCCCATGTCTTCCTGTTACTTCTCCTAGTCTTGCAGATGAGAACTCGGGAGTGGGCGTTGGAGACTGGGGCGCTCTGGACTCAAGTCTTCCAACTTCCCTTTGTCAATCCAGCCTTCATTCTGCCAGCCTTGAAGCCATGAGTTCAAGCTGGATGCTCTCTATCCTTTTATCAGGGATAATCTAATACTGTATACATTTCTCTTAAAAGTTAAGGAGCATATACTTCCAGTGTCCCGGTTAAAGGGTAAATTAAAATTCCCTGCTGTATTTCTCTTGGGAACAGATAATTAGCAGGAGGAAACAGCTGGGGAAAGACTGGAAATAATAAATCAAAAAACCTGAGTCCAGCTAAGATGCAAATTATTTAGCAGAGACAAAGGCAGCAAGGTTCCACCTGCAAGCCAGGACACTGAAACGTGTGCTTTCTCCCGCAAGCAAAATTTCAGACAAGTGTTCGGGGTAGAATTTAGCCCAAGGCCTCTCAATGAATTCATACACAAATATCACTTATTTGAATCTTTAAAAGTACTTTTCTCCTTATTAATAACACTTGCTGGACCTGTAATCTTGTTCTTCAATTGTTACTCAATTTGAGTGTTAGAGACATTGACTCATCCCTGGTAGAAAAATGGCTGAGGGTAAGGGTCTGAGGATGGGGGTCTAGGGGTAGGGTGGTGGACACAGAGAAGTTAGGCAATGAGTTTATAAGTGTAGTCCGGGCTCAAGATACCATATAGTGAGAGGTATGGATTCAAGAGACAGCCAGAAAGAAAGGATTGAGGTTAGATTGAGGTAGCCAAGTGATAAATCAGGACTCAGGAATGGAGAAGTACACATGAGACACTAGCAGAAAAGGACCAGTAAGTTTGGTTGGTAAAAGTAATGAGTCCATTAAAAAAGAAGAGAATTCTTCTAAAGCAATGAACATTTCTAATTATTTCTTGAAATTTTGTTTGAAAACGTGATTTTTTTTTTTTTCAAACCAGGTGGTGGTGCATGCCTTTAATCCCAGCACTCAGGAGGCAGAGGCAGGTGGATCTCTTAGTCCAGGCCAGCCTGGTCTACCCAGCTACATAAGAAACTATGTTTTGAAAAGCCAAAAACAAGCACAAAACCTTGGCTTTTTCAAGCCTGACTCTGGCACTAGTTAATGAATGGTTGCATCTGTATAGCCCTCTTTCAGGACAGATACTGTGATAGTTTGAACAAGAATGCCCCCCATTAGGTCCCTATGTTTAAATATTTAGTCCCAGTTAGTGGAACTGTTAGAGAAGAGTTAGGAGATGTGGCCTTGTTGGAGGAGATGTGTCACTGGGCTTTGAAGTTTCAAAAGTCTATGCCATTCCCTGTTAGTTCTCTCTCTGCCTCATGCTTGTGTATCAGAAGTAATCTCTCAGCTGCTGCTCCAGTGCCATGCCTGCCTGCCTGCCTGCCATCATGCTCCCCACTATGATGGTAATTGACTCACCTTCTAAAACTGTAAACCCTAATATACTCTTTCTTCAATAAGTTGCTGTGGGCATGGTGTCTCTTGACAGTAATAGAAAAGTGACTAAGACAGGCATTATGCTGGACTAGATATTTCCTTGCAAGAAGTCACCTCCTCCTCCAACCCCTCCTCCTCTTCCTCCCCCTCCTTCTCTTCTTTCTCTTCCTGCGTCTCATCTTCTTCTTCCTCCCCAGTGCCTAGGACACAAAATCTCCACCTGCCTCACTCTCCAGACTCTTTCTGCTGATGTTCCACACTCGTGAACTGGTTAGCTTCAGATAGTGCTGTTGTTTGTCACTGCTCAAAGCTGTGATCTCAATTCCTACTGTGCTAACTCAGAGAGAAATAGATTAGAAGGGGCTATCTCACTGTCTGAGTGCTTCAGTGGATAGATGGCAGGAAAACAGAAAAGCTGCCTTGTGTGGGATGTTTCTCAGTGAGCCACACCAATATGAAGTTGCTGGTGAGGTATGTATCTCATATTAGGGCTTAATTGGTTTTTGACATATAATAAACATTGTATGTGTTGATCCTGATGACCACACAGAACACTTCAGTAAATACTTATTACAGGTATTTCTAGGTTCCTACATTTTTTGGTTGCTAAATTCAGAGTTTTCTATTTTTATTTTATTGGCGATTAGCAGTAGATTATGAGAAAGGAAACAGATTGATCTGTGCTTCTTCACATATTTAGGTGTATGTCAATCACCAGCAACAAGCAGAGAATACCAGGAAAGTTCCTGAAAGCCAGGAAGATGTCTAAGCTCTGAGTGTGAGCTTCCACCTTGGGGTTCCTATAGCTGGACCCCAACATGGCAAACTTCCTCTGACACCATCTTCTAGATGCCAGCTTTCCATAATCTTACCATCACACATTTTCTTCTCTTGAGTGTTTGTTTATGTTTTTATGATGATATATTATGCACTCATCTGCTGACATGTTTATTGTTAGAGGTCCTTCAGTGGAAAAATAAATGCGGAGTGATTCAAGACTTTGTCATGTCTGTTTCATTCATTACTTTGTGTTCTCCGTGGAGAACAGCTGGTACATGCTACAACCTCTCTAGTTTAATTATGAATGTGGTAAAAATCAGTATCTGTAACGAAATTCAACATGTCCTCTTTGGAGCCCTGAATAATTTTTAAGATGGCAAAGGAATTTCTGAGAACTGCTGCTCAAGAGCATTGAGGCTAGTCAGTATTCATATGAGGCAAAGCAAGGAACTGGCCAGTCAAAATTTCTGACCTCAAACAATTGCCACTTTGTATCAGGTATCTTCCTATTGCAACATCTTACACATTCCAGGGTTATGACGGTAAACATCTTGGCTTCATCTATTTCTCATTTGTAGGCTGAGTTGGTTCTTGATTTAAAAAATACAGTGTTTTCCATGTTTTGATTTAAAATTATTTTTAGATTTTTTTAAATGTATGGTGTTTTGCCTGTATGCATGTATACACACCACATGAATGCTTGATGTCTTTGGAGGTCAGAAGCAGACATGGGATCACCCGGAACGGGAATTACAAATGAACATGAGCTATCATGTGGGTTCTGGGAACCAATCCCGTGTCTTCCCCATGAGCAACAAGTGCTTTTAACTACTGAGCCATCTCTCCAGCCCACTTTTGTTTGTTTTCAAATAAGTTTCTTAGCAAATCAAAAAGAATAGTCATGTTCTTAATTTCTAGCTGTGACATCACCATTCTCTTATCTTTCTGATTAGAAAACAAAGTCATCTGACATTCCTATAACGTGAGTGTCACCTTATTCTCTCCTTTCCATCTTGTGCGATGCCCTCAGACATACTTGCCTGAACCTGAACTCTGCAGTAGCATTTTTGCTGGTCCTGTTTCATTTCCTCAAACCCATCCATCGACAAGTACCTGTTCCCTGATCTCATGTACAGGTTTGCAGAAGTTGGTCTTGCTTGCTCCCTGCATCCATGAGCATCAAGACCAAAAGCCCAATATGGATGCACCTAGAGCTAATAGTGGAAGGATGGACCCTGGAAGCCAGGATTGGAATTTGCTTTGGACAAAAAAAAATATGGTAAAAATGACCAAGTTAAGTCCCAAAGGGACTTCTGTGCTCTTTCTGAGACATCTGCACTCATCATAAGAATGAGCTCAGATCAGCTTCCAGGAGAAGCCAGATGGTATGTGGAAGACAACCAAGTCATCCCAGAAGAGCTCCTCCTCTACAAGTCATCTCTAGGCAATGTGCCAAGCATGGGAGGTGAGCAAGCAAGGGAATCCCCGCCCACAACAATGGAACTGTCCATCCACCCTACAAATTCCTGAGAAATAGAATTGGATGTTGCTTTAACCCATCAAATTTTGGAGTGGTTTGCTAAGTTATGTTAATGTGGCAACAGATAGCTGATGTGGGGTGAGGGTGTTCAGACACAGAGCAGAGATGGAACATGCACATCTGGGGGTGGTTATTGACCCCTGGGCAGAGCAGGAATGTGGGGGAGGATTCTCTGAGCCACAGTGTTTTTATCTGGAAAAAAAAAGTTGTGGTAGTATCTACAGATCGGGGTGACATGAGCACTGGACAACAGAAAACAAACAAACAAAAAGGCTTAGTGTGACCTCAAGCAAACAGTTGCCTCCAGTTTCTAAAAAAATACTTCACGTCGGAGCATACTGATCTCCCACTCATTCCAACCACTGTAGTAGATTTTGGAAACACAGCATCCATACGGTAGGCATGCATGGATGTATGTGTCATGTTTTTAAAATAGCAGGTTAAGTAAACAGCACTGAACACCAGGGATGGGTAGAAACAAAGCTGAGAAATACTAGCAATGGCTATGTTTGATTGTTGGTTTCTTACCTACCTTTATAATTAGAGAAAATACAATAAATAGAGTTTATATAGTATTTGTTTATACAGTATAATATAGTATTATACAGTATTTAATCTTCAGGCATTCTTTTTGTAGAGAAAAATTAATAATTTAAAGAAAGTTATGGTAGGGTAGAGCTGTAAAAAGCATTTTTGTTTGTCCTAGGGTTTGCAATTGCCATCAAGGGGATTAAGTGATGATGTAATTCTAGTAGGATAACCCTGTTGGCAGTACAAGTCAGAGTACTGGGACAGGGACAGATGGGGACAGAGAGGTCAGTGTGGGGGGCAGTCGGGAGGGTGTCTTGTAGTAATTGTGGTTAGAGGAAGAGAGGCCAATGGACTGAAGATGGAAGGAAGGCACTTGAGAAACAATGAGGAGAAACACTCTACTGAAATGGTGACAGGTCAATCGAGGGCCACAGAAGTGAGTAGGGGGCAAAGCAGAGATATTTTATTCCTTAAAAGTCAATGAAGAAGCCAGGCAGTGGTGACACATGCCTTTAATCCCAACACTTGGGAGGCAGAGGCGGGAGGATTCCTGTGAGTTCAAAGCCAGCCTGATCTACAGAGTGAGTTCCAGGACAGCCAGAGTTACAACAGAGATACCTGTCTCGAACAGTAGTTGAGTCAGTAGAGTGCTTGCCTAGCATGCACTAACTCCAGCACTGCATAAAAACAGGCAAGATGAGGTACCTGTCACCTAGGCACTCCAGAGGTAGATAGAAGTAGGAGGATCAGAAGTTCAAGGTCATTCTCACACACATAATGATCTCAAGGCTATCTGAAGCTACATAAGACCCTGTCTCTAAAATAAATTAGTAAATTAAGAAAAAGCAGGGCAAGAAAATTGATTTTTCTTAGCCAGGATTTAAATAAATCCATCTTTTGCGAGACAGAATTGTAGTCTTCATACTGTGACCCACATTGAGATCAGAAACTTCTAGCACAGACACCTACTTTCAGGGGAGAAGGCTCCAAGCTATATGCCCCTGTGAGCAGCCTTAACATTGCTTTGCTGGTTCTAGTCTTTACCCTCTAGATGCTCTCAACCTCTCTTCTTGCCAGTCTGTTCTGTACCCTGTGTCTAGAGTGACTTTTCTCAACCCTCTGCTGAGTCATGGCACTCCCAAACTGGTCACGGCTCAGTTCAGCAGTGGGATGATGGGAAGGGATGGCATTTATACAAGCCAGCGTTGGTTTGAATGTTATGCTGGTAATTTGTTTAGTTGTGTGAGCTTGGGCAAAGGCTGTCCTCTCACAGTCTTGTTTTCCTGGTATATAAAACAGGCAGCAGGGGTTCAGGGAGTTATGCTCAACTAGAGGTTGTTGTCAATTACATAATGATTGTCAGTAAGATACATACATTGCTTGGAGACTCCCTAAAATGTAATACCAATAAATATTAGCTACCATTCACATTACTCCTATTTGTCCCACTGGCAAATGAGAGTTTGTTTAGCACAGGTCACTCAGCTCTCATCTGGCTCTTTCCACAGCGTCTTGCTCTGCCTGAGCTCTATGGAATAATTTGCTTCATGAACACACCAAGTCCTATTCTACCACCGTGCTTCTGCATTCAGCTTCATTTGCTTAGGAAGTTCTTAACTCCAGTCTCCACCGAATGAGCTCTTTTCTGTGATTAAAACTGAGACTGAGGGTTACTCTCTAGTTTTATAGTTCTATCCCTCCCATCTCCATGGAAACCCTGAGCCTATGACTTAACATGTTTCTGTGACACCTTATACATCCCTCTTTCAGAGGAAGTCTTGCTTTGGACTGTTGTATTATGTGTCTAGATTGTTTCTCTACTTTACTATGAGTGTTTTGAGAATAAAGGTCATGGCCAGTGTTCCTTCTCTAATGCTAGGGCACAAGTGCAAAATGCATCTGGAATTTGGTTAGACAATTGTTGGACTTACGAACTAATGAGTGAGAAAGGCGAATGAATGTTTATACCAACTGGGACCAAAAGCTACCAGATGGCCCCAAATATTTATCTGGGACCTTTTGTTAATACTCATAGTACCTAGAAATAGCCTCAGAGAGAACAGAATTTTCGGATGAATAAACAAAAGAAAATGCTGTGTATACAGACCTTTATGGACTCTAGGGAATATACAACAGCAGCTAAACTGTTCACATACGTCCTGTTGCGGGCCTGTGAGTGCAGTGACACTGTGTGTGCTCATATGCACACACAGCACCCTATGATCTCCCATACTTCTGCCTGCAGGCAGACCTTCAGTCCCCTCCTGTATAGTTAATGCATCTGTTACAAGTTAGTTATGGTTCTCCTAATGTTTTGCTCTATTCATCAAGAACCAATGGACCCTGAGAGTAGTCTCATGGACAGGCTCTCTTTAGTTTTTAGTGAGCAGGTGTTTGTTTAGTTGTTTTGTTTGTAGTAGGTTTGCAGGTGTGCAGTTATCTACTTGAATGTATTCCAGAGGCATTCAGATACTCAGCAGACTTCTTGGAAATATGATCTAACAAAAGATACGAATTATTTAACACATCAGGGTGAGGGTTACTTGAGGTTACTCCCATTCTGCCTTGCAATAAAAGGAGCTGGACTAGAGCAAGAAAATAAAATCTGTTATAATGGCTTGTTTTGATCGCTCTGAGAATTCTTCTTCAAAAGCTATTTACAAGTTAAAAAGAGGTCAATACTTTTATCCACTCAAGAATGCAGCTGTGTGATAAACTGGCAAGCACAACAGGCAAAGTTTTATTTTAACCATGGTCTTAGCACTAAACATTGGGAATGACTTTAAAACCGAAGTCACTTATTTCTATTCTAAATCATGGATGTGTGAGAAAGAGGTAGAATTGGAAGGAAAGAAGAGAGAGAGAAAGTTAAGATTCTAAGAATTTCACTTGATCTGAAAGATTTCTGGGATTGGGGATCCATATGGACCTCATTTGGGAAGACACTTCAAAGTAAAGATTGACAGTTTTAGAACAGATCTATAGCTCTGGCTTAATAAAAAGGGCTGAAGAGATACTTCTGTAGAAGTGCAGACACAAAGACCTCAACTTCATCCTCAGAATGCACATGAAAAAAAAAAAAACTGGTGTTGGGGCACATGATTGTATTCCCAGCACTGGGGAGGTAAAGGCAGGAGGACCCCTGGAACTCAATAGTCAACCACTCTAGCCTATAATAAGTGGGTCCCAGTGCTCAATGAAAGAGTTTATTTAACAAACAAACAAAACACCCAAGGTGAATGGCATCTTCGCAACGCCTTAGGTTGACTTGTGGCCACCACATGCACACAGGCACTACCCCCTCCCCCATATGCATCCACATGCACAGACACAAACACACACACAAAGTAAATAAGTAAAAGGAAGAGAGTTCTGAGCTAGCTTGCAATGCCTTTGCCGTGTCACAATACAGCAATACGGCCCTCCCCTGATGCTAAGGAGTTACTCACATCATGCTCTTAGACTTCCCAGCCTCTAGAAAACTTCCAAGTAAACTAAATAAACTTCTATTCATTGTTTGGTTCAGTTATAGCAACAGCAAACAAATGAAGATGTAAATCCCTGGAAAAAATTTGTCAAGTTGTACATTATTCCAAACTACTCCTGGGTTCTCTATCTTAACAGATTTCATACCCATCAATTAATGACCCAAGCCTCAAACCTTGGAAGTATCCTGGATTCATGTCTCTCACTTATCCTTTACTTTCAACTATCAGTTACCAACCCATGTGGACTTCAACTCTGAGTGGCTTGCAAATCTACCTGCTTTTCTCTGTCCTGTTCACACTGACATTAATTGTGCAGGTTACTTCAGTGTTCCTGAATGGTGGTCCATCTGTGGTCCTTTACGTCATGCCCCTGTTTTGAATAATTCAGAGATTTCTCTATCACATTCAATCTCCTTAGTATGGACCACGTGATATTTCAGCATCTGCATCCAGTGCCTGGAATAGTATCTCTATTCTGATCAATAATTGTCAGTAAATAAGTGAACAAATGAATGGATGCACCAGCACAGGGCTTGATTAGAACTCTTCAGCTTTCTTTATCTATAGTCTCCAGTGTTGTAGAAACTTATCTCAGTTTGGTTAAAAATACTGTTTTGTGCACTGCTGGATGAGGGGCTGCCTAGGTCTTGGTGTTTTGTATTATCTGCAGGTGTTGGATTTATGTGGGAGGATGTTTGATTGCTAATGATCTGCACATGCTATCAGTAGAGCACCTGAGAAGTTCTGGATCAATAAAAACACCTGAGCTCAGACTCTCAGAGTTCCACTGTCCAGTATGGTGCTTGCTTTGATGGTGGTTCCCTCTGCTGAGGTCTGGCAGGATGCGCACATATGACTATACCTCCGCGTCTTCTTTGGTGAGCCGCCACAGTGCCTAACTACTACACCCCTGCCCTACACAGTTTTCTCTCAGCTACATTTGTGATGGACATGTTAAGATCTTGTATCTTCATAGCTGGTGCCATCACTTAAAGGGTCCTTCGTGTTAACTTCACTTAGGGAGGTCCTCCCTTTTATTTTTTATTTTTTTATTGGGACAAGGTCTCATGTTACTTAGGCTGGCCTTAAATGTACTATGTAACCGAGGCTGTCCTTAAACTGCTGATGCTCCTGCCTCCATCTCCTAAATTCTGGTATTACAGGCATGTATTGCTGGGATGGAATACAGGTTTTCAGGCCTGTTAGGCAAGCATTCTACCAACTGAGTCACATCCTCAGCCCCAAGACTCTTCTTATAATAACCCATAGGTTCTTGCAAGGATTACATCGAGAAGGTATGTGAAACCCTAAAAGCAAAGATGACTCCCAGTTTACACCTTATTTCTCTGCTGGAGTTTCCCAAATTTGGAGGCATAATTAGTACATGAATAGTCTCCCTATTTTCAGTGAAGTCTTTTCAGAATTCACAATTCAGACTGTATTCACGAAATGGACTCATGCACAGAAAACTCTTCTCAGCTGTGATGCTTATTATAATATGAGCTACTAGATACTATTATTGACAGCCCATAACTGATACTGATGGGTCACAAAACTGGGAACAAATTTCTTAATGTCACCATCCCAGACAGCACACAATAGCAATTCACTACCCAGACCTGAGGGCTGGTTATCATAGTTTCTAGTTTCAGATTGTAGCTCATTTCATTGGCAGCAGTTCTCTGTTCCCAGGGCACCAGCCTAGATGGATCACTCTTCCTAGAAGGATCTAGGACCACACATCTCCACTAAATCAGTCTATTAGCCTTGCCCTTTCTTGAGATCCCTATAAATCCCCTGAGAAGGAAAGCCACTTCCTTGGAATTGGATTCTGTTGGGACATCCAACCCCTGTCAAGTTGCCTCCAGCCCCTACACACAGGGATCCATGCAGTTCTCTTTCATAACTTGATCACACTTCCTAACTGTACGGAGTCTGCATCCCTTGAAGTGTGACAGGCCCTAGAAGGGGTGGTAGAAGCCCTTACTTGCGTTCAGCAGAGTTCGGATCTTCTTCTCCTCTTCAGCTTCTTGAAGCACCTTTTCAGCCAGTGCCTTCTCCTCCGATTCGATGCATAAGTCAGCTTCTCGGAGGTATTCCAGGTAGTCGATCTCCCGCTGGGCCCGTTCCACTCTCAGTGCAAGATTATCAACGGCACTCTTATATTCGCTTGTGTGTGTCTGGCACCTCCCCAGCATGAGGGATATGTTTTTTGAGAATTCCTGGAAGTCTTGAATGTATGCCCTTGTTGTTTGGGTACATTTTTCCAGCCCTTGCTTCAAACAGAAAATAAATTACTAAAGTTACCAAGCTACTCTAAATTATTTCAATTATTCAAGTAATACAAATAACTATAATTCATAGAAAAAGATTATTAGAAAAGCATAAATAATCAAAAGGGGGAAAATAACCCAGAATCCAAAATTCATAGGTACTATTGACATTTAATATACTAGTTTTTAAGTTTTCCAATGTATTTCATGATGCAGATAAGTGTATATTTACATGTGATTTTACTAAACATCTTTTTATTTTAGTTTGCTGATATATTGTAACGATTTAAGTATCACTATTATATTATTATGTTATATATTACCATATTGTTATAGAGCACACTATGATTTTTTTGTGTTGACCGTGTTTTTTTATGAATGAAACACCTATATAATTGTTGCACATGTATATTTTGATGTGAGATGGTTTAATTAAGCAAGTTAGCAGATGCTAATTTTTGTTTTTCATATTTACTTTTGATGTGGTAAAAATATATTCTTTTAATCTCCAGGTATACAGTATATTGCTATTATCTATAGTAATGATAGGTACAATAGATCTCTTGAACTTATTCTCTCATGTGTGTGTGTATGTGTGTAGGTGTGTGTCGGGAGATGCAGTGTGTGTGTGTGTGTGTGTGTGTGTGTGTGTATGTGTGTGTGTGTATGTGTGTATGTGTGTGTGTGTATGTGTGTGTGTGTGTATGTGTGTGTGTATGTGTGTGTGTGTGTGTGTGTCGGGAGATGCACTGTGTGTGTGTGTGTGTGTGTGTGTGTGTGTGTGTGTGTGTGTGTGTGTGTGTGTGTGTGTGCTGTGTGTGTGTGTGTGTCGGGAGATGTGTGTGTGTGTGTGTGTGTGTGTGTGTGTGTGTGTGTGTGTGTGTGTGTGTGTGTGTGTGTCTGTGTGTGTGTGTGTGTGTGTGTGACGGGAGATGTGTGTGTGTGTGTGTGTGTGTGTATGTGTGTGTGTGTGTGGAGATGTGTGTGTGTGTGTGTATGTGTGTGTGTGTGAGATGTGTGTGTGTGTGTATGTGTGTGTGTGTATGTGTGTGTGTGTATGTGTGTGTGTGTATGTGTGTGTATGTGTGTGTGTGTGTGTGTGTGTGTGTGTGTATGTGTGTATGTGTGTGTGTGTATGTGTGTGTGTGTGTGTGTATGTGTGTGTGTGTGTGTGTGTGTGTGTGTGTTGGGAGATGCAGGAGTGTGTGTGTGTATTGGGGGGTGCGGGTGTGTGGGGGGGTGTGGGTGTGGGGGAGTGTGGGTGTCTGTGTCTGCAGGTGTACATGTGGAGGCTACAAGGCAACATCAAGGGTCTTCCAAAACAGTTTCTCCCTCTTATGTTTTGAGGCAGTGCCTCTCACTGAATCTGAAGCTCACTGATTGTCTACTCTCTGGCCAGCAGGCCCCAGAGAACTGCGTGCCTCTGCCTCCACAGCACTGGGCCTACAGATGGGCATCTCCATACCTTACTTTTTATGTAGGTGCTGAAGATCTGGACTCAGGTCTGAATGTTTGGGCAACACACTTTACTGACTGAGCCATCCCCTTAACTCCAGAACTTATTCTAATTGAAATTTGTATTCTTTGATCAATATCTCCTCATTCCTCATACTTCTCTGTTTTTAGTGAGTGCTTTGTTTTCAGGTTGAATGTATAGTGAAATAATTCATTCAGTGTTTGTCTTCTTGTGGCTGGCTTACCTCACTTAGCATAAGATCCTGCAAGTTCACGGACAGTGCCATGTATGAGATTCATATTAAAGGCTGAACAACATGCCATTGTGTTTATGTACATTTTTAATCCATATGTAACATAATTTTAACAAGATGCAGCTTTTCTTTTTTAATTTTTTTTTTATTTATTTTATGTGCATTGGTGTCAGATCTCCTGGAACTGGAGTTACAGACAGTTGTGAACTTCCTTGTGGGTGCTGGGTATTGTACCTGGGACTTCTGGAAGAGCAGCCAGTGCTCTAACCACTGAACCATCTCTCGAGCCTCAAGATGCAGCTTTTCATTAAATTGAAATACCATGGTTTGTTTGTTCTGTTAAACACCTTTAATTTAATTTTCAATTTTTTCACTCAATGTTAAGACAAACTGTTATGTATTTACACTTTATGTACTTAGTTATTTCTTAGGCTAGGTTTCCAGAAATTAGTTTCATTTCTTCATATATGGCATGGAGTTAAGATATAAATAAATATTTGGTGAATGGAAGATAAAAATGAATGAAAATGAGATTGCTGGGTCACAGAGTTGATAGTTAACGCTCACTTAGCAATGCTGACTAAAACCTTCTTCACAGATATAAAACTTTTTATTCCAAATGTAATTGTGAAAGGCACCTTTATTTAGAAGAGAAAGAGATAGAGGCAGGAAAAGTGGAAAAGAGAGAGAAAATATTAATAATTCTCCAGTCTCCATTCCCATTCCTTACTCCCACATAACCCTCTCAGGACAGGCCCTGTATCCCTGAGCTGCTAGGCCTCTGCACTGCCAGCAGTGCCTGCCACTTAGAACTTGGCTTCACCACCAGGTCAGAACCTAGTGGTCAAAGGAGGACATACCCTTATCATCTACAGAACATATCTACATATCTACAATGGATAGCCTGATCTTCCGAATCCACATTCAGGGCTGTGGAAGTCTAACGCTGTGTGTTATTCCTTTGTCTGTAGACAAAGTCTCAAAGTGCCATAGGGGTTAGCTGAAGACTGAGTTTTGGCATTTTAAGTAGGTGAGGTTGGTAGTGTATCCAGGAAGGGAGAAAGGAGAGCAGTAAGAGGCCAGGGCCATGGGGACGCTTCAGCCACAGCTTCCTGCTCATTGGACAATATGAAGAAATGGGTTTGGACTGCTCTGTGGATTTATTTTACTGTGACTGTAACTAGATGGTCCCATCACTTGGACTTACAAATTTTTCAGGAAAACACAAAAATAAATGTTTGAGATAAGAGTGTCCTTGAGAGAAGATACATAATATGCTAATTTAACCTGTATGAGAGCCAAGCATTACAAGGTAGAAGGTTACATTTGTCCCTGAGAACCTGACTGGCCTTCAAAAATGCTGAATTTTGTTCATTTGTTTTTGTTTTGAGATAGGGCCCTCTGTGGTCTAAACTAGCCTCAAAGTTTCTATGTAGCCAAAGACGACTCTGAACTCCTCATCTTCCTTCCTCCGTCTCCTGAGTGCTGAGATTATGGGTCCATGCCAACACACCTGGCTTATATAGTGCTGGGCATTGAACCTAGGGCCCTGTACATACTGGGCTAGCACTCTACCAACTGAGCCACATTCCCAACCCCCGGATTTTGTTTTTCTAATGAAGTGGAAGCTTAAATGCTTCCTCTCTGTTTAACATTGCCAAAAAGAAAAAAAATCTCATTTCTGAGCCCAAGTCCAGTTAAGATTAAAAACAAATTCCGTGATGAGCCTCTGTGTATGCTACCATGCGGTTTTATGGGTCACTTAACAGTTTATCATAAAAAGGCAAAAAGAAAAGCTTGAATCAGTTAACATCTCAATCCAGTAAAAGATGAAGGAAACATGACTACAGTTCTAATTCATACTCTGAAACCTGAACTATTGGGTTTTAAATGTTCAATGGCGTGGAAATTCACTCAGAGGGTCAGGGCAAGTTCTGACTATGGATTAATGACCCAACACAAAACATCCCCAGCTTCTCAAAGTTGCAATCTTTATTAAATCTTCAGAATATTCCTTGAAGTTAAATTCTATCACTATGGGTTTTTTTTTGTTTGTTTGTTTGTTTTATATAGATGAGAAATCCACTAAGTCAAAGTACAGATTGAAGCTGCATTCAAGGAATAGAGACGGAGCAATCAGAACTGGAGGTGGTACCCTGAACTGCTAGGCTATGCACATCTGTAAATGTAATCTTGGAAATGATTCCTTCTGTATCTGGGAGACATGCATCCTAGTCAACAGGAAAGTGGGCCATAATAAAGTGACTTCCGAGAGGCATACTCCCGGTGAAGGGAGCACATATCACCTACCTCCAAGACTTGAAAGCGCTGGTAGATGTAGTGTACCATGCCTGGGTCCTGGGCGTGTTGTGGTGGGGGAAGAACCGCTGCGAGGAAGAGAATCAGTGAAGCAGAAGCTCCCCGAAGGGCCACCATCATCCTGCACACTTCCCAGAAACAGAATTCCTTATGCTTTGGTTCGCTAAAGAGCCTCAAGGACGCAGGTGGTGTTCTCTGGTTTTCTGTCTGCTGGTGTGGCAAGTCTTTGGGAAACAACACTTTGCACAGCCAGAGAACAAAGTCCGCTTGTTATTCTACCCAGTGCATGATCTCAGTTTCAAGCTGGTGATCAAGTCCAGCTGTTGGCAAGTCAGCCCCTGGAGGCCTTGCTTGCTCACTTGGTGCACGGAGCTCCCTGGGTCCAGCGTCTGCTGCCTTCTCCTTGGACATGCGCAAACCCTCTCCAGGCTAATGGCTGCATATTGCTTCCAGGTCTGCAGTGTATGGATTGGGGTAGGGGTGGTGATATCTTTCCTTCCCCTCCCCTCCCCCCAGCTCTTTTACTTTTGTTTTCCTCCTCCCTAATAGACTGTGCTGTCCAATCATAGGCCTAGCTCAACACAGGCCACCCCCGAGTTCTCAGCATTGGAATTTCAGTTCAGTTTCTGGCAGAAATTCCTAGGGTCATTTTCCAAGAAGTTCTATTAGGAGACCCCACCTCTCCTGGATTCTTGTAGCTCTTAAAGGCGTAGCAGGGAAATGTGAGCACTAATCTTACCATCTCAGAAAAGCCAGTGTGCAGGGCTGCATTGCTCTGTGGGCAGAGGGGAAGAGTGGGTCACAGACCTGGCTACCCAGGCTGACAGCTGAGAATTGTCAGGATTATGCTTAGAAGAAATCTATTTCTTTTTGGTTTTAGATTTATTTTTTATTTATGTGTATGCATACACACGTGAGTGTGGGTGTCCACATTGGCTAGAAGGTGGTATCAGAGATCCTCTGAGGCTGGAGTTACAAACTATCTAATGTGGGTGCTAAGAACTGAACTCCAGGACTCTGCAAGAGCAGCAAGTGCTCTTAACCGATGAGCCATCTCTCCAGCCACAGAAGAAATTTCTTAGGAGGAGAATGAATGATTGACACAGTGGAACTTGCAGTACCATTAGGAAATGAAATTCCATTGTGAGGACATCCTAGAGTTTCTTCAGTTAGCAATGTCAGAATTCCCTTTAGTAGCAGGCTATACAAAGGACACGTAGTCCAGCTGAAGATAAATCACAGCGCTAGAGCAAAGCTGTAAAACTTTCTGATTTCCTGTGTCCTGTCCTGGCTTCTACCCATCTTGACCTCTCCTTCCATCCATGGGCAGACCCAGGACCCCCCCTCCATACTTGTTTGGTTTTTTTTTTTTCTCTTGAATCACCTACGAAAATAGAGAAAGTTGGAGCATCTGTAGATTACAGAAAAACCCTTGGTCTGACCTGAGTTACATTTGGTCCCTACTCAAGAAGCTAAAATCTGAGAATTTTCCATTGATAGCTCTTGAATATCCTTGTCTCTAATAGATGTTCCTTCCCAGTGTTCCTTTGATGTGATTTTGGTCCCTAACTGGTTCTCTCCCCAAATCCTTGGTGAAGTCCCAAGCAATGACTCCTTATTCTTAAAAACAATTGTTCAAGTTTCTGAGAACTGTCCTTGAACTTCTCCCAAAACTAGCTGAACTTTAGTTGACTTCTCTTAAATACTTACTTAAAACAACGACGACGACAACAAAATTACTGTCCTCCAAGTCTGTGTATCTCTACACTTAGATTGGTGCAGCTCTTAGCATCAGAGAAGTTTTTTCTTTTCCTTTTGTACAGTGGGTGGTGGTTAACACAGCAACTCACAACTGATCAAGCTACAGAAAACAAGTGACTGTGGTGTACTCAGCTACAAATGGGACATCTATATCACAGCCCTTCCTCAAGGCTTAAGTACCACCAGGAAAGAGGGAACAGAGGAGTGTAAAAGCCAGAGGTTGGAGGGGACTATAACAAAACAGTATCTTTTGGACATGGTGGGACCTCTACACACCTGAAACAAGCAGCTGTGGCTGCCTGCATAAGACCTGCACAAGATCAAGCCAGTCAACTTCCAGCTTGGAGTAGGAAAGGGGTTCAGAGTCCCCACCCCTAACTGAGGAGCTATGGCCAGCTGACAGCTTCTGGAGGGAAAGTCAGTTGTCTTAAAGGGTGTGGCCCCTGGTCAGTCGATCATGCTCCAGTGGATGGCCCTAGACCCAGAGCTATATGGACAGCATATATTGAAGTTGATGAGTTTTCTAAAAAATTCTGACGGGCTGGGGACACAGCTCGGCAGTAAGCACCTGCCCAGCAAGTGCACAACCCTAGGTTCCATCTCCAACATTAATGAAAATAAAGAAATAGAAGAATCTGCCTGATTCTGTCTTCTTTTCAAAGTGAAAATGCTTTCTCCAAAGCTTCTTGTGCTGGGTGTTTTTCAATAAAATACCGTGTACTTTGCTGATATTCTTCCACACATGTGTCAGGCCTTACCCATGGAGTTGTGAGAGCTAAGATGGAAAAGGATCAACGGAGAGAGGCCTTGAGTGTGTCACAACACTGGTGGTGTGACTGTGCACAGACCTCCTCTGGCTTTTCTATAACATGCTTACTTATTTTCTTACTTTATTTATTTAGTACAAGTAAAAACACATCCAGTGAAGCCTAAAAAACCCTCAGGCAATCAACGAAGAGGTTTTCCCTTGCTCAGACCTCAGCTATTTCCCAAGTCCTCAGGCTGCCTCTTGCCTGCTGCTACTCCTGATTTTCCAGGGTAGACTCCAAGGAGAGCGGCTCGGCCTTGGTAGGGACTCCTACCTCTGCCTGTTAGTGACTCACATGCCCTGTTCTCTATGTACTCATCTGCTTTACAGGGAAAAGCCTGACCTCTGAATGCCTATAGCTGTTCTATTCTGGAGATTTTTATTCCTTCAAATCCCAAACAGAGGTATCAAATCCTATAATAGTACCTTTAAACGTTAGAACGGGTGAGCTAGGAGACGCATTCATGTTCTTGTGACCAGAGGGTTAATAAAGAAAGGATAAGCTTACTTTGGAGACTGCCCCACCTTGACTGACACATGCTGGCTAGCTGCATCTACTTCCACTCACAGCAATCCTACCCAGTGGTTGCTGTGTTCCTGAGGATGGTAAAACAGCCTGCAGCACCTTAGCCTGCAACGGGCATACAGTCATAAACCCCCTGTCTAATGTTTTCTTCACATCTAACCTCTGGCCTTGACTAATCACTCTAAGCTTATGAAGAGGATAGTGACCAAGAACTCTGAGCCACCTTGTTCCTCTACAAGTACCAAGTCCTTCTACTCTCCTGCCTCAGCATCCTGACGGGAACCACTCTAGCTCTTAGAGACCCACGGCTGTTTCTTCAGTGTGGACGGATCCGATTTGATTGTCCTAGATCTGTAAGCCCAGCTCTGATCTAAGTGCTTTCCCGAAGGGACTGACCAGTTAGTCACCTTCATCATTGGTGGCTCCTTTTCTTACACTTCTTTCACGTTAACTAACCACTCACTTGACTTCTAGAGCCTTCTTGGCTCCCAGAATCTTCCACTGTGCTGAGAGATGCTGACCAAGTCTTAGAAAGTCTGTGAGGAGGAGACCTGATCAAGGAGGAGAACCCAGCTCAACAGAATCCCATCCAGAGTTAGGGATTCTCCTGATTTAGGTGTGAGTGGGGATGTCTTCTGCTTTCTTTGCTCTCTGTTTTGATTCTCTTCTCTTTTTCCCAACCTTATTCCTTTATCTGTTATTCAGCACTCCTGCTACCCACCCCCACCTAATAGCTATTGCCTTAATGTCTTGCTCAAATCTTTCAACCTCTTACAAGTAATTGCCTTGTTTCCTACATGAGTGATTACAGCGGCCTCTAATTCCCTGTGTTCATCTCCAGATAAAGCATTGACTGATTTATGGCAAAATGAAAGCAGCTCTTCATAACATGACCTCAGACAATCTTTCTTACTTAAACTTTTACCACTGCTCACATTCATCCTCCACGAGAGCCACATCTGATTGTCTCCAAACGTCACAACAAAATTGAACAATGCGGTGGTTTCTGTGCTTTGATTCAGGGGTGGGGGTTGCAACCTAACTGCATATTCTTGCTCCTCCTTCTCTTTCGGATCTTCCTGTCACTCCATTACCACCCTAGGCTGCACAGCTTCCTCTCCCATCTGTTCTAGAATTCTGAATTATGGGAATTGGAGGGAAAGGTTGTTCTGGACATGGGTGCTCTGGTGGAGAGGCATGGGTGGGCAGCCTCTGGGGAAGTGGGTATAGGAAGAGGACATGATGTACCATTTTTTTATGAGCTGAACTGTATTCCTTGATTCCTGCGTGCATCCTAGTCTGTGTGATCTCAGAACGTAACTTGTAATTTGAAGATAGTGTAATGTAGTGTAATAGAATTTGAAGACAGAATGGTTAAGTGAGAGTCAGTTCTTGAGGTGGATCCTAAACCTGTCTAACTGATGTGCCTATACAAAGAGCAAATTTAGACATAGGTACCAAAGCAGATGAAAGACTGTGTGGGGGCACAGTGAGAGGGAGGCCATCTGCAAGCTAAGGAGTGTGGCCTCAGAGAGCTGAACATGTCGACACGTTGATCTTGACCATTCAGCCTCTGGAACTTAGAGAAACTAAATGTGTATTCTCTAAGTCACCCAGTCTGTGGTACTTTGTTCTAGAAACCCACAACAACTAATATAAGCACCGACTTATAAAATACATGGAGAGCCTAATAATGGAGTACAGGCTGTTATTGGAGAGAAGTGAATTGACAAAGGGGACTTCCTGGGTGAGATTCTGTTGGGCCCCAACTCCAGCCTTGTATCCGTAGCCCCAAACCCTCTTCCCACCTGCCCACTGGATATTTGTGCCCGAATATGGGCTAAATGCCACAGACTAGTCTGTTTCACTTATTTTTTTTTCTTCAAACTTCCTTCAGAATTATTTCTCTCATCCAACAGTGTCATTTTTTATCTCTGACAAATGCAGGAATGGAGGTGTTATCATGGATTTTATCTATTTAGTCAGTCATGAAACTTCACACACACACACACACACACACACACACACACACACACACACACCGTGCCCTCTTCTTTTTTATCCTGCTAATTCCTCACTTAAGGTCATTTCCTACTTTTAAAAAATTTTTTTTAGCAAATGTTTTTGGCTACCTATTTGTGTTCCAGGCATTTGTGTTCCAGATTAGACCATACTCTAGGGATACAATGACAGACACGGTAGACAAATTCCTTGTCCTAAAAGGTGAATTAATCATATGGGTACGTAAGTACCCATAAATACCATAATTGTTATAATCACATAATTGTAAGGACAGTACAAATAGCTTTGACAGCACCAAGTAGGGCTCAGCAAATCTGGGATGACTTCTCAAAGGAAGCAAATCTTAGTTGAGACCTGAAGGCTGGATAGAAATTAACTCTACAAAGTGAATAATGAGGAGGAGAAGTAGAAAATGTCCCTAAAGTAGAAGCAGATTTCATGTAAAGAACCAGACCTAGAGAGGGCTCAGTGGACTTGGGGAACTGATGCAAAGGATGCATGATGACATTTCTATGGGGACAGGAGAGCAGCGTCCTGATTCTCAGGAAATCAAGATCAATTCACATGACTCTGAGGGTGTGCTTTCTGGAACAGTCCTATGAGGGAGTAAGCAAAGAAGACCAAGCAGAGGAGTTGAACACAGGTCTCAAACGACTCCACATGGAGGTTGGAGTCTCGGTGGACTATTTTAGTTATGTGTGTCATTGCTGTGATAAAATGCCTGACAAATGCATCTTAGGAAAGGGAGGGTTTATTTTGATTTATGGTTTGACTTACAAGAGAGTTATGGTAGGAGCATGAGGCAGCTGGTCACATTGTAACAGCAGTCAGTAAACAGAGAGGCGAATGCTGGTGCTCAGTTGCTTTCTCCATTTTATTCTGTCCAGAACCTGATCCTATTCAGGTGGCTCTTCCCTCTTCACTTAAACCTTTCTGAAAATATCTACATAGACACACACAGAGGTGTGTTTCCATGGTGATTCTGAACCTAATTAAGATTAACCATCACAAGAACCCATTAGGTATGCCCTAAACTAATGTAAGAGGTCCCTCTGATATTCCAACATCAATCAATTCCTTGATAATGGTATATAGTATTGATGAGGTGGCTTCCTTAAGCTCAGAACAGTTCCCACAGAATTGCCCCAGCTGGGAGTTGGGAATGGGTAACACATGAGCACCTGTAGAGATGAGCATCCTTGTCTTTAAGGGCAGATTTGGGCAATGTATCAGTGACTCCTTCAGCATTGTAAGGAAAACCCATACATACCTTGCCAAATGTGCAGGTGATCAAACATTATAGGAGCCATCAGTAAGAACAATAAACATAGAATTTGAAGTGAGTAACCTAAGTAGGTCTGTTTTTTAAGGAGACCTGTCTTTGGAGGCCAGATGAAGGTTGGGTGGGAGGGATCCAAGACTAAATTCAAGGTTCCAGATTAATTATAAGGCTGTTATAGAGGTTTGTGGGGGGATATATGAGGTCTAGAATAGCATCAGTGGAGAAAGTTCTAAACGGATGCTTTTCATGTGTAGGATGTAGAATTGGCAGAACGTAGTTACTAATTGAATGAATGAGAGGCACAGTGAAGGAGTCTGGCTGATGGTCAACCTCCATTCTGACCCCTTCTAGCTATTGTCTACACTGTAACCAGGGTGATGAGCTAATGTGCCAACTTACTATGTAATTTTCCTGCTTAGGAGCCTGATTGTCTGCCAATTCTTTCCTAATAAAGTCAACCTTCCTCAGATTCAGTGAAATTGTAGCAAGTAAACTGTATCTAAGCTGAGATTAATAGGGGTTCCTGGCCAGGAAAGGAAGAGATAATGTATATGAGGTACACATTCCAGTAGAGGGGAACCCACATATGCGATACACAGTCCCATTTAATGCAGCTCCGGGCAGCAAGCTTACAGCTGAGCACTCCTTCCAGATCCAGTCTCTGTGGTGCTGCCTTGTCCTTGTCACATGTCTCCCGCTCAGTCTTGGAGCCTTGTTTGAACACCACACCCTTGCCTGGACTGACCCCTTTCTTCATGGTCTGGGCCCAGATTTGCTTCTGGAACTGACTCTTCATGTAAATCATAATCTCTCAAACTGTGGGTTACCACCCAATGAGTCCCACATTATTAGATGTGGGGGTCGTGAAAAGTTTGGAAATAGTCAAAGGTTTGGAATACTCAGACGCATGGGAGCCGTCTTGCCATGTGATTCCACCAGCACTACCCACGGTAACTCTGCTCAGACTTGACACGTGTGTGCAAGCAGTTCCAGTTTTTACTCTATGCATTAAGTTTTTGCTCTCATGAAACATAATAGTTTCATTACAGGAAATACTTATAACTAAAAGTGGAAAGGCTTATGTGGGATGGAGGTGTGGGCTGGGGCAAGACAGGCACAGGAGGGTGGTTAACCAAAATTAAGGTTGTATGAAAAAAAGCTTATAGGAACCTACCATTTTTGGTAAGGTAGTTAAGAATTTAATTTAAAGGTTTGAATAGAGGCTCCTCTCATGAGTGGATAATACGCCTCCCAGAAGTCATAGGCTGTTAAATGAAAACCCCAGCGCCAGATGTGGGATGCCTGTCTATGAGTTGTTGGTCAAGGTGGCCTCAAAGGTCCCTTAAACAATACATGACATTGCCATTGTTCTTGGTTGCCTACCAGAAACTAGATGGCAAGATGTTATTGCTAAAGGTACTACCTACTTTGGTGGCAGACCATGGGAAATCAAACTGGAACTGAGCTGGAAGTTTCTTTCCTGATGGCTAGCTTTTATAGATGCTAGCTTTTATAGTATGGAAATATGCCATGAAGGTTGCTGGGAGACACAAATTAGCAACCAACTGTCTACCCAGCTGTGAACCCTATCAACTACAACACCAATCTGACAGGCAAGATGTGTCCATCGGAGCAGTAATGGCACGCCTGTCAGTGAGGGTAATCAACTGCCTTTTGTTTATATTTAAGGCCTGCTCCACAGGAAGGAATTCATGTCTGGTACTGTAAACTGGACAAAAGTCCATAATTCAGGAGATAATAGGCAGGGGCAATCTACTATTGTTGCTTTGGTAAATGGACACAGAGCCAAACTGCCTTTTAAATATTTGCGTTTTTACTCAAGGTTATTGCTTTCAGTCTTTTTGAGAGAAGGCCGTGTTTGCAGTGGATGATGGGTAATGCAGAGACTCATAACTGGTCAAAGTACTGAGAATAAGTGACAGCCGAGTGCTCTGCCCTGGATGAGACAGCTACATACCTTCTCTAAAGCTCAAGGAATTCTGTGGAGAGGAGGCAGCAATGATGTAGGAGCTGGAGGATGCAGAGGGTGCCGTCAGACACTGTCTCCTGAACGTGTTATGGCATCGCACTTATGAACGCACAGTAGCTGTGGTTTCCTGTACATCTTGTACAGTTGCTGGGGAATAAATGAGATTCGCTCCATAAATAAATACATCTTCAGAAGATGGAAGCATTTCTATCCCCTCCAGAAAATACTAAAACATTTTTAAGTTTCTATATTTTAATGAAATTCATCCCCAAGCATATTGCTTTCAGACTTACTTATCTTTAAAAAATCCATTATTGCTTTCATTTTAAAAATGTGTTATTCATCATCATCATCATCATCATCATCATCATCGTCATCATCATCATCATCATCGTCATCGTCATCAATCGGGCATCATACCATACCCTATTGTGGATATGAGAAGACAACTTTGTGGAGTAAGTCTCTTCCTTCCACTTTTACGGGGGTTCTGGAGATTGAACTCAGGTTTTCAGGTTTGCTTGTCAAGTGTTTTACTTGATGAGTCATTTCATTGGCCCATTTATTGCTGTCTTTAAATTTTTTTTTTAATCTTATTCATGTTTTGCCTTTGTGTATGTCTGTGGACCAACCACATATGTGCAGTGTCCAAAAAGGTCAGAAGAGGGCATCAGATATCTGGAACTGAAGTCACAGATGGTTGAAGGCTGCCATGTAGGTTCTGGGAATTGAACCTGGGTCCTCTGGAAGAGCAACCGTTACTATTAAGTGCTAAGCCATCTAACGGCATAAAATCTCTGAATATTTGCTATTGTATCATGGACAGGGCTCTTTCAGAGATTGTTAAGGTATGTAGAACAGCTTGCAAGGGTGCTTACAAGGTGAGGACTACCAGGGGCTTTTAGTTTCTGGATCTGACCTCCCCACCTTGTCTCCATCCAACTCTATTAAACAAAATGAGCTAATGCTGGGTTCGTTTCCTCCTAGCATGTGAAATCGACCTTTTCAGGATTAGGTTTAGACTCGGCTGCATGAATTATTAGGGGCTATGTACTCCCTTTCTTACTCAACTGCTATAGGTCTCCCCCTTTCCTAGACCATGACCTGGTTTGGTAACTGGTCCCTGGAATTTATAGGAGGAATTGGGCTGATTGTCACGAGGGCCCTTGAGAAAGGATTCTAAAGACCCATGGGACCCACCCGGACCCACCCACACAAGAGTATGCTCTGCTCTGCTCTCTCCTGAAATTATATTCTGCTCTGAATTCTGTGCCAGCATTTCTTCATGTTCTACCAGGCTGCAGCACACAGTTGCCATCAAGGACACATGACGTTTTGACAGAGAAGATTGGGAAAGACGTTGCAGGGCTTGAGGCCTCCTTGTTGCCTCTGAAGCTGTGCAGAATTCCTTTCCCAAATATTGAACACATTTCAGGTCCTGTCATATTTCAAGGAGGAAATGATCCTCCCTCTTACCTCTCTGTCACCCCAGAGAGACAGGAAGAGACCAACTTGAGCTGATGGTCTTTGTGGTGGCTGTGTAGAGGGGTCTTTTCAGGGAGAATCAATGTTCACGATCCAGTCTGCTTTGGGTCAGGAAGGCAGATACCATAGGAAGCATTGTTGGCTTGGAATACTAAATTAATTCTTAAAAAATTTCACAGGGCTATGGAGGCGGCTCAGTCAGTTAAGTGCTTGCCATGCAAGCATGAAGGCCCGAACTCAGTCCCCAGAATGCACTTCAAACCCCTGCTTCCACTTCCCAAACACTGAGATTGCAGGCAGGTCCACCACCACATCCACCTAAGTACAGCAGTATTCCTCACTTGCTACTCTTGTCTTTCCAAATCTTTGCCAGGTTCACCTTTATCAGCTCTGTCTGCAACGTCCTTTCACTGTGAATCACCAACTGTCTTAGCTTTGCTGCAGCAAATATTGTAGACTCTTAAACAATAAGCGTTTGTTTCTCATGGTTCTAGAAGCTGAGATTAAGGTGCTGCTGGAGTCAGTGACTGGTAAGGGCTCCCGTTGTGGTTCACAGACAGCTGCCTCTTGCTGCACCCTCATGGGTTTGGACAGCATGCTCTGGCTGCTCTTCCTATTATATGGACATTTTTTTGAGACAAGGTCTTATATGTAGACCAGGCTGGTCTTGAACTTACAGAGATCAGACTGCCTCTGCCTCCTGAGTGTTAGGATTAAAGATATGTGCCTCTACAGTAGGCTCTGTCCTACCTAATTAACCCTCACAATGCCCAAGTGCTATTATACTGGGGGTTGGGGATGCAATGTAAGATTTCAAGGGAACATAAACATTTAGTTCATGGTACCAACCTTTCCACTTATCAGTCACATTGTGAACAGAGATGAGTGAGAAGTCTCCAAGACTTCCTGTCACATCTTTGTGTGTGTGTGTGTGTGTGTGTGTGTGTGTGTGTGCGCCATAGTATGTAACTGGAATTCAGAAGGCAATTCTGTGGAGCTAGTTCTCTCTGCTCACATGTGTGAGGTCCAGGAATTAACTCAGGCTTGCATGGTAAATGCCTGTACCTACTGAGCCACCTCACTGGACCCTTCAGTTGCCTCTCTTAACCTCACTTCGTTCCTCTGGTTGAATCCATTCAGAGAAGCCTCTCAGTTCTTGATATTTAACCTCAGCATTGACTCATGTTTTACCGAAAACACTTTCTGCCCCCAATCCCTTCAGAGTCCTGCTTCCCCACAGTCCCCAGGGTGAGGCAGTTGCTTGCCCAGCATTCACATGGCAGAACAGCCTCCCTGTGTTCTTTCAAATAAAGACTGTGTGCACCAGAGTTCCTAGAACTCTCACACCGAGTCATGATTTTCCTGCTTTGGCTTTTGAAAACCATCTCTGGAGGCCATGTCCTGCTCTGTCTGCCATTAGTGAAATGCTGGGCACACCTGGTATGCCTGGCTGAGTTCTGGGGCCCACACTGAGCCTGTTCCTTTGGGACCTGGTAGCCACTGCTCTGCCAGGAACGTCATACAGCTTGGTTAGCTGTATGTGTGGGGTTAGACTTGAGTGTGGGGTTGAGACTACAGGGAAGGGGCTGATCAAAGAGAAACACTGATGGGTGTAGGATGTGGATTTGTAACTTGCAAAAGCATGTTGTTGTAGGTCTTGATGATCACCCGAGCAGAGCTTCTTTGTAAGTAAATCTCAAGGTGGACATGGCTCTTACACACCCTGTGTCTCCTAGGTCAGATTTACCCTTTGTCTCAGCTGCTCAGGTTCCCAGCTGAGGTCTCTAGAGGTTCTGTGAGTTTCCAGCACACTGGAGACAGATCCCCAGTACTTAAAGCTGAGGGTGGCTTTCCTGTTATTCCCAGAGAGTGCATCTTTGGGTAACGTTAGTGTTTCCCACCTAAAAATTAAGTCAAATTTTGTGTAAATAATTCTGAGCTTTTTGCCACTAGAGGGCAGACACTTTTCAGGTAGTCATCTGACTTTTTAAGACTGAATGAGAATGATTTCATCTAGAAAACATGCGCTTGGCCATGATGGCTCCTGCCTGTGCCCTCTGCGATCATGAGCCTTTGCAGTGTCCTCCAGAGGAGACCCCAAAGAAGACCTGTGGGCTCTACCCAGACAGTTAATGCTCAACTCCACCCTCTTAGAAACATCACTTGGCTCTGTCTTCCCACTCTTCCACAAACCTTTTCTCTTCTCCTTCTGTCTGACTGATCTTCTTGACTAAACTGAGCTTTGAGTTTTCATTTTTAAAATAGTGGCTGAGGTACAAGGATGATGGCTCTTGCAGTTGACAGAACATCAGGCCCTTGGCATGCACATCTCAATCTGATGTACACAGGAATGGATACTGCGCCCTGGTGTGAGCTGAGGCAGGGGGGCTTATGCTTTGACATGGCCAGACACCTCTACCTTGATGTTATCAGGACCACAGATGGTGAGCTGTGGACAAATCCATGAGCTCCCTGGGATGAAGATTTCTATCAGAGCCCTGGGCAAGGGATTACAGGCTGGTGTTTAAATAAGTAGGCCAGGGGAGGGGTTCAGTGCCCTCCCTTCTCCTTACCCTTGACTATGCCATTACAGAGACACAATCACTCTTGTTCTCGTCCGTCTAGAGGCAGTCCTCCTTGAGAGCCCGCCTTGTGGCCTGGCTTCTCCTTTCCTTCCTTGTGGCGTACTCACTGGACTGTGATGAGCCCTCTGGAGGGTGGTTATAGGGAGAACCTGTTTTGGTATTTAATTCAAGATGGAGAGTATAAATCCTAGTTGTATGGTCTGTACTAGTCTTCAGTGGTTATTATAGGGGCTTTCCGGACACTCAAAATCAAATTCCTTCCAGATGACTTGTTAAAAGCCATTGAAAGGGGAACAGAAAAAAAGAAAAAGAAGGAACATGGCAGAGAGACAGTTTATGTATTTGTACAATCAGATCCACAGATAGACCGAACTGGGGTTTCTGGACTATATACATCTAAGGCTGAACAGCTCCAGGTCCATGCCTTTCGCACTGTTAGGCACAAGAAACCCCCAGGTGCCGATAGATATACAGACTTTAAAGGTGGAAGAACACACTGTACAAACCCTATCTCATGGGAGAAGAAGCAGATTCCCCAGGGAAGGCCTAGGAATCAGAGGCAAGAGAGAACTCTGGGCTCCAGCTTCTGCCCATAGCTCTGTCTACCACATAAGACACAGCTGTGTCCTGGTCCTTGCTCTGTGCTCCTCTTGTTTGAAGCCACTACACATGAATCAGCCTTTCAAATGAAATAACAGCTCTGACACTTTGATGCTGGAGTCTCTGACATCCCTTAAAAAAATCATATACCATGGCCTTGAAGAGTGAGATCATCTCAGGGGTACCTTTTCTAGCTGTAACCAGATTATGAAGGTGTTATGTAGATTCTTGTACAAAATGAAGACAGGAAGAGCTGCCAGAGGTGAATATTAAGGGAGAAAGAAGTTTCTGGAGAAGACTGCCTACCTGTGCTAAGTAGGCAGGCACATTCCTAGGCTCTCGACTTATTTATGCAATTCCCATGAAGCAATTTCTGAAAGACCTAGAGAGCTCCTTGCTGCAAAGGAGCCAGAGCTCCTAGTCCTCCAGAACCATGATTTCTAAGTTCCCTTTCACTGTTCTGAGAGGCGCAGGAAGCCCTGGACTGCAGCCATGCTTACATGTGTATGTGCGCCCAGTGGGGTGGGGAAGCTAAGCACCATGATGAAAGGAATATTATGAAACTCGGTCAAGACAGAAAGTTCTAGACAAGGGGTTCCCATGGCTGTGCTTCTGTTGTCTGGCTCTTTGGGGACAGCTGAAGTACTTTTTTTTCTTTTTTTTCTGAGACAGGGTTTCTCTGTTGTAATTCTGGCTGTCCTGGAACTCATTCTGTAGATTAGGTTGGCCTCAAACTCACAGAAATCCTCCTGCCTCTGCCTCCCAAGCGCTGGGATCAAAGGCGTGCGCCACAACCAGCTGACTAAACTGCTTTTTAAGCTCAGAAGAGTAGGAGCCAAGCATAGTCATAGGTACTGGTTTTCTGTTTTTCCATCAAATCTCTGTGACCTTGCTACACTGAAATTGGCAAGGATCTGAGTGGAACTCCTGGTGACCAGGAACATACAGAAAAGTGAGGCCTAGAGCTTTTGGGGCTGACCAGTGGCAGAGTATTCCTCAGCTCCCCACAGAGCAGAGCTGTCTACAGCTCACAGTCTGCATGGAGATAACTGGTTTGAAGTCCCCTTCTCCCTCCATTTTCTCGGAATTATTTAATGTCAATCACTGTGTCTACCCACCAGAAATAGGGTAAGTATTTTAAAGCTAGAGCCCCAAACAGTAAGTTTGGAATACTTTGGAATACTGGAATACTATCAAATAATAGGTATGAGTTCAATCTCCCTGCCCACCCCTTAACCTCTGGGTAATTATGGCTTCAAGCCTGAAATCTATGTCTTCCAAACTGGTGATTTTCCCTCACTTATGTAAACATCTTCCTCTACCAGGACCTGCCATCCTCTCAAAAATAGCAGAAACCCTGAAGGCCATGCTGTTGTCTTGAGCTGCCCATCTCCTCTCTTCGAAGCCAGGAGAGGCCCCCCTGGGGGCACACAGAAGCTTCACATGTAGGAAGGGTCCTTTATGAAGGCAGCAGCTAACAGCTGTTTTCACATAAACTGGAAAGATTGACATAACAGACAATCCAGCAAATGCCAGCATTGGATCTTCTAGCTTCAATAAGCATTTGAACAATCAACTAAATTTATTGGCTTTATGGGACTCTTTAAAGGCACAGACATGTCCCTTGGTTTTCCTTTTCCTATATATACATACATATACATGTGTGTGTGTTGTGTGGTGTGTGTGTTTGTATGTGTGTGTGTGTATTTTTGAGACAGGGTCTCTCTACATAGCCCTGATCATCCTGGAATTCACTATGTTGAACAGGCTGGCCTCAGACTCACAGAGCTCCTCATGCCTCTGTCTCTTGAGTGCTATGATTAAAGGCGTGCGCCACCATGCCCGGCCTCACCGTTTATTTTTGAAATTGTACCTTTATTTTCCCTAAATTTTAAGCTAGTAAACTTTAAGGGCTAAGGATTGAGCTCAGTGGCAGAGTACTTGTCTAGTATGCTTGGTGCCCTGGGTTTAATTCCTACACTTCAAAACAGCACATACATTTCAAGATAGCAAACTTTAAACATAGAAAAAATTGGGATACTGCATTTGGACTTTAGGTAATGTTCCTGACTGTCCTGCATGTGCACATATGTAAGCACAACATACACACACACACACACACACACACACATATATAAATAAATAAATAAGTATATATATATATATATATATATATATATATATATATATATATAGAGAGAGAGAGAGAGAGAGAGAGAGAGAGAGCGCCAACAGCAGCTGTTCTTGCTCTCATCTTGTTTAGTGACATGCATGCATACAGTTTTCCTTGGTTTTACCCTCTTCCACCTGAGGGTCAAGTGGGGAGTGGGAAAAAAATCTTTTAGTAGTTTCAGGAAACAACAAAATCTTTGTCATTGCTGCCAAGATGATGTTATCCCAATGCAAGAACCCCAGCAGGTTTGTCTAAGCTGCTCAGTAAACTGTTACAGCAAGAGTAGTCCCACCCATCTGAGTGGTCGCAGTGGAGGGCAGCAGGTGTTGTTAGTACCAGTAAGGACCCAGAATCCTTCACAACATGTCAGACAGATACCTCTTCTTGCTACCCCCCCCACTGCCTCAGGACCAGCTGTACTACAACAGATGTCACTGACTCCTCAACATGGATTTCCAGTGTGGAAAACACCAGAGGCTTAAAAAGTTCACAAAAGTCTTCATGTTCGTTTCATGAAAGCAAATGAAATTCTTTCAAAATTAGTAGTGCTCTTTATTATAACATGATGCTTTTCAGAGAAAGTGGTAAAAACTAATATATCTTTTAGAAAAATGTATTTACTTTCACTTGAAACACCTTTAATTACTGGAGTTATAATTCAGAAAATAGCATATTGCAACTTTTCTTTCACTTTCTTTTTGTTTGTGGTGCATGTGAGCATGTGTTCTCATATATGTGTGTGGGTGTTCAGAAATGTGTGTTACATGTATATGGTGGCCAGAGGTTGGTATCAGATTTCTTTCTCAGCTACTTTCCATCTTGAAAAATTATTATTATTAGTGAGTGGTATATGTGTGTGCATGTGTGTGTGTGTGTGTGTGGTGTCTCTGTGTGTGTGTGTGTGTGATGTGTGTGTGTGTGTGGTGTCTCTGTGTGTGTGTGTGTGTGTGTGTGGTGTGTGTGTGTGTGTAGTGTCTCTGTGTGTGTGTGTGTGTGTGTGGTGTCTGTGTGTGTGTATGTGTGTGTGGTGTCTCTGTGTGTGTGTGTGTGTGGTGTCTGTGTGTGTGTGTAGTGTCTCTGTGTGTGTGTGTGTGTGTGTGGTGTCTGTGTGTGTGTGTGTGGTGTCTGTGTGTGTGTGTGGTGTCTGTGTGTGTGTGTATGTGTGTGTGGTGTCTGTGTGTGTGTGTGTGTGTATGTGTGTGTGGTGTCTGTGTGTGTGTGTGTGTGTGTGTGTAGAAGGGAGGGCATACATGGGCAGAGATCAGAGGATAACTTTTGGGAGTTGCTTCTTTCCTTCTATCATGTTTCAAGGCAAGTCTCTCTTATTTCTGCCCATGGCTCATCATCCAGACTGGTTCACTCAAGAGTTTCCAGGTGATTCACCTGTTTTTCCCCTCTTTACAGGAGTGCTGGAATTACAGATGTGCACCACCACATCTGGCTTTTTGTGGGTTTCAGCAGTTGAACTTTGGCCATAGGCTTACATAGTCAGCACTTTTACCTGCAGACCCATCTTGCCAACCCCACTTTACTTACTGAGATGGAATCTTTTGCTGAGATTGGGGCTTGACAGTTCAGGTATATTCAGCTAGACTGGCTGCCCAGCAAACACCATGGATCCTCCTGTTTTGACCTCTCAAGTGCTAGGGTTTTAGATGTGTGCCATGGTGCTCAGCTTTTTACGAGTGCGGGGGATTTGAAATTAGGTGCTCCTGCTTACACAATAAGCACTTTTCAGACAGAGTCATTTCTTCCGCCCCTTTACTTCTTTCTTAAGGAATGGCCAGAACACCTTTCCTTCAGCAGGCTTGGCATTGGGCTGCCTGGGTCTCCTTTTCAATGGAACATTTTGTATTCACCTTTTCCATATTGAATACCAAATTAGAAGACATGGAGCACAGTATCAGGCCACTTTTCAGGGACCATAACTTGGCTAAAAATTCCCATGAACTTGGTAGCTCTAGCAGGTCTGGTGAGCTCTCAGCAGAGACCCAACCTGAGTTGTGAACACAACCTACAGTCAGGGTAGTACATTTCTTTTTCTTTTCCCTCCCTCCCTCCCTCCCTTCCTTCCTTTCTTCCCAAAATGCTGTATGGGACTGGGACGATGGCTTAGCAGCTAAGGTAAAGCACTTGGTGCATGAACTTGAAGACCACAGTTCAGATCCCCACCACCCACATACAAGCCTGGCTTGCCTGGTGACCTTCCTGTAGTCCCAGTGTGCAGGAGGCAGCAGCAGAGATCCCTGAGCAAGAATGGCTTGCTAGGCTAGCTGAGTCAGCAAATTCTGGGTTTAAGTGTGAGATTCTGCCATCAGTATTCCTATGTCAAATGCTGGTTTGGAAGTAACTTGAATGCAATGGATAACCATCAGGATAATGACTATGATCAGTTTAGCACTGATGCAAAAGGAAGTGAACTTTGTGGGGATCACAAGTTGAGTTTTTGAACCTTAAAGAAAATGTATCAAAGCAACATCCTTGTAAAGCCTAAGATGTATCATCAATACATTTCATATTGATAAACACACTCCCTGTCTTGTCTGGCAAAGCCCACCCAGCTGTCAGGGCAATTGGTCTTATAAATTAGTTTTGGAGGATTTACTGAGGACACAGGAGGGCAACAGTGGGCCAGACCCCTTTGGCCTGTTCTTCCCCTTTCTACCAAAAGGAAGTCGAAAAGAGTCATTGTCCAATGTGAAAGTTTGACACTGGGCTGTGAGGAGAAACTGGGGGCCTCTATGGCACTGAGCCTTAGACAGGATGACAGTAATACAGAGCCGGAGACTTTGGAGACTCTTTTTTAACCTGCATTCTTAATCCTTGCTAGGCTCAGAGACCGGGGGTCCAAATGGGAAGATTACTAGGGAGGAGATGGGACAGAGAAGATCCTCCAGCTTGTTGAATTTTGCAGGTATGTGTGCAGGGAATATAGGCAGCAACAGTGAAGCCTTTTGGGTGGGAGAAGGAAGCAGGTCCTACTGCCATCCTAGGAATGGCTTGATCAGTCATGTGGAGACTAAGAAAGTGGCTTTTTCATCTGCCTCAGGAACCCACGTTGGTCCGAAGCATTGCCCAGAGCTGCTTTCGCTGCTGTTCACCTTTTATGTGTCCTTGACTTATAGAGGAGGACCAGGGCTCACTTTCTGCAGCTCCCAGAATGCCAGGCTGCCATCCCTTTGTCTGCTTTTACTGGATTACTGTTGAAGGGTTTCTCTGGAGGGACAATTTTTCCACTAGTGGGGTGATTTTTCTCTTTTTGATTTTCTTTGTTTCTCACATTTCATTTCAGTTCTTTCATAAAAGTTTCTTGTGAAATTTCTAGCAAGGGAGATGAGTTAGGAGGAAACCAAGGAATGGAGATGAGCAGTGAACGAGACTATTCCATCAGGCAGGACAACTGCAGGAGAGAGGCAGGCAGAAGGTGCCACGGCCACACTAGTGATGCGAGGTCCTCCTAGAGGAGACAGCTGGCAAGGACTTTTACATTCCAACTAGATATGGTAAAACTCTTCTAATTAACCACAGTGGTTCTTTGTGAAATCTTCCAAAGAGGAACAGGCAACTTCTATTATCACTTCTAACTCTAGGGACAATCCCAAGCCTGGTGAGGTCTTGTTTGCACCTCCAGTTTGGCTCAGAGATGAAGGAAAAACTAGATATCCACTCTGACTTCTGTCCTGTTAGTCTAGTAATAGTAATTGTAGTTGTCACCTATGTTTTTCACATCTGCCATGTTCTATCAGTCATGATGAGTTGCTTTTCTTTAGCTTGTAATGTTGAATTCTCTATGGATAGCCCCTTCCCCTTCTCTGTTCTTTCTCACCTCTTGACTATACACATTAAATATTGTGTGTGCTTTTATAGTGACAACCATCTAGGCAGGGGACGTAGCTTGGCAGCAGAACACCAGACTATATGGTCAAGGCTCCTGGTTTTACCTCCAGTGCCAGCTACCTAGGGACTTCCTTGACTCTGTAACTTCCTATCTCCATTCCTCTCTGTCTCTCAAGATGACACCATTGAGTCATACTGTTTCCCACTATTATTTACCTCCCCACTCCCCGAGTTTGGGCTGGTCCTATGACTTGTGCCTGACCCACTACATATGGCAAAATGACTGTTACTTCAGATGTTATTGAGAAGAACCAGGACCCCCTACAATGTTCGTTCTGGATGCTTTAGGAAGTCTATAGGAAGTCTACTGTGAGAGCTCCACAAAGTGAAGAAGCCCAAGCTCACCACGCGGAGAAAGGGAAAGAAAGGTCCACTCTCCTGCTATGTTAGTCATCCCAGCTGCAGAGCCAGACATGGCATCCAGCTCCATCAGGCTTTCAGATGACATCAGCCCCAGCTGTCATCTGAGAGAGAGAGGGGTGGGGTGGGGGGAAGAAAGAACACCCAAGCCAGGCAACCCACAGAATCAGGAGAGTCAGTGCATGTCTATTTAAGCTGCTATGCCCTGCCATGATACTGGATGTGTCTACTCCCAGCATACACAAAGTTGAAGTGGGAGGCCTGTGAGTTTGAGGTTAGTCTGAGCCACCTAGAGACACTAACACACACACACACGCACACACACACATAGTACCACTATGTTTTGTCTTGTTGTGTTTTCTTATATAGCAGTAGATATTCAGAACATCCACCATTGCAGGACAGTATGACCAGAACAGTAGGGAGTCATCCTCCACATCTGTCTGTCAGTTATCTTTAAGTGTCAGTGACTTTCTTCCTTCCTTTCCTCCCTTTCTTCCTTTCCTTCCCTTTCCCTTCCCTCCCTTCCTCCCCCTCCCTCCTTCCCTCCCTCCCTCCCTCCCTCCCTCCCTCCCTCCCTCCTTCCTTCCTTCCTTCCTTCCTTCCTTCCTTCCTTCCTTCCTTCCTTCCTTTCTGTTCTCTGTTGTAACTCTGGCTGTCCTGGAACTCACTCAGTAGACCAGTTGGCCTCAAACTCACAGAGACCCGCTTGTCTCTGCCTCCCAAGTGCTGGGATTAAAGGCCTGTGCCACTACCACCCGGCTTGATTTTCTTCTTTTTATATGAACATTTGGTTAGTGATGGACAGGAAGAGTTAGAATCCCTAAAGAATTTTAGGAACATGCACATTAGAGAAACACCCATCTTCCCCACCCAACTCCTGTCAATGCTAGTCCCATATACTGGACATTACACTCCTTGATGAAGGCATACAGTTCATTAGCCTGGAGATACTTTGGTGGTAACATACACACAGGGCAGACTTCATGAAGGCAGTAAGAAGAGCTGGGAATTTGTGGAAGGACACCTGGTCTCTTCCTCTCATTCAGCACCAGCTCTCCCCAAAGTGTTTTCTTAAGATCTGATCAAGGTATTTCTCTTACTACCATGATTTCCATTTTCCCAAGGGACTGTAGTGTCTTTCTATCCTGGAAAAAGAAAATACCAGAACCCCCCCCCCCCCAATCAATGAGACAACAATTATATTCTTCAAAAGGAGTATTTACTAGGAAACTAAAGGGCAACCAAACAAAACACAAGAGAACAGAGGCAGAGGTGCAAATGGGCTGAGGGAATTCAAATTGATAGCCAGCCTCTGGCCACAGCTGTACTGTCTAGGTAAAGCTATCCACACACAAAGCCATCTGCTCACCATGTTGGCAGTCCTCTTTGCCTGAATGCCCTGACATAGCTATCTTTGAGCCAGTAACTTATTCACTAGTTCCCCAGGGCTGCTAGAGGAGGGCAAGGAGATCTGGGGGTGGGAACAACAGGCTACCTCTAACCTGGGCTCCCATAGCCAAGGACATGTCAAAGCTTAACACGATGGCTGCCTGACATTTTGTTGGAGCCATCCTACTTTCTTTGGGACCATTCTTCTAGGCACATCTGCCTGGATCTAGTGACAATATTCGTGATCACTATCCTGTTGGCACTCGCCCTTCATGCTTTGGTTCTAAATACTGGTATGGTGGAGGATGTCTGAATGGGGAGGGATGGGTAGAGAAGACCTCATGAGGAAATTAAGGTGTGTTTTTCTCATTTTACCAGACACAGGAAGAACTGGGATTCCCTTTGAACCCCTGCAAATGGGAGTTGGAAAGAGAAGGGAGTAGATCAGGCAGGCTGAGAATGCACTAAGCTTGAGTGAATTAACATCACCTCACAAACAAAGGCCTCCGCCCTTTCAGGACCTGACAAGATCTGACGTTGGCAGTAGGATTTCCTGTACTAGGTGTGTATGGCAACCAGAACTTTCCAACAACACGCTGTGATGCTGCATCTACCCAGTGCAACCTACATTGAAACATGAGTTGAAATGAAGAGAGGGAGCTTTTCAGGATGGTTAACTGCAACCCAACTCTGGATTCTGTTACAGAGACTATATGAAAGAGAAATGTAACCATGGAGTAGTGATGCAGGTGTGTGGAGAAGGTGCTTTGCCCCGACAATGAGGACCTCTGAGTAACAGTCCCTGGCCCATCCAGGATATACTGAGGCCTTTGGTCTCATTTTGTGGAGGCAGAAAGCAAGGAGGATGAGGTGCAGAACTGACAATAGACTGATGGAGAAGGATGCTGGGTAATGGATGAGCTACCCTGGGGAGAGCCCTTGGCCTTCATTCTTGTAGGTATTTCCATTCCCCAAGTGCTGCAAAAGTAGTATGTGTCTGGAATGAGAAAGAGCCTCTGTCTGCAGCTGCCCAAGTCTCTAGTCTGGGCTGTTGCATACAGGAATACTCCAGAAGGCAGTTATGTCAAGAAAGCCCCAAAGCTGTGCCTTTTCTTAGTGGATCTAATGTCATCTCTCAGTAATCTTATCTCATAAAGCACACATCTGGGGCTACTCCCTTAGTGAATAAATGTGCTCAGGAAAGAATATTCCAGAATGCACATGCCATTGAGAGGTATGCTTCTCTAACAAGAATGACATGTTTCATTCTAGTAATGCCACTACTGGAAAGGAAGTGGCCGCTGGCTATCTGGAAATAATGTTCTAGAATCCCAGAATCTGGGTTTAGCAATGAAGAATGGCAATGACTACATGGGGCTCTGCCATGTGAGTTTGCTATGAACTAACCTGCCTTGCACGAGCAAGCTTGCTTGACCTAGTATATACTCTTGGGCCATTCCTTGGAAAACTGGAGCACTTTTTGGGGTGGGATTATTCTCTGAAGACAGTCATTAGCTCACAGGTAGTAGAGTTTGTATTGAAATCTGCTGCCTATTTAGCACCTGGATATATTTTTTAAAATATTCTGTCCTTCCAGGGTACTCAAGCAAATGACTTCATGTTAGACTGACCACTGCCAGAACCATTACCATGCCCATACAACCAAGGGCCTTACATTAAACACCAAGAATCTTGGCACTCAGGACTCTCACTATGCCACTTGCTTTCTTCCACAGTCCAGTTTGGTTTTTGTCAGTGAGGGATGAGCTTCCCTAGAGCACATCACTTTGGACCATCTGAAGAAGATGGATGGACCATTCAGATTCACCAAATCAAATCTGGAAAGAGGGCCAGTTATTGCTGTGGTTACAGCTGAGTATTTCATCACTGGAGTCATCTGGGTGTTGCTAGGTGAGAAAAGTTACTTAAGATCTTTGTTACAAGGTTGTCCAACTGTGTCCTCGGTACGAGCAGTCTTCTTATCCACAGTCATCGTTTCTGTAGAAGAAACAAAAAAGTGACTTGGTTTTCACTTGTACATTTTTAATATGCACCAAATTAAAAACCAGGCACTGTGATAGACACTGGGAACATGAAGACCATGTGTGAGGTATTCATCCTGATTTCAGAGGACTCTGAGGGATTTCAGAGGGAGAAGTGGACCACAGAGGTGTACATAAACTTCTAAAGGAGCCTTTGAAGTGGCTAAGGGGATTTTGAACCTCAAGTATATCTTAGGCTGAAGATGAGTTCTGGAAATTTGGCCAAAGGATAGAGCTCATGTAGACGCAGGAAAAAGAACTGATGCAGTGGAAGGATCATCTCTGAGGGGAAGGGACTATATTGTGAGGTGTAGAGCAGTAGCGAGTATGACTTGGATGGAGAAAGGGGGTTTGAGAGGTGAAATATCTTACTACTCAGTCCTTGCTTTCTAGCTGTGAAAGGTATGCATATGCCTTCATGTGTGTTTTGCTGGGGATAGAGCCCAGGTCCTTGTGCACGCTGGCCAAGTGTTCTATCACTAAGCTGTATCCCCAGCCCTGAAAGGTGAACTTTCTTAGTAGAAACTCTGACTTAGATAAGCAGGCTCTCTTGTGTTGTTCACACAACCCAACTTTCAACTGAAATTCAACTCATGGCATTACCGAATTGTGAAGAACACTTTGTCAGCAGGCTTTTTGTGCTGTAAAGCCTTCCTTAATCTGCCGCTTGGACTTCTTGGGAACAGCTTGGAGGGAGGTATGTTGGAAACAACAGTTGGGGTGGAGGCAGGGGAAGAGTGAGCACCAGAACTGATGATAGGAAAGCAGGCAAAAATAAGGCTCAGATAAAGTGGAACTAACTGGGGTGTTTAAAAGGTTACATTTTAGAACTTTCTCAGTAACTCCTGTGCCAGGAGAAGCTGAACCAGAGTGGGGTAGAGTTCCTTTAGGAGTTTAGTTACGAGTGAAAAAGTAAGTTACAAAAAGCTTAGATAACAGAGTTTAGGAATGGCTTCAGCCTTTAAGAGCCCAGACCCAAATGGCAAAAACAGCTATATGCCCTTGTAAAAGAAAAACCTTTTATACCATATAATATAGATCAAGGGTATTAATGCAGCAGTCATAGAGAGAGAAGGAGAGAAACCAAAGTGACTTCTATGGAAATAATAACAAAGTTTTACACACAGCCTGAGGGGGCAGTAAATGTTCTCAAATTGGAATATACAGACTGCATTTCAGAAATCAAAGGTCTGCAATAAAGTGATAACTTAAGGAAATTAATTAAAGCCAGAGTACATTGGATGTGGAAAGCCACATCTGGCTTTGAAGTATGTACATGCAGTGTATACACACAACCCTCAGGAAAGATGTATTCATGTCTGAAGGTAGCAGGGAAGGGCAAATAGCTGTTTGTAATTTGAACAAATCATAACAGATTGCCTTCCATGCATAAACAATACAGAGGTGTTCAGACCCAGGAGTCACCTCTATGCTGCGCTGGTTATGCCTTGTCTGGAGTATGTTCAGAGTGCTAGACTTTTAAAACTAGTCCCATATCCAAGGAAACCATGCTGCCAATGACCCAGGTAATAGTATGGCTCCAGCTGGATGCTGTGGCTGCACCATACTCATTTGGTGGCTTTCTTTGTATAACTACTGGCACAGGCCCAGGGATGGCTCTGGAGTGGCCTGCTAGCTCCTCCTCTGCTTTAGATGAAACCTTCTGCTCAATGAGTTTTCTAAGACCAGTCCTCTCTGGGCCTAATGTCCCTTGTTTCCCTCCCCTGGATACTGCCACTAGATTCCAAAACACTTGTGGCCAGGGATGAAGCCCACAGGCTGACAGAAGAAAGGAGTTTTGATGTATCTGAAGGAGTGGCTGGTCATCTCTATCAATAGTCTTACAAAGAAGGCTTTTAGAAATATACACTTTCCAGGGAAAGTGAGATGTCCAGGTTATGTCTGAAAAAATAGTAGTTTGGTTGTCTCAGGAGACAGGTAGTTTTGAGTTTGACGTAGATGGGTTACAACGTCACCCAATCTCCTTTTGTCTCTCATTATGGATTAAAAAAAAAAAAAGACATACAGTTCCATCAAACAATGTGCAAACACATTATAACATCTTTTTAACTTACAGCATCCAGTGGGTTGCTTCTCATCCAATCTTTTCATAAAAAGATCTTAGGAGTGAGTTTTCTCTAGCTCAGAACAGCACAGACCCAGTGGGGTGTGGTGGGGATGGGAGAATGGAGACAGAAATGGCGGTTTAAGCATTGTGTGTCCAATATTGGCCTTGAGGGTTAGGTGCTAAGTGCCACTGAGCACAGCAGCTCTCTCCTTGGTATCAGATCCTGTGGCCTTCAAGGCTGTGTGGTGGGTTTGGAAGGCCTTAGGAAATTTAGCAGCATGACAGGAAGTGGTGGTTACAATACTATCTGACCAGAAGGGTTTCTGTAAGTGAATTCAATTGTCCTGAGACATAAGGCCTTGATTGGAATTAAATTGAATAGAAATCAAAGAGGAGAACTGTCTCAGGGAAAACCGTTATGTGCAGTGACACTTCAATCACAAAGATGGCAGCTGATGTGAGACAGGGCATTCAAACTAACTCCAAATTAAGAACACAGAACGTTGAGTGGGGCGTCAGATGGTATCTCCTTGTGAATTTGAAAATGGGTTCTGATTACAGGAAGTATCTAAGGGCTTTGAACTAAGGAGTCTGTCAAAATGGAAGTGATTCTTACTGTATGATTCAATCTTACATGTATTTAATATTGTTACTCTTGTATTTTAATTTTTTAAATCTAAAAAGTACAAAAGTCTCAGCATTTTGTTGGCTACTGTTTAGTAAAGCTTTACAACTATTTACATGAAAAAATAGTCTGTACCCTTCCCACCCAGAATCAGGCAGCACCTCCTTCCCTCAAAGATGGCATTCCCTTTTCCTCTTTTCTTCTTGTAAAGCTAGCGTATCAATCTGGGTGGGGAGGTCACAAGCCCTAAAACAGGATCTAGTACTATTTCGCTAGGTGGACACAGTATCAAACTGACTTCTAAGTACTTTCTTGATGCCCAGTGCACGTCTCAGCCCTCATCAGACAAGCTTTGTTTTGCAGTTGACTTTGGTCTATACAAAGGCTACAACTAGTCAGTGCAGAGAAAACGTGACCTGAATGTGATTATCTGCATCCCCCCTTCTCCAGGAACAGTGATAACCCTGATTCAGCAGAGAACCTCCTGCCCAGGCCTAGGCAATCTAAGTAAACTTAGTGGTTCCCACACACCAAACACCAGGAGAGTCAGAGGGGGAAGTGTTGTGAAGAAGAGTTTCGGCAGGAGAGGGGATGAGACAGGATAATAGGGGGTAAAAAAAAAAATAGCGACTAAAATTCATTATATAGGTGTATGGAAATGTAAAGGAATAAAAATTAAAACAAACAACTAAAGAAACCAAAAAATTAAAAGCAGTGTAAATGGGATGGAGTTTGGGGTAACAGCTTAGAAAATGGAAATTCCTGTTTGGGTAGCGAGTGCTATGTTAAGTACCTGGACTTCATCTTAAGAACTCTGTATATCATATTTCATCCAATCTTCTCCTCAAACATTTATGTTGGACGGGACAGTTAAATTTTTCCTCCGGAGAGGTAAGGGATTTGACAAAGGTAAGAAACAGCAGGGTGGACTCCGCCACCCTGACCTTATGGATCTAAGAGCATGCTCTGGAGAGACACACTAGGCTTTAATGCCGCTACAGAACCTTTTTATAAAGATTCTCTCAGTGGCCTGGAGGGATGGCTCAGCAGTTAAGAGTGTGTGCAGCTCTTGCAGAGGATCGGTTTGGTTCCCAGCATCCATGTCAGGTGGATCACAGCTGCTCATAAATCCAGCTTCGGGGAATCCAACGCCCTCTTCTGGGTTCCAAGGTACCTTCTCTCACGTGCATATTGACCCACATAGACACACAGGCATGCACATAATAAAAAAAAAATCCTTAAAGGAGTCTTAGTCTGGAAGAGAATTGGAATAATTCAGATGTCACAAGAAAGTGAATCAAGTCCATTGTAAGGTCAGCCTCAAGGTGGAAGGTGGTAAAAAGTGGCGCGTATAACATGTATATGTTACTCACAGAGGGAACTCATTATAGTTACACACAGAGGCAAGGGCTCCAGTGACAGCGCCATTCAGAAGGTAAATATATTTTTTTTAAATGAAGCAGCACATTAGGTAATTACAAAGAGGCAAAAATTGAGATCAAGTGCAAGATACAGGGAGTGTGCTGCTCCAAATTTGTATCATTACGTTTACTCATTAACGCACTCAACAAACATTTCCTGAGCACCAGGAACACAAAGGCGAACCATGCCGATTCACCTCTTAAAGAGCTCAAAGCCACCGTGAGATGGCTCTAGGAGCAAAGACAATGAGTAGCTGTCAGCAGAAAGGTCTCACTGCAACTGTTTTGCACACGTGTGAGCACATGACGCCATCCACCTAAATCACAGAATAAGAAGGAAAAAAACATTATGATTAAAAACTGGGTCAGAATGGAAGTTCAAGGATATACATGCTCCACCGGATTATGTGATGGGATAGAAAATCTGGACTGTCTTCTAGGAGGGAGATTGGCTTGTTAATGCCTAGCGTTGGTAAAATTCACCCAGGAGGCAACTCATGCCCAATCTCATTTCTGTGAAGTTATTTTACCTCTTGAGTTGGAGACCCAAGTGTCTGGATGGCTGTATGTATCTCCCATTGTATGAAGATCTGAACTGACGATTCTATTCCTAGTAATTGGAAAATTAACTTTGCAACACCAGACAGGTACAAAGCATAGGATCTGTAAATGGTGAAGTAATTAAGCTTTTGTACAAGTGTATCTACTCGGGAGTAATGCATATTTTGTGACACTAATTCTGACTTATGTTTTACTTTAAATTTATTTATTTAGCTTTTCTGAGACATGGTCTCATGTAGCCCAGGCTGACTTCCAATTTGACTCAGGCAAGCCTTAAGTTACTGCTCTTCCTGCTTCTACCTCCCACGTACTGGGAGTACAGGTCATACTTGTGCCACGGTGCACAGCTTATTTAACTGGAAGCCATGTGTCTCACACTCTGCTATACTAGGAAATTACTAAATTCATCATTTAATGGACATATTTAGGGAAACGTTTTTTTTTCTCTTTTTTGAGGGTGTGTGTTGTTTCAGACAGGTGTCTCTATGTAGCTCAGGCTAGCCTCAAACTCTTAACAATCCTTCTGCCTTAGCCGCTGGAGAGCTGGGGTTACAAGTGTGTGCCACCATGCCTGGCTTTAACTAGTCAAGTCTATAGACAAAGTCTAAATGCTTAGAAAATCATCTTGTAAAGCTGATTTCAAGATGCTTATGATGATTTAACCCAAAGGTATGAGTTTTTATGTTTTAAGCATCATAAGAGCTAGGTGTTTGAAAACCATTTTATTTAATACATACTACATTTGCTAGTTGAAGCATGTGATATAATTACATTTTAATTCAGCAATTTTAGTTCAAGGAGCTTCGGCCTTCCTATCAGTTGCTTAAACCAGCACCTGAATATTGAATTTTGCTCATTGAACTTATAAAATATTGTTTCTTTATATAAAAATGTTTAAGAGAATTTGGTTAAGTAAGAAATCGATTTTTAGAAGTTGATGGATATTAAACTGTTAAATTAATGAGCTAACTGAGAATTCTAAAAAAGTAAAGTAAACATTTTAAAGACTAAAGCAATTAGCTCCTTGGTTCACATTGTGTAGTATGCGCTAAGGGCTGTTCTGGGAATACTGCAAGCAATTTACTTGTCACCACTATACTGAAGCACGTATTTCTTGTTAGTCTGCTCATTTTATATGCCAGCTTCCAATCCTCCTTGTCTTAACGAAACTACCTGAAATACTACACAGTATGCTCCATTATAGTGTTTATTTTTCTATTTCTCCCATGTAATATAAGTTCCACTAAGGCAGGGCTTTTTGTCTACTCCTACCCTCTAATGTGTTGTCAGCACCCACTGTAGGCATTCAGGTGACGTCTGTTGAACAAATACCTGGAGTCAGCATTTCCATCCTCAAAGTGATTGTTTCAAAGGAAGTCTGGCTGATCCTTGCTTGAACAGAAATGTCACTACACAGCAAATGATGTGACACAAACAGGGGCCTTTAAAGATCATGGGAATAAGCTGACAGCAAGGCAGACAGATCCCAAGCACCAGGACTTCTGAGTGTTCTAGAGGAAATACCCGCCCCACCCCAGGCTGCCTTTTAAACCATGACAAGCTGATGAGGACCATCTGAGGCAAGCTTGAGGCTGCGAAAATCTCATCTGTGATGACAAACAGGACCCTGACGGCATGGTCATTGATTTTCATGGTATTGTCTAGGGCTTGGAGAGGTAAGTGCCACCGAGAAAGCGGGGCTCATCAAGTGAATGAGAAGAGAACACCGGTCTGCACAGCAGTGCTCACTTATTATTGCTGTGCTTGCAAATTTTAACGTTGGCATGCAGAGTCTGTAAAAAAAAAATCATCAATCATTTTATATATCTCGAGATGGGAGGGATTGGTATTCTATCCAATAGTAATGTACTCAGTGCTGACTCTGCCAGGCCTTTTACCAGGTACAGGTTATACAATGATGAATAGCATGCTCCAGCCTCAAGGGAATGACACATACACAGATGACATTAAGTGGTACCAAATACTATGTCAGGGTTAGGTACAGTGAGCTAAGAAAAGCACAGACAGAAACCAGAGGATCTTCAGGATACCCTTGGAGGATGACAGCTTAAATGATGTGCTGCATCCAGCCAGGTAACAAAGGTAAAAAAGAAAGCACAGAAAATTGAAGCAAGAACAAGGATGTGAGGTGAATACAAAGTATTAAGTGAACCAAGAGCAAGTAGGCATGCCCCCATGTGTACGGGGGAGAGAGACAAGGGATCCACAGCAAAGGAACTCTGAGGTTGTTCAGGAGAGCAGTTCTAGAGAGTTTTAAGCAGTGTGGGCAAGGGAGGGATCTGGGACCAGCCAAGAGCTCTGGGTAGGTCTGTGAGGGTATTTCCTGGAAGGACTATTCCTCAGAGTGGGCAGCATCTTCTGCTGGTTGCCTAGAGATAAAAGGGTCTGAGGAAAATGCAGGGCTAGGTTTGCCTGATCACCTTCACTCTCTGCTGGTGAACGTATATACTCTGCTGCTTCTCTAACATGGGAATCTAGCTTCCTGGCCTTCCAAGATGGACTAAAAGCCAGCAGCTCTCCAGGAATCCTACAGGACTTCTTTAGAGCCAGACTGGGACTGCTGAAGCATCCAGCCTCGTGGACAGATGAGCTATTATATTTTCAACCTCTCCAGCATGCAGACAGTCATTGCTGGACTACCTGGCCAGTGCTGTGTAAACCAATCTAATAAATCCTCTTTGTAATCTATATTCATTCTATTGGTTCAGGTCCTCTAGAGAATACTGACTACTGCAGGTAGTTGGTGCTGTGCTAAAGGAAAAAGTACATTGTGTCCAGTTGTCCTATTTTTAGCCACTTTAAGATGGATCACTGGGTTCAGATGTTGTACCCACCCCTCATCACGTCATGTTCTCATCAGCATTCCCTGTTTTCCTGACTGGGGCTGGGCCTGACAGCTGCTTGGTTGACGCAGGGTTTTTACACACAAGTATATATATATCCAAAAGAATGCAAGAGCCCCACAGCAGGTATCCTGGACAGTGTAAACTTCTAGATTAAAACAAACTTTTCATATTTAATTTGCATGAAACAGTAAATCCACTCTAGTCTTCAAAGCAGAATGAACTGAAGTTTCTGTTCCCAGAAGCCGAAAGTATCGTTTGTCTCGGGGTATGAGAACTGCCCCATTCAAAGCCCTCTGGACCAGCTAAGGACAAAGTTCTTCCGAGTGGAGCCTGCTGGCTAGACTTCATGGGATTCCCACTATGCTATCGGCCAATTCCCTATGAAAGGATTCTGGTTGAGGCAAGTATCAGGGTTTGAATGTCTTCTCCAAATCCCATAGGAATGTTAACCCTCAAAAGTCATAGTTAATGGTATTTGAGAAGTGAAATCTTTGGGAGGTGATTGGTCCTGAGGGTTTTTTTCCTCATTAATGAAGTTACCCATCATAGATTAACAGGTCAGCAGGCTCACAGGCTGTTGTGGAGGCTATGCTGTAAGAGCTCTCTCTTGGTCACCTGCCCTGTCTTGCTATATGATGTCCTGTATAGCCTCAGGACTCCTCTTGTGGAGTTTCCACAATCAGCAAGAGGGCCTCTACTGGTGCGACCCCTTGACAATCTACTCTTGAGGTGGGTCCTACCTAAGCATCCACAACCCAGTGGGAGAGCGGTCATGGGAAGAGTCTGAGGGAAGCTCTTCGAAGATATGGGCAGAATTGTAAGTCACAGAATTTGAATGAAAGACCTTTAGTCCTGGTGGCAGACAGTCCACAGCACTCCTGGAAGTTCCTCTGCCTATGAGGACTATTAATGACAATCTTTTCTGACACCTTGAGGGCAAGGTGATACCTTGGATTAATTAATTAAAGGACAGATTTCCTAGATGCTAATGCTTTAAGTCATTACACACTTTGATTTGTACTTCATTTGATGGTGAAGTCTCTTAACAGGTTTGTTTCCTGAAACTGTGTGTATGTTAAGTCTGCTATGCTGTCAGCTCTTTTCTATTTAGTGATCATTCACTGTGCATTCACACTTCAAACTGAAGAACATGTGTGTTTTCTCTGTTTGTGGAGGGTGAGACTTTTGACCAGGAGCTGTGTCAGAGGCAAAGCCTTGTTACTGTTCATCTATGCACATATTCCATATTCACATGTAAGAGACATTTTTCAGGAGCAGCTAGATCCAGAGGTTCAGACAATGTCACAGGGCCTCACCACTACTCTCATCTCTTAAGTTGGCTTTCTTGTTTTGACCCCTTTCTGGTACTGGGTTCTAATGTTTAGAAGTCAAGATAGCTGCTAGAAACTTCACATTAGCACCTCATAGTTCCAATTGCAGTGAACAAGTGTGGCTTTTAAAAAAAGAGTAAGCAGTAAGACCCCTGGGCCTATACTGGGTCAGGACCTTGCTCTAAAGCAATCCTGTAAGTGAAGGGGATAGAGACACTTCCGGAGCTCTTAGGTTTGGTTATCTTCTTCCAAAGTACTTGTATGGAATGGGGGTGGGAGGGAGAGGCAGAGCCCTGAAGGGAAATGAGATCCTTTTATCAGAACAGGAGTGCTGCTTTAGCAAAATCCAACCTTTTCCCTTCAGGGTGTTGCAGCCTAAGATAACTAAGGAAAATCAGGTTCTGCTTTAGAAGAACCAAGCCTTTGCATCTACAAAGTCAGAACTGATCAGAATACATTTAAAAAGACACTAGTGCGTGTGTGTGTGTGTGTGTGTGTGTGTGTGTGTGTGTGTGTGTGTGTCTACAGAACACAACATAGCATTAAATTAAAAAGAATTCCATTAGCTTTTAAGGTTTTAGAAACAAAGGGCTTTTGGTTCCCCAGTTTTACTGCATTATTGTTCACTGTGCATCCTACTGGGTTTGGAAATTATGATGATATTGAAGCAGATGATTAGGTGGGGGAAGAAATAGCAGGATCAAAACAACTGAAAGTAAATTAGCAAAAAAAAACCTTACATCACAAGCCGTTTGGGAATGTGAGGTCATCAGGAGTGGTGAATCAGTGCCAGCAGGCTAGAAACAAAAGAATTTTTCTGCGAATTCTCAGGCTTTGTTCTCATCTCACATTGTTAAATGAGCTGAATAATAGCAACACAGAAGGGAAAAACAACTTTTTAGACCCCACATTATTTGTGTGATCACTAAACTGTGCAAGACCCTGTTTGAGCCCTGAATGGTATAGCCATGTCTTCTAAATGGCTGAGATGTGGGGTTACACGGCATGATGAGATGTGTAGGTACCGCGTGCTTTTCCTAGGGACATGGTAATAGAGGAAAAGGCAAAGTTCAACTACAACATCCACAGATTGTGAGAGTCATCTCAGAGATCCTGATGGTTAGTAGAGAGTGTTAATTTGACAGTATCTAGAATTACCTAGGAGACAGGACTCTAGACATGTCTGAGGGATTTTCTAGTTTAGGTTAATTCAGGCAGGAAAAGCCACTCTAACCAAGGGCAGCACCATTCCCTGGGCTGGGATCCCACACTGTATACAAATGAAAAAAACAAAACAAAACAAAACAAAAAACCCAGCTGACTAATACCATTCATCTGTCTCTGCTTCCTGACTGTGGAAGCAATGCCAAAAGACACTTCGAATTCCTCCTGCCACATCTCCCCGACCTGTAGAGTTAGCAGTTGGGGTTAGGGAGCCAAATAAACCCTTCCTGCCTTGTTTTTGTCAAGTATTTTGTCATAGTAACAAGAAATACAACTAATACAGTGATAAATGAGGAAAACCTTTCCCAAAGGGGTCCATGGCTGGATCTACTCTGGATAGGTATGGTGGCTACATTCCAGCTGCAGTACAAGAATACACGTCTAAAAAGCACTGTCGGGAACCAAAGGACCTGTTTAAATCTGTATTAGTCAGCCTTTGTGACCGTAATCAACATCCTGAGTTATAGCTGCTTATACAATAAATACCACTTTATGGCTCACAGTTTGTGGGCTCCTGCTCTGCCAGCCAAGTAAAGGCTGTTCCAAAGTCTTCCCACTCCAGGACAAGGTGGAAAGAGCTCCTTGTGTGATGTACCCAAGACAGAGCCCCAAGGCTAACAGTAGCAAGCAGTAGCAGGTGATGCTCCCCAAAGTCTTCACAAGGATTGGCTTATCATTAAGTCTGCATTCTACGAGCCAAGGCAAGCAACAAGGCCAAGTCCAAAGTTACTGATAGGAGACCCTGACAGACTGTGGAGGGTTACATCATACAGAACAAATACTATAATCTACCCCAGTCTGCTTGTTCTGCTACTCCCTGGTTGGAGACAGTGAATACATTATTTAAGGGTCAGTTTGTTTCATGGGGAGACAATGCTGTTTGCCTGTTTATAGGGTGCATCCCTTATTTTTCTTTGTCATTTTGACACAATATTCGACAAAAGCAACTTAGGGAAGGGCAGACATAGTTTGACTCTCAGTTTGAGGGGAGACAGTCTTTGTGGTAGGGAAGGGATGGTAGGTCACATTGTGTCCACAGTCAGGAAGCAGAGAGAGATGAACGCAGATGCTTAGCTCACCTTTCCTTTCCCCCTTTATACTGAGTCCATTAGATGATGTTGCTCACTTTTAGGACTGGGTCTACTTCCTGAAATCTTCCTGAAAACTTCCTTTCAAAGATACATCTAGAGGCATGTTTCCTGGGTGATTCCAAATCTAGACAACTTGAAAATGGAGAGTAATCACCACACAGGGTGAGGGCTCCATCAGATGATGCACATACAGAGTAAGAAAATTTACCTTATATCATTGTTAATCCAAGGTATTATATTAAAGGCAAGGCATGCTGGCTTGTGAGGATGGCACGGGCCAGCACTGGAGAGAAGGCAGGACAGGGATTCTTAGGTTAGGTGGATACAGGAGAGCAGATGGCAGTCAGACAGGCAGGTTGAGGTTTAAGTGGTGAGAAGATAAAGCCACATCAGACCCAGGGCTCATAAATGCCATATAATGGGTAGACAAAGGAGTACAGGATGAACAATGGCTCAGGACCTTCTCCAACAGGCTTGCTACGGTCTGATGAAGACTGAGATTTTATCTTCCCAAACCCAGCACAGTCTGGTCACCCAGATTCCTGCAGGCCAGGCAGACTGGAAATCTCCAAAGACCACATCTGCTAGGCCTTGCTCTTTGCTTCTTGTAAATTCTGCTCATCAATTATCTAGGTACCTCCTCCTTCCTGTTGCTCTGCACCCTGTGCCCCTCGCAGAGCCTGCACCCTCTTCCCACCATCTCCAGTCTTTCTCTAGTGCTCACCATTAACCTCATGTGACCCCGCCATCTGTATCCTTAGCACTTCATTACAATCCTGTTTACTGAATCCTGGTTCTTTCTCCAAGTCACAGCTCTCTGTGGCTCATTTCAGGCCATCTCTGGGTGGGGTTGTGGGGATGTCTTTCTCCCTATCTTTACTGTTCCATTTGAGGTACAATGTCCCCTCTCTAGTCAACCTCTTACCCCTCTTCCTTGTTAGCATTCCTTGGGGGCCAAGGCCCCTCTTGCCCTTGGGTTTTCTTCCCAGCCCAAGTCTTGCCTCTGTGCCTCTCCAATACACCAGGTCTGGCTGGTATTTTATCACTGAGCTAACTCACCAGGCATCCTGGCCCACAGACTGGGGAGGCTGGAGAGATCTGGCCTTGAACTCGCTGTGCCTACTGAAGAATTTTGTCTGAGGACTTATGAGAGGTGAATTATTTTGAGAGAGTTCTCTGTGTTCTGCCACAGAGGAGATTATGCTAGCTTATTAAACTATGTTGGTAATTCTGAAAACTGAAACCCGTGTGATACAATGGCGGAGACACAGTGGGTACGGCTGCCATTTTCAGGAGAGTTGAAGCAGAATAATCACAGTGTGAGACAGCAAGTAAAGGAAGCATCTGACTGAAGCCAGTGCACTAATGGATGGTGCTTTCTTCTGCACTCATGGAGGATGCTTTCTTCTTCAGAGCAGGAGGTGCATGATGTTGCCTTGTTCTTCCACCTTGTGGCAGGAAGCGACCGGGCTGGGTATCCCCACCTGAGGAGGTAAGATCCACTTGCAAGGCCTGTGGGCACATCTAGCAAGGGCCATCAAAGGCAATGGAGCCTAAGTAAGGCCCCCTGCAGGGTAAAGGCTGCTCTCAGAATAGGGAAGAGACTGGGGGGGTGGGTATGGGAGGCTAGGCTTTGTCCACTTCTTGTCCTCATTCCTTGTTATCTCGGAACCTCTCATCTTCACAGCTTCACACTCACAAACTCTCAAAGCGTGGAGATCTGTAGGAATCGGAAGCCTGGCTGGACCCCAGCGTCTAGTAGTGTTTCTGTTTTTGTGGGTCATGAAGATTTTTTTCTTAAAGCTCCTCCCAAGGTGGGGAATGTCAGGCTATATGGGCAAAGCGTGGGATATTGTCAGTGGGGGCTTTTCCCATCATCTTTTCAGCATGTAGAAGTTTAAACACACAATCTTCTAAAATTATACAGGATTTGTCACCAATTTTGTGAATCTCTGAGTTACAAATGTGATCTGCACGCCTTATGCCAAGCACAAGGCATGTTGGGCCAAAGGGACTCCAGGCTCTCCTTTCTCAATCAGCCAACACTGAGCACCTGCCCATATGCTGGGATCTCTCCAAAAGTTTCATTATTCACAGATGAAGATAATCCCTATTTCCAGGGAGCTCACAGCTTATTCAGGAAAACAAACAGAATTACAAGGTAGCATTACAGCAGCTATTGCAAAGGTGTATCTTCTCAGGAGAGCCTGTGGCTGAGTGTTGTATTAGCCCAGTTTTCATTATTATAATGAAATACCTGAGGCAATATTTTTTCCCCATAATGCTTTATTAATTACCTGAGTTTCACACAATGTATTTCAATCATACTCTCTTCCCATTCCTTCCCGATCCACCCTCCTACCACTGTGCACTCAAAAAAATAAATGAATAAATAAATAAACAAACAAAAATAAGAAATGGAAAAAAAATGAAAATAAAATTTATTCCAGCCTGTGTGGCTGAAGCATGGATCACAGGCATCACCATAGTTCCTGGAATCAGCAGGCTGCTCTGATCATGGAAATTTATGCAGTCCGCACCAGCTTGAGATCAAGCATGATCAAATTCAACCTGAAGTTGGGCCCTCCTGCCCAAATGCATAGGACCCAGACACCAGGCACAGACCTGGGTTTCCTGTAGGTAGGTACCTAGACATCTTGCAGATACCAGGGCATCTACCCAGTCCTCCCACAGAAACTCGGATTTCACATAGGCACCTGGACATCCTTCAGGCACCTGGACACCCCACAGGCACCCTGACATCCTGCAGGTGTCCAGATAGCAGGACAGTTTTTTTAATAAAGAGATTTGTTTAGTTCATAGATTTAGAGACTCAAGGGCATGGTTGATATCAAGTCAGCTCTGGTTGAGGGCTTCTTGGATACACCAAATCTGGCAAAGCCATGTGTATGAATGCTGTATCACTTTTCCTCGGGAGACATGAATAAATGTCTATTCACCCTAGACAGAAGGGACAATCAAAGAAATAATTTCAACCATGTGTAGCTTGGTAAACTAATGAGTTTAATTAGGGTGACATATAGGAATGTGTACACTTTTACCAAGTGCTGTCCAAGCCACTCCACTGCAGAAGAGTCTTGTGTCTCCTGGTAATACTTAAACAACTTCTATATTCTGTAGGGAATCTCATTTGTCTTGTTAGCCTCATGTACCCATTTCCATGATGAAATGATAGTTGGCCTCCTCATGTGAGGTTCTATGATAACATGTCTGGAGGACAGGGTTCAATTGCAAGGGAAGGCCATCTCTCCATATGAGAAGTTGGAGAAGGTGGCAATCTCCAAGTCCATTCTTGACCTATACATTACAAGACACATTTAAACCATATCCAACCTATACCAGGTAGAATTCTAGAGAAGTCAATTTGGCATGCAGTTGGAGGTAGCCTAGGAAAAGGGAAGCATGTGTACAAAGGCAAACTGACTCCATAGAGTGCCACATTTCCAGGGTCCTGAAAACATTTCATGTGTAAATAAATATCATGCCAAGAGGCAGTAATATGTTATGGATTCCAGACAGAAATTAACCAAGTTGTGGAGTGTTCTGTGTATGTTCTAAGGAACTTGCATTCAAAGCTATAAAAGGAAGCCAAGGAGAGGCAGAGAGGACCACAGAATTGGTGTGAGGTGCTGGGGTGTGTCATGAAGTAGTAGGCAGATCTCTGTCATCCGTACAGTGGGGAAGGGGAATCAGCAGCAGCCGTGCACTGCTGAGAGGGATTCAGATCAAGGTTCAAGACTGGTCAGACCCGAACCCTGCCCCAGAGCACTAGCCTGCCTTGGAGGGTCCTCAACTACAGTGCATGACCTCACCTGCTCTGCAGACCTACAAAGTTCTGTGTTGCCAAACTCCATGTCAACATGAGAGAGAACCAAGAGAGATGCTCCTGAGCCCTAGGGTAGATATGCTAGGCAGTGCTGGGTGCATATTTCCTTCAGCACTTCTCTCAAGGACTCAGTCCTTATTGTCCTCCACTTGTCTATACATTCTTGGGAGCATCTGGGTCAAGGTGAAGTCACTGACAGAAGGGAGGGGCACGAACAGCCTATCCACACTTTGCAGGGGTTGGAAGAGGAGAAGCTGAGAGGTACAAGCATATTGGCTGGTCTTATACCTCTTGCCCCAACTTCTTTCCCTCTAAGGAATCACCATGAAATCCATGGGGAAGTCGGGAAAGGCTTTGCCTTTTCTTGCTCTGAGCAGAGCCAGGATCTGATTCTTAAGGAACTACTCTGGGCTTCATTAAAGGATCAGTAAGTTGTCATGATGTCACTGAGCCAGGAAATCACCATATAGGAGGGCTATCCCAAAAGGGAACCCCCCTAGGAGCTCTCAAAGGAGAAGAGTCAGGGTTTCTGGCCAGGGCTCCATTAGCCTCCTTGAATCATGATAACTACACTAACTATTATACAGCAGCATACACTAAGTACTATGTATCTTTGTAGGTCTTCTGCACATATTAACTTATCCTTATAATTCTTGAAGGCAGCTAAATAACAATGTCCTCTTTATATTTCTCCCAATAATAATCATGATTATCTCTGAGCATTGTACTGGACATTCCTGGTATCATGGCTTTGGGGGTTGGAGGCTTCTCATCTTCTTTGCAGCCCCCAGCTCAGGGTTAGGCTCATCTGTGAGGTCTAGTATCTGATCTTCAGGCTAGCCTGTCATCCAGGTGGCATCCGTGTGGTGCCTGGAGTTTGTTCCCGGCTTGGGACTCCCACAAAGTTTGTTGCCCATTGTAGTAAAAAAACAAAAAAAATCTAGCCCCGTGGCCAGTTCTAAACTAACTACAAAAACTAGGCTTTTTCAGTAAGGGAGCCCCACATGCTATGGGCAGGATGGACTGAGCCCACGCACTAGCTGAGGACTGGTGTGGAAGTCTTTAAGAGCTGCCTGACCAACAGAGGACTCTCCTAGGACCCTGTTGTATAGAAAGCTCTCTGAGATCCCAGTGTTAGGCACTGAGTTTGAGGGGCTGTTTCTGCGCAGGTGTCCAGCTTACTGGAAGAATTATCTCTAGGATAATTTCTCGCATCCTACATTACAGCTAGAAAACTATGGCTGATAACAATTAATCAATATGTCTTAATACAAAGAAATGATTAAATATGCAAATTACCCTCATCTGATCATTACACACTGAACACAAGTATTAATGTTATATATTACAACTCACAAATACTTTCAATTACTACATGTCAATTTAAATACATATTTACTAGCATGCCTCTCTGGGGTAAGGAGGGCAAGAAGCAGTTGCACCCTTGTGGATCGCCAGCCCCCTTGTTTGAAAAGGTATTCATGTATAGGGAAAACAAAAAGTGACCATAACCCAGAATACCCATCTTTTCGAACTAACAAAATGGGTGTGGTTTAAAGGTAACTCTGAATAGCAGTGCTTTTAGAACTAAGGCCATGTTTTGACTATTAGCCCTGAAAGCTGGTGAGAGAGCCATGTAAAAGAGTAGGCTGTTGTGGAAATCAGCAGAGTTCCAGGCTCCTGGGAAGTTTCGGGGCAGGAATTGATGGACAGCTAGGTCAGGGGAGAAGGGATCTCTTAGGGTTACTATTTCTGTGATGAAACACCACTACCAAGAGCAATTTGGAGAGGATAAGGTTTATTTCATTCACATTTCCATATAACATTTCATCATCTAAAACAGTTAGGGCAGGAAGCTGGAGGTAGGAGCTGATGCAGAGGCCATGGAGGAGGGCTGCTTACTGATGCTCACAGCCTGCTCATCCTGCTGTCTTATAGAACCCAGAACCACCAGCCAAGGAGTGGGACTACCCATAATGAGCTGGGCCCTCCCACATCAATCACTAATTAAGAAAACGCCTTACAGGTTTGCTTACAGTCTGATCTAATGAAGGAAATTTTTCAATTGGGTTTCCTTCTCAGATGACTCTAGGTTATGACAAATTGACATAAGATTATCCAGCACAGGGGTACAGGGTAAGACTGCAGTCAGGACTTTCAGGTGGGCCACCCTGAGGAAGGTAAGGACCAAGAGATCAGAGGCTTTGAAGTCCAAAGCGAGACAGCGAGGCCCAAGGCAGAGCTCCAGTGTCAGCACCAGCCCATCGCTCCCCGTGCTCTCAGAGCCTGGAATCATATTTTTGGACCTTCCTATTCTCCACCTGCTTCCCTCTCTTCCCTGTCCTTACTACCATACTGGACAAAATTGACTAGTGAAGTCTATAGAGTATCCAGAAAGCGCCAGGGCCTGTGCTAACCACACTGCATCCGTGGTCTCATGTAAGACTGGCAACAGCCCTCCCTATTTAGTAGGATCTATAATTGTGTGGTTGAAGAGTTGACTAATCTGGCTTAAATAAATTTAGCAACTTGTTCAAGGACACGCAGATCAGAAAGAGTCAGGCAAAATATGAATTTAGTGGTCAGACTCTGGAGCCCTAAGCTTCCAATGGGAAAAGAACCACTTCTGGGTTTCAGTAAGTGGAGAGTAGCTCAGGGGTTATTCATAAACCCAGCAGGGGAAGGCCCTTCTAGAAACTTCTTTGCAGAACAGACCTCCTAGCTGTTCCTAGCTACTGACCTCTAAGTACCAATATGAACCCCTTTTTGGAGAGCAGGAACTCTAGTAAAGATCAAAGGCAAAGTCAGGGATCTTGCCTGCCAATCCATCCCAGCTCAGCCTTCTAAGTATCACAGGTCTCCAGGGAGGCAGTGACCACAAGCTAGGAGACACTGGCTCTGCCTTCACAGGCACAGCAAACACGTGGGCTTGTGTGGGCTATGGAAATTGAGCAATTTTTCACTTAAAATCATCTGAAAACAAACTTCAATGTCTTCAAAATTATATATTCACAGAACATTTCTAGGCTCTGGGATAGGATTAGATGGTAATGATTTAATTGATGGTTAAGTGTGTAGATAAAATGAGTGTTCCGAATCCTTCCCGTAATTATCTCTCCGAGGAGCCCTGACAGCTGTAATTACTATCTGAGACCAAAATTACAAACCAGCTGTAGTTTTAAGCAAAATATGTTGCAGCCTCTGCTGGATCTTTAAGGAAAATTCGGTCACCACCAGCACAGACATCCTGTTGGGCCAGTCAAAGAGGGAGCAGAGCCTTGGAGAGGGACTGTATTCTTAGGGTTTTTCTGAATCCCATCACCATCACCGTGTATTGCTCTGGATTCTCTTCCTTGCTGCAGGAAATCTTTCCTGCTGCTCTTTCTTTTGCCAGGAAAAATTCTCAGATCAATTAGCAGTTACTACTGACACTGCATCTTAAGACAGTGGACAGTAGACTCAATAAGGTAGGGCATCTTAAGTCAACTCATTGATGGTGTAGACCAGTGGCATCATGATAATCCCAGGCCTGCATTGTTGATGGCTCATAGGCCAAATTAGATTCTCTGTCTATATCTGGCCAGAACAGACAGGGATGACTGCTTCCATGGATCTGGTGAATCCAATCATGACCAAATTCTTTTCAAAGGCTCAGTTCTTGTTTGGATAGTTATGCAAACCATTATGTGTTCATTCAACACCAACCACAGAAATCTGGAGACGAAACAAATGAATTCTTCTGCTGTGCTTTGGAAGCTGATATGTGTTCATCATTTTGTAGATTCTCACCATTTTATGTCTAACTTCTTCATTTAAAAAGTATCAGCCCTGGAAATTTATTATCCTTTCCACTTTCAATGCATAATGGGGCATCTCTGATGTTCCTCCAGGCAGCGGTTAGGTTTATCAAAGCTGTCCACAATGCTCTAGGTGCTACGTGAAAAACTAGGCAAAAACATGCCATGATATATAAAGCAGACATGGTGCCTACAACCACACTGGACTGCGGCTTTTGGGTTATCCTGGACTTGACTTTGAACTCAGCAACAATCTAATCTGAGATTTCAGGAGCTACATCTAGAGGTGAGTAGTTCAGGGTTAAGTGGGCACGCTACAGTTGAAGACAGTACACGTGAGCTACTAACTTAGTAGCTGAGCAGGAGACACTTGTCCCTGTCACCACTACAGCCTCTCAGGAACCCAGCATTCCTGGGGTTCTTTCCATGCTCACAGGCTGTGCTTCTCTGTGATTCAGTCATAGTAAACCCCAAAACATGGGTCCTGAGTTTGCCACATAGAATTCTTGCTGGTTATGAATCAGACAGAACACAGCAGCAGGTAACATCAGGACTGTCACTAAACAAACTATGTCTGCTTAGCTATGGAGATGAAATCTAGTTTGGCAGAAATATTTGTTTGTTTTTTTAAAGCCTTAAAATGCTATGAAGGGAGAAGGCAGCTATGCCAAGCATAACCACTGACAGAGGAAGACAAAAGACTTCCAACTCTACTCTCAAAGGGAGAAAGGGGCCGATTTTAAGTGTTCTCTTTTAAGTGAGGATGCTGGGCAGTGGAATGACGACAATCTACAAAATGATGAGCAAATCCCAGCCTCCAGGGGTACACCAGCAGAATCCATTCATCCCACCATTCTGCCTGTCTCCTCTCACACAGCCATTTCCTTTTGGGAGGTAGAAACCCTTTTATTCTTATTGGATCACAGATATTTTCCTCAGGGTATGAACATTGCATGGTACTGATTGCCCCTACATATTTATTGGAAGAACACATTCATAACCGCCCCCCACCCCCACACCGAAGAGGTACTTGCACCCGCATCAATGGCCAGGGGAGGGCAGCAGAGGTTAGCAGAGTAAAGGCAGAGCTCCCTGACTTCTCAACCCCTCCAATCAGCTATGTGCTCTTTGGCATTGAAGCAAGGCTCCTATAACTCACTATTTGCAGACACGGAGGGTACTAGAACCAGAGAATATTGCTGACAAATATCCATTGGATCTTAGTGTTATAAAGGAGGGAGGCTGTTTGAGTGAAAGCTGGAGAACCCAGTGTCAGGGGCTGGGACTGAGGTATGCAGCTATTTGAGAGCCAGGACTCCACGAGGTAGGTTAGATCACAGTTTTTGTTAGTTCTCTTCCTATGTGGACCACAGGCAAGAGTATGAGATTTAGGGAAAAAAAGCTCCTTATCCCCCATTTTCACTGGAGAAAAGAGTGTTGGTAACCACATGGTAGGCTGCAGTGGGGCAACGCCATCAGGGTTCTCTAGAAGGCCATCGCTTATCTGGAAAGGTTCCTGCTGCATGTACAGGAAGAGCTTGGATCTGTTCTTGACTTTCTGCCAGGTGGTACCCATGCTGGTTTTGGCCATTTGGAATCCCATGATGGAGTCTCAAGTTAAGGGTAAACTGGGGAGAGTCGGCCAGAAGGTTGGTCAGGTCTTGCCAGGGGAGGAGATGGTGCTTTTAATGGTGTCTCAGAAGGCAATTCATCTCCAGTGTTGGGCCTATTTGGTCCACATTGTTTCAATAACCAGCAAACTTATGGCCATGGAATTTAAGTGGAAAATCTGACTGGGACCCGAGGAAGTTTTCCTTGTTCCTAAGTGAGAGCTACATGAAGTATAGTTTTACCATTTCCTCTGGATTTGATGTCTGTAGTTGATGTCACTTGTCTGAAGATGGAACAAAGGAAGGATGCCCACTATCTTGGCATCTAGCTGCTGAATCTCCAATCCCTCAGCTCTTATCCTCTCTCTAGACCATCTGGTCAGATAATACATTTTCTCCTTGCTTAATCTATATTGCAGAATTTCTGTTGTTTATATCAAAAGGAACCCAATGACTATATCCTATAGCAAAGTCAAGTTGAGGACTTGTCAGATACTGTGTCCTTAACAAAAAAAAAAAAAAAAAAAAAAAAAAAAAAAAAAAAAAAAAAAAAAAAAGAAAGAAAGAAAGAGAAAAAGAAAAAAGAAAATTTCCAGGAAGTGTGTCCTTGGTGAGTTTTCCCTCATGACTGAATGGCTTTCTGCACGAGGGTGATGGCTTGCTTCGGAGCCTCAGTTCTTTACTGGATATTCCCTTATGCCTAATTTCTGCTCAGACACTCAGCTCAACCTCAGATGCACAGCTTTCCAGTAAGGTAGTGCCCATTTATTTATGCATGCTTCTAAGTGGTCTGCTGACATGCCTACTTGGATACCAGTGACGCCCACAAGGCTGTAACAATGCCCTGGGACATTCTGCTTATTCTCTGTGAAGGATGCATTCATACACATTTCAAAGAGCTGAGCTTTCCATCTTATCTCTTGTGATTTTCTGGACATATCTTGTTTTAAGATTATTTCCCCTATATTCAACTTAATTTCATTCATATCAGATGGTATCACAGGTTATTTGATTCTGTTGGCTCCCTACTTCTGATATCAGGTTTTAATATTGATGAAGTTAGCTAACCAATTTCTGAGAAACACAGCTCCTTTTCTTTGTAAGATGATCTGTTTTTGGATAGAAAATGATTCCCTTTGTTATCAAAAAGCCAAGATATTGGCGGAAGCTTTGTGAGCAGAACTCCAACAGCACAGGAAGTAATCCCAAAGGATCAATAGGTGGGATTTCATGATATTAAAGTTTCTGCAGAGCACAGTAACTGTCAGCAGAGCAACCAGTCCACAGAACGGAAGAAACTTTTTTTAAAAATTTTACCAATTATACTCTAGACAGGGAGCTAATATCCTGAATTTATAGAGAACTGCAAAACTTCAACACCAAAATAACAATAACACCTGCCAAGCAACAAATGACCCAATGAAAAGAACAGTTCACAAAAGAAACACAAATCAATATCTCTGATTACTGCTCAGTCCAGAGTCGCAAAGGGCAACATGAGGAAAGGATGAGGATACCACCTATATTCTAAGTTCATCATTTTCCCAACTGAAACTAAGCAAACCCAGCTCAACCCAATGCTGCCTCTGAAGACACCCAGGCTTACTCCTGTGGATTTTTCTGTCCCCATGAGAGGTGGTGACTTTGACCAGTTTCAGCAGACTACACCAACACCTTATTCAACAGCATGGCATTTACTACCATGCCCTGCTGCTTCTTTATGAAATTCTGGAGAGGAACTCCAGGGCTTTGTACATTTGAAGAAATGCTTCCCTAGCAGCCTCAGCAGGTGTGGCCCCGTGTTCCCGAGGCTGCCTCCTTGATGGTACTGGATACCATCAAGATTAGACAGGGTACTCTCTTCTACCAGTCCATCTGGACTCTCCTAGTCTCTTTTAATGTCTTCTCAGAATGTGGACATTCACATTTTAAACTAGATAAAGTTCTTATTCCATGAGAAAAATAGTGGACCGAGTGACTTTTCCTTTTCTTCTATGTTATATACATGCCTGCATGTTCTTACTACTCAATACAAGTCCAATCTATATGATTTCTCTGCTGGCATTTTGTGCTCTCTGCTGAACTGGGGTTTTCCAAACATTTTCCAGACTGATTTCCTCTTCGGAGCATCCTGTGGGTTGTCTGATTGAAACCAACTGGCACAATGGCTGCTTTATGAGTAGGGAAGGTTGTCTCTTGCATCAGCACTGGGCTTTTAGAGTTTTAGAACAAATGCTCAAAGCCTACCCACAGCTGGACTGCTGAACATGAATGTAACTGTGGACTGTGAACTGGACCTGGGAGGGGATGACTTAGCAGGACAAAGATTCTGTGTCGAGCTGATGCCGAAATCAGAGATGAAGTCTAAACAAAAATGTGATATCCAAGAGTTAGGGGCAGGATGTGGCAGGTGCACAGGATGACAGTGCACACGGAGGGGGAGGGGCCGATCTGAGGAGTACAGTTCCAAGTGCAGAGCAAAGCATGGGAAAGTGATGGGTCATTCAAGGCAATCTAAAACAGGAGGATGGTAAAATAAGTGCAGGGCCTACAGGTTGGCGAAAGGCCCATAGGACCAAGGTGGGAAAGCGACCCTTTCAATGATGGATGGAAGAGGGTAGAGCAACTTCCATGACACCAGACTATATAGTAATTATGTGGAAAACAAAACAAAACAAACAAACAAACAAAAACCAGGTAACCAGGCAGCCCTGGGGGACAGGAGGCAGTGTGTTCTAGTCCCGGTAGTTGTGGGGGAAGTCTTAAGTTGGTACTGAATAATGCTGCATTCTTTGCTCCTGGGCTGAAAGTAGCACCCAGGGTACTTCCTGATGCTGCTCATGGAGTAACACTCCCATATGCCACGGATGCAAGATGGCACCATGACGGGCCTGTCGGGGAGAGGGCAGGGCAGCCTGCATACACTGTGAGAAGACACAGGTCAGAGCCACACAGCAGGTATTCATCCACTCTTTCTCTTATAGCAACCCAGTCTCTGGCCTTTTCTCATTCTAAGTAATGCTCATATTTCCCACTTCTGGGAGGAAAACTCCATTTCTCTATGACCTTTCATCCTTTTCTAGCTACTAGCCTATCTCCTGCCTTCCCCCTTTCCATCGAGACACTGAAAAAGTTATCTGTAGCCATGGTCTTCTCTTCCTCACTTCCCATTTCCATCCTCTCCCCCCAACCACTCCAATCAGGATGCCTCCAGATGCCATCACTCCTTTCAAACTGCTTTCCTCAGTGAGAGGCCACAACAAAATCTCATCTTGTCAGTCCAGCCTGTGTTCAGAGAACAAGCATCTTAGAGATGGCACATAGTGTTGAGGGGTAATTTTTTGATATGTCTGGGCATACATGTGTGCACAGGCACATCTATGTGCACACGCATGTGGGGGCAAGTGGACAACCTTGGGTGTTGTTTGTCGGCCACTTCCAACTTTTAGTTTTGAGACAGGATCTCTCATTTGGCCTGGAGCTCACTGAGAAGGCTAGACTGGCTGGCCAGAGACAGGAATCCACCTGTCTCAATTTCCCCAGCACTGGGATTATAATAAGCACACACCACCACCTCTGGCTGTTTAAATGAGTTCTGGGGACCGAACACAGTCCTCATGTTTTCAGTGCAAACTCTTGACTAAGCTATTTCCCTAGCCCATGGGACGATTTAAAAATATTATCAAAATGAAGTAGAAATTTATTTGAGCAAATTTCAGGCCTTTAATTTGCACGGCCTGCTGTGCACAGTGTTATTCATGTAGTCCCTGTATCTTTCCCTGGCCGCTGTTCTTTCGCCAACTCCTTGTTACAACCGTCTTGTCTGCTTAAGATCTGGAGGTTTATTGATGTTCTTCCAGAATTTTGTTCTAGTCCACACTCTTGTCCTCATCAGGGAGGTGGGGGGGGGGGCAATAACCAGACCCTACTAGCCTGAACTGAGGTTCCTTCTCTTTGCAGTAAAGGCACAGCTGAGACTGCAAGCATCTAACACTGATACACAAGCCATCCGGGCAAACTACAGTCTCTCTCAGTCCAGGAAAAGCTTTTCAGCCAAGTGCTGAGCTTTCTGACATGCTCTTTGCCAAGGGTTCTGGGAGCCTAATTAGTCTTTGGTTAGTGGATTATTGGCACATTTCCATTGAAAAAAATAATTAGGGAACCAGCCTGCCACTGTATGGAGCACTGTGTGTGTGTTTGTCTGTGTCCATCTGTGTGTGTGTGTGTGTGTGTGTGTGTGTGTGTGTGTGTGTGTGTGTCCCTGTGTCCGTATAGGAGGGAGAAGGTTAAAATCTAATAACTGTTTTGAACTCAATGTGTCTTTGCGAGGGGCGTCTTTTTGAAGGCAGTAAGTACAAGCCACCAAAACTCCTTTAATCTTCCCTTTTTTCTACCAGTTGCTTCTTCCTTTTCTCAACCTTTATTCCAGTCCCCCTTCCCTGCCATTGTGTAGCTTGGTCAACAGAAGGACCATCCATCTGGCCAACATGGATATCTGGCTATTATCCCGAACTCCTCCATCCCACTGACTTTCCAGTGATATTAGCTCATAACCCCTGTGAGTCGCCTCTCCCCCTCCACAGCAGTCTATAGCCTTTCCTCAGCCTCAGCACACTCATCCTGACCACTGTTGTCATGTCTAGCCTCCTTGCCCAGTCTCCTCCAGATGCTCAAGCATGGTCTTTTTAAAGTATCAATTTGAGCTATTCATCTTAAAATCATTACAAAGTTCCATTTGTGTCACCGCCCCCCACCACACCCCCCACCCCCGCTTCCCTGAAGCCCCTAGGGCTCTATCATTTCAACTGCTGTCCTGGGTGCTGGTCCTCTCCATTTAGGACTGTGATTGCACAGATCTCTCCTTTCCCGCCTCCCCTTTGCTCAATAGGAGAATTCTTACCCATTTCTAAGAGCCTGTTCAAACACGGTCAGCATATGTCTGGGTACCACCTTCTCCCAATGGAGGCTTGGAACTCTCTCCCCTGTGCTCCCTTACACTGTGAAAACACCAATTATATAATTGGTTGTATTACACTGGAGCAGTTTACTGTCTACCTGCCCAGCCTCCTGGAAAGCTAATACTTAGGCTTCACCCCTGCAGCTACAGCACTCAGTGTAGGACCTGGCCCCCAGCAGGACTGAAGGAGACATGTGGAGAGAGCTCTTTCATAGCAGGTGGGGCTTACCTTCAACACAAATGGCCACTTTTGCCTTCTCTGGCTTTACAGCATGTTTTTTTCAATGACAAATACACAGCTGGTATCTCTATGCTGCTTGGCATCTAAGGGGAAGTCCACCCCCACAGCAAAGGTTACACATTTGTGGTAAAAACAACTTACTTGTGCTCATGAAAATTTAGTAACACAAACTCAGGCATGCAGCATCCTATTTAGAGTCTAAAACCAAGGGGTGACTTGATTCCTGGTGAGTACCTGTGAAGTAAAACCTGAAATTTTGGACTTTCAGAGGAAAGGCTAGAATATACAGCCTGAAAAATGTGTGCAGTTTTGTTTGGGGTGTTGGGGATCAAACCCAGGTCCTTGCACATGGTATCACTGAGCTATGTAGCCCCAGCCAGAATGTATACAGTTGATCAAGATTCAATTTCATAGCTCCCTCATCATGGACCTATTCTGGACAAAAACTGCATATGATTCTCTGAATGTGTGCAACCTTTAACTCAGCATTTTTTGCACTGAAAATACCCATTGCTGGATGTGTGAAATCCATTTAATGATTCTAACAAGAATTCCATTTTAAACTGAAATAAAAACGCAAAGAACCAAAGTACACCACAAGCATGCACGCTTTTTCATTGAACCTTTTTAAAAGTTTTGCAATTATGTGTCTATAATAGTGTCAAATGTATTTCTTCTTTTCTTTTTTTTTTTTCTCATTTTTTCTTTTCCTTGGGGTGGGGCACAAGTCTTGCTATTAGCCCAGGTTGTCTCAGCCTCCCAAGGGATGGGACTATAGACATATAGTATCATGCCCAGCTCAAATGTGCTTTTTTTTTTTCTTTTAAAAATAATCTAATTTTTATTTTATGTATATTGGTGTGAGAGTGTCAGATTCCCTGGAACTGGAATTACAGACAGTTCTGAACTGCCATGTGGGTGCTGGGATTTGAAACTGGGTCCTCTGGAAGAGCAGCTAGTGTTCTTAACTGCTGAGCCATCACTCCAGCCCTCAGATGTGTTTCTTACTGTGAATCAGAGGCAAGCACAACTGAGGAACAAATATACCTTGCTCTAATCCAGGTGTGATGGGAACTTGTTCCAGTACAGCTTACATTTCAGGCACTAAAGTCTCTGTGAACCACTGAAAACTCCAAAAGGCGAAGGGAGAGGGAGAGGGAGGGGATTCGGGAGGGGAGCAGCTGCAGAGGACAAGGAAGAAGGAAAGAGTTGTCCTCATCTGAGTGCATGGCAACAGTACCATGGGAGACAAGCTGCTGAGGCGAGGGATGCAGCTGAGCTGGCAAAGCACCCACCTAGCTGGCATGTGCAAGGCCCAAAGTTTGGTTTCTATCGCCACAGAAAAATGAGATAAAATATAATAATATTAAGCTGTGTGTAGTGGCATGCACTGGTAATCAATCTCAGCACTCAGGAGGCTGAGGCTGGGGATCATGGGCTCAAGGTCAATCAGAGAGACACTGCCTTGAGAAACCAATGGGTGGAAGAGAAGAAAAATAAAGATTTTTCTGGGCTGAAAAGGCAAAGAAACTTGCTGAGCACATTTTACTGCCATATCATCTATGTGCGCCATCTAATCACCACAACAGGTGTTTACAGCTTGGCACTAATGCTCCTGTTGACAGGGGAGGGAGCCGATCCTCAGAGAAATCAGGTAACTCACTCAAGCTCAGCAGCTGTAAGTGGCAGAGCTGGCATGCTCCTGTTAGACAGGGGTGACAACAGCATCCTGGGTAGCCTACGGGATGTTTAATTGGGCCACGGACTTCTTTCTGATTAAATGATTTTGTTTTCTCAATTTCTGGTTGCTTCAATCACAGTAGCGCTTACATGGATCTGTTTTACACATTCGCATTTTAAGTTAGACTTTAGGAGTGAATTCAAAGAAAACCTAAACAGTTCATAATTAGTTAATAGGAGGGGGGAGTTTTTTTTTCTTCAGTGGCATAGCCACCGGCAATATGCCCTTGCTTCTGTAAGCAGTCCCAACCGAACTCAATGAGTCACTTAAAAACGACAATGAAAGTGGGAGTGGGACTGGTTGGGAGGAGAAAGGTTTATTGGGAGCAGGAAGGGGAACAAGAGAAGGTAATGAGGGAGGCGGTGAATGTGATCAAAATACAGTATATATGTGTCTGAAAAGATAATGAAATACATTATTATATAATACATATTGATAAAAATTTAAATAATTCCATGTCTTGTGGCTGGTTGCTGCTTTAGCATTTGTCTGTCTTCCAAGTTTATTCTTTCCTCAGTTACATGGAAGGAGTTTTATGTAACAGCCCCACCCCAACCTACTCCAATAGCTACCCAGCAAGAAAATCCCATTAGTCCCATAAAAGCTAAAAACAGAAGGCATCTATTGTTCTCCAAGCATGGAGGGGGTTAGAGTTAGAGGGAGCTCAGTGTTTAACTTCTCATTCCATCTTGGATGGGACTGAGTGCGGCCTGGAATCTTGTCCAGATCTATTGTTAGTGGTTTGCTTCCACATTACCTTATGGAGTAAAGTAATATTATGGAGTGCTCACCTGTGGAGCTTATGGTTCTACCACTCTCTGTATTTTCTTAGCATCCTACTTCCCCCAAGGTACATCATAACTGTTAACAAAACAATGGTTGTAGCTTCTTCTTGAGGACTTATGATGTCCTTAGCCACAGGCTCTTAACTGGCTTATAGTGACTTCCATCAGGTGGAGTAGGCCTCTGTTCTAATCAGAGAGCAGTTGGTTACCCACATCACAGACCTACCACTATTACACCACTAAACTAAGCTCATCTTGCCAGTAAGGTCAGTAGTGCTGCACTCAGCGTCCAACGAGCTGAGTAGGCCTGTTGATGACTTTCCTATTTTAGCACTGTGCTTTAGAACTCAGCAATATTTCTAAGGTCATTTCTAGTACTGAATTCTGCTCAATTTCTGCGACTGGGGGAGCTCATACATAGCATAGCAGTGTCCTGGTCACCCATGAATGCAGACACAATCTGTAATGTTAGGGAGGTTTCATACCTGTGCTTGGGGACTTGAGAGAATTATTGTAAGTAAGAGGAACATCTTCTGGACTGAGTAGGCCTCAGAGACTCCCATGTGATTCAAAAGTCCTTTTCTTCCCTATTGTTCCTGTTCTTTCTTTTCAAGCATCTCCTCTGACAGCAGCAACTGGACCTAAAAGTGATTTTCCTGTAACAAGGGGAGGCTTTCTCAAGGTCTTGGCTATTAACTCTTTTATTCCTACCGCTATGGAGAGAAGCAAAGCAGCTGGAGCTGATGTGGACGGAACACCACGGGTAAGGGCTTAGATCCTGCCCTACTCAAACAGAATTGATGGTGGAGTGTCTGATTTTCCTTTGTTACCTCACTCAGATGTGATTTCTTTCTCGTTCCTGATGAAATTTCTGTCTAGGTAAGCCTGTGTTCACATACTTAATACTTGGAAAGTAACAAATGCCCCGCTGACATAACAGTCGTTGGCTCTAATGCTGGAAGTGAGTATTCTGCAACTTGTATAAATACAGAATTCAGAACAGAATACAGAATACAGCAACTTCTATGAATACAGCCTAGAATACTAGGCTCCCAAGTGCCTGGGTGCCTAGTGAGGGCTAGCTCTAAGCCTTCACAGGCCATTCCCTTCTTGCTGTGCTCGTATATGGCAGGCTTCCTTTATGAGGCTCTAGCTCTGCTCCGAGGGCAGAGACCCCTCATTTCATCATCCACTGCCTCTTAGAACTATCCCATTGGAGATTTGATTTTAAGATTTATTCTTTCTTTTTTGGAAAAAAAAAAAAAAAACCTAACTAACATTCAGACCATCACAGAGATAAAATGTAGATAAGACCCAGAGAAAAACACAAACAGATGTGGATTTCTTTGGATCCAAATTTCCATGTCCCCTGTGGAGACTTCATTAAGCATTAATAACAGGAAGAAAAATCCAGAATGTTTACATTTTAAAATTTGTAGTCAGTCTTAATCTTTTTGGATGGCATTTACTTGCTTGATTGGTTTTATGACCTTTCTCTACTCAACTGTCAATCTGAACGTTTATTTATCAATATTAAAGTACCTAAGCAGTGCCATTCAGAGCCTCAGCCACATGGAACAAAACTACTTTGATGTTCCCTGTCTCATACGGAACACTTCTGTTTGGCTAGAAGCATGATGCACCCCGGCACAGCAGGTACCTGAAAGTCGAGACTGCTTTATGTAATTGTCAACAATCTGTGAAGTTCTCCTTGGTTTTAAGATTTTCAATTATGTTAGCACACATCACATCCCAGATTTTACTTAAAATGGGTGAAAGGGTGTTATTCTACCATTTCTACTATTCTTTACTTTCAACCTTTTTTTTTGCCCCCCACCCCCACCCCGGGGGGGTTTCCTTCGTTGTAACTCTGGCTGCCCTGGAACTCACTCTGCAGAAAAGGCTGGCCTTGAACTCACGGAAAACCGCCTGCCCCTGGGCTCCCGAGTACTGCGTGTGCCACCACTGTCCAGCATCTTTATTACCAACTTTTAACACAGGATTGAGTTTTATTTAAAAATAAAGTGGCAGGAGTAAAAGTATAAAGTTACTAAAGATACTAATATTAAAAATTATTTTCAATTTTTATCTACATTTGTGTGGGCGATGTGTGTGTGTGTGTGTGTGTATGAGAAAGAGAGAGCGGGGGAGGGGGGGAGGGAGGGAGGAGGGGGTGTTTAGGGAGTGTACATATGCCACAGCAAGTAATGTGGAGTGAGAAGGACGACTTACAGGAGTTTGGATCTCTCCTTCCTCGTGTTGGGTCCTGGGGAATTAAACTCAGGTCATCAAATTTGGTAGCAAGTGTCTTCCCAGCTAAGCCATCTCTTTGGCTCAATTTCACTTTCATTCTAAATCAAATGAAATTTGGGGAAGGAGATGTGATGGAGGAGAATGGGCACCTGAGTGAGAAACTGTGCCCTTCTCAACCCGGGGGAACAATCCTAAATGAAGAACTTTCTGTAGGCCCTTCAGCTCCACGTATGAATTGAATTCCCCCTGAAAAGTGTCACAGAGAAACAAAAGGAAAACAGGTTTTTCCTTAACTGTAAACAATATTCTCGTATCCTGAGAGAGGAATGTTTTTCGTTTGGCCATGTTGGTGTCAACACACAAGCTGTTACCCGCACATCAATAATGATTTCATTAGGAAAACTTTTCAGGGTTTACCATGTGTTGTGTGTGTTGTTAGGCACTAGGCAAACCAATGAACAAGACAGAAAAGCGGGGCTCAGGGCAGCCAACCCTCCTGTGCCACCCTCTGACAACTTATGTCAGATTTGAAATACCAGTAGATCAGGCCCTGCCCTTCCCCCTCCCATTACAATAAACTTAGTTTTATCCTATCAGCAGCTGGTACTGGTGACCTGTGGAAGCAGCATTTGACAAGGGCATCTCCTAGAAGCCTCCTTTCTAGGAACAGTGGCCTCAGAATGATCTCAGCCAGGATTTCCATTTTTGCCCCCAGGCTCCTGGCCAGGCAAGGGACAGTCAACAACCTCCCCCACCAACCTTTCAAAAAATGATTAACAGAGCATCTGAAAGTAACTCTTTCAGGAGTGGCATAAATCACTGATTCATTTCATCTGGGAAGAAAGAATCAGCCCATCCTATGTGTCAGCGAGTCAGCTCTGAATGCCATTCTGGATATGGGGAGAGCTGACGTGCATTGTCACCCACCTTCTGTGTAATAACTACTGGAGCATGACCCCAGAAGTTGGCTCAGGGAGGTCATTTGTGAAAGAGAGGGTTGTCAACACACAGTTACACTACTCGGCAGAGAAGCTAGTTTCCATCACATCACTGTCATCTTTTATGCCTCTCTTGGTACTTTTCGTGCTCCTGTGTTTTGTATGATTACTGTTTCTTCAGACCTTTGAGAAAGTTCCACATTTTGTATCTTCTCTGAAAATGATAGAATATTTCACTTCCTTCTCTTTCTGTGCAGATAGTTCAATGTAAGAAGTAAGATGCTTGTGAAAGTCTCAACTGTCTTGGCTTTGTTGGCCACACACCCTTACACCAGCTGGAAACCCAATGCTTCCCAGGACTAACTGGGCCCACTATCCAAACTACATTCTGATCACTTAACATCCGTGGGCACAGGTTCTCACCCGTGTTACCAGTTTCAGATCCCAACCATGCAGCACTGTTTTGTATTCACTGCAGTCAGTTAGGGCCCCTAAGTGTTCACAGACACTGCTACACTACATCCCACCATTAAAAAAGTGGGCTTTTTTGTTTTATTTTAGTTCAAGAAATTTCAAAAGCACATCTTTCCTATTGTCCAAAAAATAATCCTTTTCTTTTCCTCTTCTCTATCTCCACGGATGGTGCACAAGTCATGCCTTTGTACAAAATTGATATGGAAATGTTTTCCAGGTGAGAAAAGCCAACACAAGGGCTAATGTCCTTGTTATTTCCCAACTAGTTCTCAATCAGGGTACTGCTACTGGCCTCTGGGATGTCAGCGTATTACCTGTCTCTTATGAAAGCAGGTACCAAGTACTCTAGGACCCAGCTAGCCACAATCAGCTCAAGGGGAGACTGATGTTTTACTAAGGACTCTCAGTTGTGCTGAATATTATCTTAGTTATACATCAAATTAGAAAATCACCAATTTACCAATTGGAAAGATGGAGGAAATGGCCTTTATTCAAGTACTTCTAAATGGAGAAGCAATCAAAGCTTGGAGCAACAACCAAGAAGAACCAGCTCCATTTCAACACCTGCTACACATTCACTCTCAGTACCTTTTCTACCTGGCCTGCTCCTACTTTAGAGTCTACTGAATGGAGATTCTTCAGCTTCAGCATGAAATAAACCCAGCTGATTCCATAACACATCTCTTTTGTTTATTCTGTACCACACTGGTCAAATATTAACTCACTATCTATGTAAATAGGGTTTTTTGTCTTTATGAATCATGTTCCGTGCACTGAATTAATGCAAACTGAAGGCAGATATCACAGTCAACAATCAGTCTCCCATAGAAAGAGTCTTAGAGATGGGCCTTGTCGAAGAAATACTTTTAATCTCAGAACATTTTCTTTACATGTTCAGAGGACATCTTGACACCTGAAACATGATTTGTAGGTGCAGAAGAATCACACTATGTCAGACAAGGGAGTTTCTAGAAAGCCTTTAGCAGAGTTCCCTGAGGATACACAATAGCCACAAGAACTTTACCAAGCACTGATTAGTACCACCTGTGAAGCTGTATTTCTCATAGATTAACTTTGGATATGAAATGAAAGCCATGCCAAGTCCCAGAGAGGGAGAAAGAAAGCCTGGGAGCAGGGAGAAGAGATTCTGGTTTATCCGAAGTTTGAAATCCTATGTTCAGAGGACTGAAGGAGGAACTAAGGGCACAAGTAGCTCCTTCACTAACATGGACCAACTAACAGGAACAAGGAGAGCAGAGGGCATGTAACTGTACAGGTCTGTGATGACACCCAGACTCTAAGAGCATGCGTCCTTCCCATTCACAATCTCTTCCTTGAAAATTTTTCCTATTGCCAGCCTCTGTTATGAATAGCAACTTGTGTAGAGTGTTTAAGTCTTGCAACTTTGGGAAGACAGCCATGATTACTCTATTGAGTTCCCCTGCTTTGTTGGTACCTCTCAAGAATCTATACTCCATACACTGCTGATGGCATGGGTTCAGTTACCCTTCTTTGACCCAGCCTTGGAAATCAGATGTTTTTCTCCTGAAAATATGAAAATAGACTGACAACTCTAAGTGGGATCTGTTGAGCACTAGATAAAAGTACCTTAGAAATGGTTTAAAGGAGCCACTGATGCAACCTTAAAGCAAGACTTGGTAACTGATGCTTGCAGCTCTAAATTTATACTCTTTCTGGGTGTGATGAAGACAAAGTAGACTCTGGTCATTACAGAATGTCCTGTGGTATAATATTGCCCTGAGTAAAAGGTAGTATAGCAGGTTTAATCAGGGGATCTCAGCAGTCAGCCATGCTGGTATAAACCTTTCTGTCCTGATGCACATGTCTGTACAAAGAGTAGACATTAGTAGAGGAATATGGTTTATATTATATATATCAAAATTAGATATATTATAATTATATAAGTGGGGTTATTATTGCATCCTGTGAACCATAGATAAGATCTTTACTATACATTCTGATTGGGTTATCTGTCTTTATCATCTCAGAAAAGTAAAGCATGATTTAACACACATGTGATCTGTATCTGGTTTCCAATAATTCCAAGTTTTAAATCCAGATATTACATAGCACTTAACAGGAGAGCCATGCAAACCTAAAAATATTGCTTGTTAACCTCTTGAAGCTGTGGATGCAGGTCAACTTGGCTGTCAGGAAGGTGAGAGAGGTGTGAGGACATGACCCACAATCAACACCATCTTACCTTGGATGTGCAGGGGAAGATGCTGTGATAGGGAGCCTTTAGCACTCTGCCATCTCCTGATGTCCCACAGAAGGGATAGTCTTACCTCCAAGTCCTAGGGAAACTGCTCTAGGGGGAGCTTATACAGTTTTCTGAGCTGGTGACATGATGAAGAGCAAAGGGAGAGGTACTGGCTGACCTTTGGGTGTGCAGTGAAGCCAGGCTGAGTTCCAGAGAAAAACTGATTCTTGAACTTACTGGTTCTGAAGACTCCATCTGCTACCTGCCCTGGTAATATCAAGGTATGTTGGATACTGTCCTGAGTAGATGGCTAGGTCTCTGCAGGAATTGGGGTGCATTTATAACCTAGTAGTTGGTCCCTAGCAGCACTGAATTTCTGTCAGGCCAATCTTCTTTCACATTAAATTCCAAATCATGCTCACTCATTCACTCTGCCCTGTGCTCCAAACATACATGTACACACACACGAAGAAGTCCAGGATTCAGCAGTTTTCGATTTTAAGAGAACATAATACTAGGTTGTCATTATGGTCAAGTTAAAGAGGAAAGGGTAGACCTTAAATTTGTACACCCGAGCTGGGGAGTGGTGGTGGCATGTGACTTTAATCACAGCACTTGGGAGACAGAGGCAGGTGGATCTCTGAGTTAGAGGTTAGCCTGTTCTACAGAGCAAGTTCTAAGACAGCCAGGGCTACACAAGGAAACCATGTCTTGAAAAACAAAAACAAAACAAAAAAATCTGTATACTCATATCTAGCCAAGCGCTGAGGGGACCATTCTTCTAACCTGGGATGATATTCACTGGGGTTCCTAGCTGTCTCCATGAAAAACATTATGGGTGATATTTCTATATGTTACAGAGTCCCATGAGAACACACAACGACCCATCAGAATGTAGGACACACAATAATGACAACTTTATAGAGCACTGGTTAGGGGCCAGCCATGGAGCTGCATTTCTCAAAGATTAACTTCATATGTGTTGGGGATATGGCTCAGTCATAGGGTGCTTGCCCAGCAGTAAAAATACCTAAGTTGAATGGTCAGCACTGTGTGAAATGGGTGTAGCGGTGTATGTCTATAATCTTAGCACCTAGGAAGTGCAAGGGGATTAGAAGTGAAAGGTCATCCTTGACTATTGACAAGCTCAAGGCTAGCCTTGGTTATATGAAACCCCATGTCCACCCCCTTAAAACTCTTAATATTTCCAACTGCCTCTAAGAGACAGGGAGTTATGACAACTTCACAGACGAAAAAAACCAAAGGTGAAGAACAATCAGCCAGCATGTGGCTGCACAGCACTGCAAATCTAGGTCCATCCAGCTCCAGCACACATACTTCCCAGCACTGCCGGTGACCTCCTCCATCCACACGGTGGCTGACAAACGACAGTCCCCTTCCCACCTTCTTTAATCTCATCTGGTACCATTGCCCTAATTTTGCCAGTTGCATGTTTATTTTTAAAAGGGAAGGCAGCATTCCCCCTCTGGAGATGGATCTAGAGTTCAAGACGTGACTTCAAAGACAGACAAGAGGCCACAGAGAAGGAGCGGCCTCACTCGCCTTTCACAGCAGGGACATAGGCATTTCATTTCCTTAGCTTCAGTGCAACCATTGAGAAACGACCATTGTAATTTCAGACACTGTACAAATGACTCCCAAACTTCATTACTTTAACCCTCAAGACGTTTATTTCTTACTTACATAACTGTTGAACACAGACTTGCAAAAAGCTGGGAGCTAAGGGTTTAAGGGGCACCCAGGGACCTAAGTTGCAAAACATTCTTACCTCTGAAGTAGAAAAAGCCTCCACAGCGCCTCCTACCCCTGCTTTCTGGTGCTCCCACACCTGGCATGCCAAATCCCACCAGGGGTTACTGTCTGTCAAGGTCACTGAGAAATCCTGCTTAGATCGGGGCTCATCACTCAGCACCTGTCCCAGAGCTTTGACATTTCTGATCGCAAAAGCGAATTTAAGTCAGAAGTGACTTCTAAGAGTACAGGAGGTAGACTCCAACGGCTCTGGCTGCCATTCACCAGTGGCATCCCTGGGCAATTTACTAAGCCGATACATGGAGTCCTTGAGCATTCCACCAGGAGCTGAGCAAAGGAGGCACAGTTACCATGGCTTGCAGGTCTTGAGGTCTCCCTTAGGGATTAATTTTGATGCCAGAAAAGAGAGGTTTAGCTTCTATGGCCCAGGTGTAGAGATATGCTCAGGGACCTATAAATTAGGGGACTCAAGTCTCTTACTGAATATAAATAGTACCCTTCATGATTGGAATCTCCTTTCTGCACCATTTCCTCAAAGGAAGCATCTCTTGTCCTCAGGCCTGGGTTGGATTCTCTCTTCCTCTCCAGCTGCCTGCATGTTTACTCCACCACACTCGCCTCTCTGACCGTCAAGGACAGAGGTACCCACACTCGACAGTACTCTCTTTTGCTCTCAGGGTGCCTATGTGAGGAGAAGCTGCCTACCCTGGGAGAACAGAGGAATGTTCTTTGCCTGGAACCCACATATCCTTGGTCAATGAGCCCTGCTTGCTTCCTGGTAGTCTCATTCCCAGCAGCTCTAGTCTCCTGTAGGTGTAATGAGCACCTCTCCTGTGTGTCCTGGTAGCTCATCCTATGAGGGACAGAGCTTGTGGCTATGCACTTCAACACCTCACATTCCATTTCCTCTCTTGGGCCAGTGAAATGGCTCTGTGGGCTAAAGGACCTGTCTCCGAGATTGACAGCCTTCTCTAGGACCCAACTGGTGGAAGGAGCGAACCAAGTCCCAAGAGTTGTCCTGCGATCTCCACACATGCACCCTTGCATGTGTACCACCAATTAGTGAATGAATGAATCCATTCCTTTTTAAAAATCTTGTTTTGTGGTGTCTGTAAGAGCTACATAGAAAGTGGCCTCTTGCTCAGGCATGTGCTTCATGTGCCTACATGGCACGCGATCCTCGGACATGTTCCTCAGTTAAAATTAGTTCTGAGACAATTTTCAAAATGGGTCAATAGGCAGAGATTCACAGAAGAGCGAGTGAGAAGTGACAGGGAGGTGAGTGGATGAGGGAGGAGTGGCAGGGTGACAGCCAGTGCGCAGTCTCCACTTCTTTGTAGGCAGAACCCTCCTTCTTAGGTGCATAATAGAAAGGACATGTATTTATTACCTCCCTCTGAAACCAGCCACCTCCAAAGTCCTGTGACTAAATTCCACATAAGAAGCAGTGTCTTGGGACTCAAAGAGAACTGTGAAAGAAGCACTGTGTGTTCTTCTGACCCTTGCCTTGTTCCACATTTTTGCTGCATGAAAGATATGCTTTGCAGCAACACTGCATAATGAGGCAACTTCAGGGACAGTGAAGAGGAAGGTGGGGGGAGTCTAAGCTTCAGTTGACCATGGTGCCACACCCTACACTGTCTTCCTTTGGATTTGCTGTACATAAGGAAGAGAGAAATTGTCTTTCCGCACACTGTTGTTTTGTGCTTTCTTATTTTTATTAAACAAACCTGAACCTGGTGCTAACCAACGTAAGACTCATACAGGCTAGGGTCAGAGGCAGTCCTAAAACTGAGGGTACCTCTACTGTCTCATGCAGATACCCTCCAAAAGCCAACCCAAAGCTGTAACATGGAGTCAGAGAATCCTGATCCTTTAAAAAGACAATAAAAATGAGGGATGGTCCTGATCAGGCATCCTAGGCTGGTGGAGATAATGTATTGAACCTCAGATTTCATGCAAGTCCCAACAGCCCTTGGAAATGTCACCAGGGGCAGTCCTGGTGATAAGGGCCTGGCACATTCATGCTGTTAACAGCTTTGCATTTTTAGCAGCAAAGCAGGCATTCCACAGAGTGGAACACGCGGGGGGTAGGTCTTACCTCCATTAGAGAGTGCCAGTGTGCAATGGGCTTCCGAGGGTAGGACAACATCTCACTCCAGTGGTCTCTGCCCAGACGCTCAGCCTCGTTGCCTACTTGGCACACGCCGATGACCTCATTGTGACCTACACTGTGAAAATGGGCCACAATAGTTTTTTCTTAAAATTTTGGTATGTGAAAGTAAAAGCAACAACTGGAGCGGATGGAGGACATTTCAGAAGCAGTGGGATTTATTTTTCTAAATAATTCTCTACAACTGCAGTCCAGGATGAAACAAAGACCTAGGGTTTAAAACTGTATCCAACTTCCCTAGTGAGTGACCTGGGCTCATTTTGGTCCTGAGAATCTTTGCTCAAAGAACTCCTTGATGTGTGCCAACGATACCACTGCTGGTTCTGCTGGAGGCTACTCCAACTTCCAGATATATGGAATGAAAAAGAATCCTGTAGGAAGGAGTGTGTGATAACAACACCCACTCACATTTCCACAAGAGGCAACCAAGGATGGCCTAGTGGGGCCCAGTGGGGAATGGTTCCTGGGTCTTCTTGGTCCCTTCTCCTTAGAGACCATTGCCAGCCTATTGTCTTCTGCACATCTCTCTTTCTACACTCAGCTTTGGTTCTCTGAGCCAACTTGAATTCTCAACTGTGAAAGACTTCCAGCTTTTTAACTTAGTGCTAATAGTCTGAAACTTTTTGTATGTGTGTAAGTACATCTCTGCTTTGAGTCAGTTTACTTTTCCCTTAGCAATTTAAAAAAATAAAGTCCCTTGAAATAATTGGAAGGATGTGGCCTATCCTTTGACTCTTAGGAATACTCTCTTTTTTCCTTCCAGAAAAGACAAGTGTGTTTTGCATTCTAATTTGTGTGGGTGGAGAAGGGGTGGGGGGTCGGGGATGGAGTGTCCTGGGATATTTAAAGTCTATGCTCATTAAAATCAGATGCATTGCAGAGGGCCCGTGGATTCTGCCATGGATTTTTCCAGGCCAGATGGCATGAGTTTACTGATGATTAAATTGAGGCAGAGATCATATAATCAGATTTGTTGATGCAGGAACCTTGTATTATAATAGCATGGAAGTGCTGGCCTAGCCTTCCACAGCTGGTGGGCAGCATCCCCTCCTGGGACCTGGCACTGTGGGTGTTGTGTTGTCCAGAGAAGACGGGACAAGGTCTATGCCCAGCATGGTCTGTCACACTCGTGGACAACTGTGTCAGAAGGCAATTCCATGCTTCATGTAGGGGATCTACTAGAAAAGCATTCAGGTCACTGATGCTGCTGTGCTGACATTTCAGAGGTAGATGGAAAAATTTTTAGCTACAAATAATATTTGTAAGATTATATTAGAAGTCAGACAAATTTTTTTCTTTTATAATTGTGCCCAAGACCACGTGGGAGGTTTCTAATTAAAAAGAGACTTTGCATCTTCAGTCCTAATGACTGGTGTTAACATGTATAATTCCCTGTTGGTACTTCCTCTGCATATTTAAAATGACTGTTTTTCAAATCTGTCCTTTAAATACACAATTAGGCTACAATGCAGGCTATAAAATAATCTCTTCTGTGCTGTATTAATTAAAAAGTCTAGCATCTTATATACATTTTAATGTACCCTGTCATCCATACTGATTTCTAGCATTTTCAAGAGAACATTTCTGTGTTTGCTTTCAGACTTAAGTGGATGGAAATGATCTTTATTAAACACAGTGCAAGAAGAAAAAAATAGATTGAAGTTATATATTTAGAAACGTTGGTGGCGTGGCTAAAGTAATCATTCTGTGTTTTGGGTAGAAGCTTTCCATTAAACTAGTAAGGAATGCTCAATGGAAAACAAGACCTGCAGGGCCATAGTTCTTCACACAGAGATACCAGAGATGGGAAGGGAAAGGGGTAGGATGTGGGAGGGTCGAGGAGAAGAAAGGTAAGAACTGGAGAGGGGAAAGATGAAGACGTTAGGAGCACTGTATAGCATGGTTTGGAAGATGTGACCCCCTGTCAGCCTGCCTTCCACGTGCCGCCCCTTTTCTCACTCACTCTGTCCTGGGACCCCAGTTGGGCATGTGGCTGCTCCCTAATCTGCCCATCCTGCCCAGAGAACAGCTACAATGCACAGAGAAAGAGCTCCTGGCATCTCACCGGTCATAGTCCATGACGGCTATGGACAAGTGGATCTGGTCAATGCTCTCAGGAGGGACGTCAAAGACTATGGCTTCATTGTAAACGGGATTAAGCGTGTTCCTCTTGGTGGATGTTTTCCTCTTCTTCAGTCGCCGGCCATCGCACATCAGTGAGACTTTCACATAGGGATCTGCACAGGCATGAGAACAGGGCGCCGTGAGGACAAATGGAGATTGCTGGGAGTGCGTGGCCAGTGGAGGAAGACCTTCTTCTCTGTCTGGGGACTAGAATTTGAGGATTTTAATTCATGTGATATGCAATGTGAGCAGTGATTACTTAGAATAATTAAGTTATTCATTCAAGAAAAAGCACAGGACATTGTCTCCTCAAAATTTATGAAATTTAAAAATAGGGTGAAAACATCTGTTACCAAATTAGAAAATATTCCAACCAGAACACAGGACCCGGCTGCCTATAAAAGGAAGAGAAACAGACATTTCCAAGGAATAGGAGACAGGACTCAGAACCTGGACTCTGAGCCACCCATGGAAATCTTTGCCTAAAGACTGGGCCTCTAAGAAGCAAATGCCTCTAGTTCTATGAGTTCTGAATTCCTAGAGAATGGGGCGGCTGTGGAGGTGGATGGCCTTACGTACAGGGAGCTCCCA